>CM051002.1:50466-272966 GCA_027704905.1 Muraenolepis orangiensis
TGGCCGACATCAGCAGATGGACAGCCGCCAACCACCTGAAGCTCAACCTTGACAAGACTGAGCTCCTCTTCATACCGGGGAAAGACTGCCCTCAGATGGACCTACTGGTCACCATCGAGAACACCCAAGTCTCCCCCTCAACCACAACAAGAGACCTTGGTGTGGTGGTAGATGACCAGCTGTCCTGCAATGCCAACGTCACCGCGGTGGCCCGATCTTGCAGAATTGCCCTCTACAACATCCGCAGGATCCGGCCCTTCCTCACACGTGAAGCGGCGCAGATCCTGGTCCAAGCGCTCGTCATCACCCGCCTCGACTACTGCAACTCTCTCCTGGCGGGACTCCCCGCCTCTGCAACCAAGCCCCTCCAACGCATCCAGAACGCAGCAGCACGCCTGGTATTCAACCTACCGAAATTCTCCCACGTGACCCCTCTCTTCCGCGAACTCCACTGGCTTCCGGTAACTGCTCGCATCAAATTCAAGATTCTGGTGCTGACCTTTAGGGCAGTCAATGGAACTGCCCCGGCCTACCTCCAGGCGTTGGTCAAACCCTACATCCCAGCCAGAGCGCTCCGCTCAACTTCTGCCAGGCGACTTGTTCGACCTTCACTAAGGTCAACCAAACATCGCTCGTCCAAAACCCAGGTCTTCACGGCTCTGGCCCCACAGTGGTGGAATGAACTCCCGTCTCATGTCAGGACGGCAGAGTCCCTCGCCAGCTTCCGCAAGAGACTCAAGACCCACCTGTTCAGAGTCCACCTGGACTCTCCTTTGTGAAACCCCTAAACTTGCTTAAGTCCTGACATTAATAGCTCTTAGCATGTTGTATATGTTAGCAAGTGTATGTCCTTAATGTTGTTAACACGCTCTTATCACAGCTACTTAAGCAGGTGACCTAGCAGTACGAAATTGTGTTATTCATCTTGTCAATATGAATACTTGTGAAATGCTGTATTTATATGTTTGCGTACCCCAGTGCTATTGTCTGCTTCAACTAATGTACACCTTGTAAGTCGCTTTGGATAAAAGCGTCTGCCAAATGCCCTAAATGTAAATGTATATATATATATATATATACACATATATATATATACATATGTAGAGGATGTGAAAGAGGCAACCCCTAAGCGGAGAGAGAAACTACGAGAGAGGTGCGTCATGTTTCCATCGTCCCTACAGCCAAGCCCACACCTACCCTCAGGGGGGGTAGGTGAAGATATTCATGGTACAGTTAACGGTTCCTGGAGCCATGCAAGTGTTTAAGTTAAACAAGGATATACTTATACTTATATATACTTACTTATATATATATATAAGTATATATTTGATTGGAGCGTCAATAACATAAAAACAAGCTTTCATATCTATCAAGTACAGACTATGAGCCACTAAAGACTTAATAAATTAAGGAGAAATTGCGACAAAATGCAGCAAAGAAACAAAAAGGGAAGAAGAACAAAAATAAGTAGAACTCAATGTGTTGGCTAAAATGCCAAGATTAGCAACTCACACAAGCTGGGTGACATGTACAGCATTAACACCAAACCATCACACAACCAGGTACTTACGGGGAACTGCAGGAAATGTTAAAACGGTAAAAGGGTGAAATATGTGGAGACATGAGAAAAAGAAAGTGGTGAGATGTCAAACACTGAGGATTACGAAGCCTGGAGACAACAAGTGAGAAGGCGACAGAAGGCGAAAACAACAACAAAGACAACATGAAGATTATGTTGGAGGCTAAAGCAAGGACAACAAATAAATCACTTCTGGCAACAATTGCAAATTCCTGAACATTTGGAGACTTACAGTGCCACTGCGTGCACGCTGCATGGGGTTGAGGTCTGGAGACACACTCATGAGCCCTGAGCTGCCAGCATAGTTCTCTCCCCAGCTGTACTGGTTGGGGTCTGCAGGGGTCAAGGACCGTAAGGGGACAAGGAGAAGACAGAAGGAGAAGAGGAGAGAGAGAGAAGAGAACAGGAGACGCTGTTTTATGGTCTATCCCTTTATACTTTTGTAGGCCTCAAAATTATTTACTGAATTGTATGCATTGTCTTTTTAAGATCCAACTAAAAAAAGGGGGGATGTGTACCGTGGTGTCATGTACAGTGGTGTCATGTACCGTGGTGTCATGTACCGTGGTGTCATGTACCGTGGTGTCATGTACCGTGGTGTCATGTACCGTGGTGTCATGTACCGTGGTGTCATGTACCGTGGTGTCATGCAGTGTATGCATTCCTGTAATCGGACTGAAAGGTTTCCTTACTGTCTTCCTCTGCTCCTTTAAGGAAAGCTCCAATGGCCCCCAGATATCCCTCATGCCTCAGAAACAAAGCTTGAACTTCCCCCTAGATGGACATACATAAGTGAAATTTAACAATAGCACAGTTCTGCTATAAAAATCCCTAAATCGTTTGGTTCTGCTTGATATGCATATCCCAACTTTTAGTTATGGCTTCATATTCAATAATACATTTCTGTATTATGGTTACTATTTATACATCCCATAAACAGAGTCAATGACAAATCAGAGGAGGACTTGCCTTGGTGAAGAAGTTGATGCTGTAGGTGATGGTGTGCATGGTGACTGGGTGTCCTCGGATGAAGAACCCTCCGAAGTAGACACGGGTCAGCTTGTGGAGCCTGGCATACAGGCAGGCCAGCTGTCCGATGTCGTTGCTGATCATGTGCAGGAGGCTCTTGGCCATGTCCTCTTTAGAGAACTCTACAACCCAGAGGAGGGATTCACCGTTATGGGTATGCAGTCGTTGCCAAGGCTCTCTATTGCAGATGCAAAATTGCACTCCAACGCTGTCATTTGACAGAGATTTCGTCATTCGGTGGACAAAAGTAGAGGGGAGATCTGAGTGCAGGGAATATGTAAGAAAGGGAAACTTATTATATGTATATTACCCACATTGAAATTATACAAAGTGGGTTGCAAGGCACTAAAGTTCCCCTTTAACAAACCAGCTCAGAAGGAGGGACAGGGTGGTTTGCCATTGCTATGATTCCCCATAATAACACCATAAGTTATATTTATATAATAAGTCAACCGTTACCACAGACAAAACAAAGGAATTGCATTTCAAAGCATTGCAGGGAAACAGGAAATGCGATATTCCATTTGTGTTTAGTCTTTGTCGCAGTGCACCAATCACGAGGACAGTGGACTCGGCCCTTAATTTAAATATGGCTTTGGCCTTCCTCAGCAGTTCCCCGAGGTCTATTGTGTTTCAATAAAACGGTCAGGCCTGACCAACGTCAACACAATAGCATATTGTATCCTGCGCGTCAGGGGACACAATGAGCTGTGTAAACACTGGCCTGACACTTCCACTTCTGTTAGGAAGTGACCCTCATGCAAGTGTCTTTATGCCATATGCCCAAGCCCTACCTGGTACCGACCCATCTGCTGTCTAACCCATCCTGTACAACCCCAACATACATACAACATCCGACCCGTATTCACAGGAAGACGCTGTGGATACAGCAGAGACGGGTTAAGTATCTTGCTCAAGGGTGAAAACATTGGGTATGGAACCCAGAACCTTTCCGATGGGAGTCCAACACCCAGACCACTGGACAGCCTTGCCCACGGTATTGTTAACCACCTTTGTTCGTGGTGGCAGACTTCCCAAAGCTGCTGGCGATCAGGTCTCCGGTGAGACCCAGAGAGCCGTAGGAGCCTCCATAGATGTCCTTCACCAGCATGTCAACGCTGGTGTGCTGGCCCTTAGAGGCCAACTGCAGCAACTCATCGAATCTCTGAAGGAGGACAGAATACCTTTAACCTTAATCACAGGGACAGTCAAAAGGATTTACAGGCCTCACATTATAAGACAACCCCTAACCCTCAGCTATATAAGGGGTAAAACAGTGGGGGGGGAAATAATAATTCGTTTTTATCATTATTATCCTATTTTAACTCAAAAACATGGAAACATGCAACAACAATAATGTACACGAAGAATATCAGAGTAGAAGTACGTGTGTTGAGGTGTAGAAAGCTGTACCTTTGTTTGGGTGAGCAGAGCTCCAAGGCCCCAAAACGTTCCGCCACCAATTGAACTCCCTCCAACACGCTCAAATGTGTCCTCCGATTCCACCTGTTAATGATTGGGTAATGATTTGGGAAGGGTCGTGACTCCGACCTGTAGGATGAAACTTCACTGCTACCAACCAAGATATTAGAAGTAATGTATATTACTACTAATAACAATTATACTGTAATACATACAAATAATTAAGAATCAAACAAGTTGGGTTATTCATTTTGTTTAGAACATCATGGAGCACTCCCTCCCCACTGCTAGCGTAACGCCCTGTGATGCAGAATGTAGAGATAGTCTTCTCACGCCCAATCCCCACAAACAACATTGACTGAGACTCTACGAGCAAGCACAACCGCACAGAATGAAGACACTTCACCAAACATGCAAGTGGAGGAGGCAGTGGCCGATACCTTGATGATGGACACACCGGAGCCGATATTGACGAGCAGGTAGGGGAAGATGTCCGGATGGGTGTTCTGGAAGCGGAACTCGGAGTCTGCGTGCTTGGCGTAGACGAACGCCTCATGGGGGATGTTCCTCAGCACAAAGTTACAGCCCCGGATCAGGCATGTCATCTCATCCTCCTTGTCCACTCTGACAACACAGAGTGGAGGTGCAGTGCCGCAGGGCTTAGAGGGGGGTGGGGCAGTGTAGGTATAGCGCCATTGCACTATAGTAATGACCATATATACTGATAACTTGGGCAGACCTGTCAAACATTGTCAAGGCATAATACATACCCTCACAAATATCTGCATCAACAGCAATAATATTCAGGACATATCACCAAGAGCTATGTGTAGTAGCAGTAAAGGATATGACCAATGTAAAACATGAGATACCAAGAGCTATAACCAAAATGTAAGATATTGCAGAATGGCGAAATGATTTTATGGATTTTGACTTTGAACAAGCAATGCATACATAAACATCTTCGTCGCTTATAGACAATGACATGCTTGAGCAGAAGCTATGCCACTGGAATATTTAGGATATTCCAGCCCCCCCCCCCCCTCCATAACCCAAAGAACCTCACTTTAGTCCAAGTTTCTTTTCAATGAGGTCCTTAAACTTGTGTGCCCCTCCTCCTGTGGCTTTGATGAGTTTGGTATCCGTGTTGACCAGGTGGTCTTTGATAAAGTCGAGGCAGGTCTCAATGTAGGCATTTTCAAACTTGATAAAGTGCAGACGGGCTGTGATTTCTTCCTGCACCGATATCTCATAGATGTTGTCGCTCGCAGCCTCCTTGATATTGAATAGGACAGACGTGCATTGAAGAACAAGATCTCACACAGCTACATACGTCAAATCTCTTGCATAACGATATTAATCTTAGATACGTGCATGCACACTAAACCAAGGGATTCACATAAAACGTCAGTGACAACCAACCTTTGCAGTGTGGTCGAAAGACCGCACTTTAGCCACTTTGTGCTGAACGGTGGAGTAATATGCGAGTTTTGTAAGAGAGCCACCTGTAAAAAAAAAAAGGAAACTTTCTTTACGTACACGGAATAAAACACGTGACAGTGCAGGAGCGGGCTCTATGGACTCTATGCACGTTAGACGTCAGGCCAAGGTTCACGAAAGATTGGATAGTATGGTACTACAAACTTACAATATGATGCGATCATGATAATCACGTTAAACTGGACTCCCTAGCATGACAATATAAACAGCATCCCGTGTAACAACGACACCCTACTGATCAAAGGGCGCCCATGTAAACAGAGTAGAATGTGGAAACGGTTAATGATTCCGTCCAAACTCCGGAGCAGTAGGACACCCGGCGTCGTCTCACTACACACCGATGTCGATAGCGAGGCGCTTTGCGTTTTCCAAATTGCGGAATATCTCATCGGGTGGCAGCGTGATGCTTTTGTCCATACGGTGACTACTTCTCCTGTCAACTCCATCGAACTCCGCCATGATCGACCACCGCAGCGACCTGACGCAGCAGCCGGGGACGCAGCCCGCGTGCTCGCCTTCCGTCCAATCACAATTCAGAACCTGACGCTGGGGACGTAGCCTGCGTGCCGCTCGCCGTCCAATCACAATAAAGAACCTGACGCAGCGGGAGGCAGCGTCTGTGCCGCTCGCCGTCCAATCACAATGGACGGATTCAGCCCAATGAGTGGGCGTTGTCTTGTAAACTACCGAGCGTCGTCCATTGTATTGACAAGATAAAGGGCCCCTATTTTACCCCCAGGTATGTTTAGGCAGTTGGCTGTTTATACAGTTATATTGTATACTGCAATTATGTAAATATCTACGTTTTTGTATTTAAAAATCAAATGTAATGTGGGTAATTTTGTGACTTATACTTTTGTATTTGTAATGTGTACATTACATTACATATATTATGTGTAATTTTTTGTAATTATTTAAATTGAGTCTCTGTAACCTGTATATTTCTTGGAGCTGGCTTTAACATTTTACTGTGCATTGTACGCTGTACCTTATACAGTGACAGTAAACCAAATCGGAATTTGAATCTGCGATTAGTTAATACAAGCCGTTTCCATATCGTTATGTGACTAAAGTGCCATTGACATTGACATCACACCGTGGAGTGTCCACTCCATCATTCAACATTCAAGATTCAAGAAGACTTGATTTATCCCGAGGGAAATTAAGGTGCAACAGTTGAGACAGGGGGAATAAATGCACACAAAATATACTAATACCTAAAAACTAAATAACAACAAACTAAACTAAACTAAACTAGCATAAACAAAATATAACTAAATGAACTCTAAATTAAATCTAAATGTATTGACATGAATTGCACAATTTACAGTATTATGTAATACAGTAATACGTAGGTATATACAATATACAACAATACGTATAGTGCAAATTGGCAGTAATAAAATACTAATAAATAACTCAGATGAATACTGAAAAAGTGAAAAGTGAAATTGAATTGAATTTACAGTGCAAAATTACAGTGAAAGGATTTACGGTGCGTTGACCAAAAAATAATAACCTCAGGTCACTGAGTCTCCACTGTCCCTCTCACGACCCGAGGTCGATGAATTATAGAGTCTGATGGCCACAGGAAGAAAGGACTTCCTGTGGCGTTCTGTGGTGCACCTGGGTGGAATGAGTCTGTTGCTGAAGGTGCTTCTGTATGAGGTCAGCACCTGATGGAGAGGGTGAGAGTTGTTGTCAAGGATACTACGCAGCTTGCGCAGCATCCTCCTCTCAGACACCACCAACAAGGAGTCCAGCTGGACCCCCAGGACAGCGCCAGCCTTCCTGACGATCCTGCTGATCTTGTTGGCGTCTGCTGACCTCAACCTGCTTCCCCAGCACACGACACCGGAGAAGATGGCACTGGCTACCACCGACTGGTAGAACATCTTCAGCATCGTGTTACAAACGTTGAAGGACCGGAGCCTCCGCAGGAAGTAGAGACGGCAGGGGCGGCGCCAGGGGGGAGCTAGGGGGGGCTGAAGCACCCCCCAGGATTGCCAAAGCACCCCTTAAGCACCCCCAATAAATATGTGTTTTAAAAAAAAATCCCAGCAATCCTGGCTACCCTGCGTGACATCATCGGCCTGTCAAATCTACACCGGAGGACAGAGGCGAGAGCTCTCAGTGCAATCATCGACCAGACATTTGTTGTACATCTCATTATTTTCGAGGATGTATTCAGAACAACCAAGTTCATGTCGGATCAGCTTCAGTCCGCCACTTTTGATCTTGAAGCGGCAGATGATCTGGCCCAGTCTGTTACCATTGCCATATCTGAAAAGCGGACAGAGGACAAGTGGAGGGAAATCCGAAATGAAGCAGAAAGTCTGTGCGTGAACGCAGGAATTGCACCACAGACGCAACGTGAGAGAAGGCGGGCTCAAACATCTCGACATCTGGAGGGGTTTGTAGTGGAAGCCCCGTTAGAAAGAGCACGCTTGGACACAGATGACCTTAGAACACACTCGTTCTATCCTGTTATAGACAGGTTGTTAATGGAGATGAAACGTCGCTTTTCAACAGAAACCAATGAAGTACTGAGAGGTGTGTCCGCCCTGAGCCCCAAACACACATCATTTCTGGACAAAAAAATGATACTGCCCATGGCCCGCCACTATCGAATCAGTGAGGAAAACCTGTCTGCAGAGCTTTACCAAGTTCGCCGGCTGTTGCAAAGAAAAGAAGAACAGGGACATACTATCACCAGCACCAAGGAGATTCTATCCCTCATGAGGCTATACAGAGATGCATTTATAGACTTGTACAAACTGATATGCATATCTCTGACACTTCCCGTGACCTCAGTGAGCTGTGAGCGCAGTTTTTCTTGTCTGCGTAGTTTGAAAAACTACCTGAGGAACACCAGTGGGGACTCTCGAACCAGTAACCTGGCACTGTTGGCTATAAACACCGTGAGAACAAGGGCCCTGGACAGCGACAAAATCATTGATGCGTTTGCCCTCAACCACAACAACAGACAAATTGTTTAGTTATGAAGACGTCTAATGGTAAGTGCATGATGATGCACCCCCTCTGTTGCCTATTATAAATGTAATGCATTGATGGTTGAGGCAAACATTCTGACTGTTTATAGTTATTTCTATGTGGCCTACTTGTGTTTAATTTTATGTTCAGAGCCAGAGGTGTGTTAGGCTTGTGGACCTTACCCGCTGTAACAGTTGTAAATATGCAGTGGTGTTTCTTTGTACATCATTTAAATGAGTATAATCACACAAATTCTGTGTTCTTCGTTTATTTATGTTCAATACCTGACAAGGTCGGAGATCAGTGGGCGGAACTTCTGAAATGTAGTCACTGTACTCTTCTTAAGATTCTTTGTGTGGGTACACCCCCCCCTTTATAGTGTGTCCCTCACGTTTCCTCTTCCCTTTTTGTTTTTGTAAATGTTTCCACGTGAGAGGAGTCGCTGTGAGGGATACAAAATGTTATACTGATTTGTTATAACTGTTGTCAGCTTGTCAGTGATTAAAAGGAAATCGTCTAAACTGTATGCTGGCTCGGGTCTCATCCATCCATGAACAACGCAAAACACAACGCAGAGACCGCTTAATGTTGCTCTCAAAGTGCACCAATTGATGCTTTTAACTTCAATATTAAAAAAAAAATCTTCACGGGGGAGCATGGCCCCGGACCCTCCTAGAGGAGGGGAGGACCCTCCTAGAGGAGGGGAGGACCGGTTACGTCCACTCCCCAAAATAACACTTTACCCCTGCTTACACCTATATGCTGTGAGCTGATTATCGAGCCTTCATTGTAACAGTCGCGGGTGTACTGCGTGTGTGCGTGTGGGGAGTGTTGCAGTAGAAAATTCCACTGTAGTGCCGGTGCATTAATGGGAAACCCTAAATGTTTCAGCACCCTCTATGAAACGTCTCCGATTCGCTCCCTTTTTCCTCTGTGCACACAGCTCGAGTGTGGGCATGGGCCTGTCATCTGATTTAATTTTTAGTTGCTGCTGTAGCGGAAGTTTAGTAAAGTTGTTTTTTATTAAGTACGCCAAATCTCCACCCTCCATAATGCTTAATACTATCAAACGGCGAGGATGACAGTTACAGTACTACGTACTGATGTTGATGTGATTTGATTGGATTTGTGAGTCAAGGGATTCCCTTCAAATCGATCCAATGGGATCAAGGGATCCCATTCCCTTGAAGGGAGGCCAGCCGTCTCTGGCCTCCCTTGGCATGGCCCTGACCAATCACAGGTTGGCAGGGGGACATGACGTGCCTCATCTGATTGGTCAATCCGGGACAATCCCCCATTTTTTTTTTCACCAAGGGAAGCTCATTCGGCTGGCCTCCTCTATTTCACCATAATATCTAGGGGGCGCTGTTGTTTCAGTCTTTGTAAAATACTCAATGAGAATGGGGGAGAGACCGTCAAGCTACCCTACAGCACCCCCTAGAGAAAATCTCTGGCGCCGCCACTGCCGACAGGGTAGTAGACAGCCGGAGCTCCGGAACAGGCGAAGGGTTGAAACAGCGGGCGGTCGAGGTGCGTAGTATCGCTCTGATAGTAGACAGCCGGACGATCAGGACCAGGGAAGAGTTTCACCTGGGGACTGGTAGCGTACATCGAGGGTTACACAAAGTACGAACGAGCGACGTCTCCAAATGACGCCGCGGTATAAATAGCCCCCAGGTGAGATCATTGGCAATCAGCCACGGTAATAGTTGGTTGGTGCGTGTGTGTGCGCCGCCAGCGCACGCGACCTGGCCACGCCCCCTGTCAACCACCGTAACCGTGACACATGGTCCAAGCATGTCTGTAGGTTTCTACCAGGACCTAAGGTACATAAGACAACACATCACACTGAGTAAAGCATCCAGTGTGTTGTGGTCAATGGCTGATAAAAGGACTTTAAATGGACCTTCGGTTGTGGCTCAATTCTCTGTGTTGCACTACAAACAAACCCCTGACATCACTGACCATCTGGAGGGAAAGAACCCCATTGGCTGGATCTTGGGCTGAGGAATTTGAACAGAATAACAACAATCTTGAGATATTCAGTTACAAATCAATGATTACAGACAATGTCTTTGATTTACTATGGATCATTGAAAACATATATGGACAGTGATCCAATTGCATCTCCTTATCTTTCCTTGGTATCAATGCAGCAGACATGAGGGTGGGGTGGGAGACAGCTTCTTCCTGAAGTGTGCCAATTCTCTTTTGAGAATAGGGTGGTTGTGCTGGTCTCATGATGCTTATGACTCTGAAATGTGACTTTACTCTCCAGAGCTTTCCCACACTCTGTTTATTGACAGAGCTCCCCCTGAATCATAGAAGTGTGCCTTTTAAAATGTTAATTATTCTTTAGTGGCCGTCATCTATTTTAAGGTAAACAACAAAGTTTATCTCGGCCGATGTTGCAATTTATAGTTGCAAAACATTAATAACCACTAACCACAAAATACATCTGCTTTTCATATCAGTAAATCAACATGTATTCTTAATATTATATAAAATTGTTTTACAGTATAGATCTGTAAGATTATATGGACATTGATATGTTTTTGATACCTATGGTTACAGTAAGTCAAATTAATTACATACAATTTTTAAAACTGCAAAAATAAATCTGAATATTCTTCACTAGTACATTTTATTTTTATTTTTTTGAGTAGTGATTTGAAAGCGATCCGCAGGTGTCTACTCAGAGGTCCACATTCCCTCTTTAAGGCCTGTCCTGCTCAGGGTAAAGGTTCTAAGTCTATTGTCCCACAGGGGCTCTGTGAGTGAGCTCTCACTGGTTTCCCACACTCTCTCCATTCACTGGAGGAACAAAGGAAGTGTGTCTTATGACTCTTCACGTTAGATACAGAGGGTGACGTCACACATTAGGAATGGACGACCGAGCTGAGTAACACTCAAATCATCAACTGTTAAGATGACAAAGCATTTTTTGTCAATATGTTTAGGACCAATAATTAGTGATGTTATAGTGATTTTAGGATGGAGGAAACCTCTGCCTCCATGGGTTCCTTGAAAGTAGGCCATCTACTGCTTGTATTATTAGCACAAATGTATATTGTGGATACATACTGAATTAGAAAACAGATTAAATACCTCTAATTTGCAATGGCAAAATTGTGTAGAAATGCTTAGATATCAGAGGAAATGTTTGGCAGGTTTATTTCACATCTTACAACTAAATATTTTTCTAGCAAAGGGGACCCACTTTCATTCCCCTCCCTCATCTACTTATGGACTAGTATACCATGCTCTATCTTATCTGCTGTATTGTCAATCTGCATGCTGTCTCTCACTGTATTCATCTGGAAGGACAATATTTGGCTTCAATGTAATGGAGGTGATGCACTGATGAAATTTCCATCATTTCATGACTATTATTGTATCCTTCTGCTTGTCAGGAGCAATACAAACGATTTATTTATGATCTTTTAGTCTTAGAATATAAATGTCATCAACGTTAAAAAAGAGAGAAGACAATAAATATTGAAATTCATTTTTGTTTATTCAAAAGATGATTTCAGAAGTATAGAACTACAACTGAAGTCTAATAGAGGTGATGACACATCACAACAATAATTTGGAACAGATCTCCAAAACACAATGTACTCAAACAGAGTAGAGGATATACATTTAACAGTTGTCTTCATCAAAGACATATCAAATATGTTACATGTAACAATATTGAGTTGACACTATAGTTCAACTCATACTTCATTATGAATCACACGTTTTATGCTTCATCATAAAAGCAATAGTACAACAAGATCATTTAACTGATCAGGATAGTATCATCACAAAGTAATGAAGGATAGTTAATATCCAAATAGGATAGTTAGGCTTGTGAAAAATAAAGATATACATTTTTCTGAAAATAGAAATATCACAACGTAACATTAGAAAAACCTTATACAATACAAACAGATGAACATAACTTTTTGATCCTATAACAGATCAGCATGTGATACCTCACAGATTAGCGGCAGTCTAGCTCAGGAGGTAGAGCGGTCGCCTCACAACCGGAAGGTTGCTGGTTCGATCCCCGGCTCCTCCTAGCAAAAACTGTCCTTGAGGAAGACCCTAACTCTAACTGCTCCCCGGGCGCTGTATGAATAGCTGCCCACTGCTCCTAATACTAGGATGGGTTAAATGCAGAGAACACGTTTCACTGTATGTCTTCATGTATGTGACCAATAAAGAGGATTCAATTCTCACGATTTGTTGTTTGTTTTGTTGTTGTTGATTACAAATAACAGATTAAAAGTAACAACACAGAATAGATCAAAATTATCTTTAGCAATTAATTTTACAGAAACCAAACGTTTCCTGAAATGGAAACAAATGCATAAAACATGCTTTGTCTTTGCATGTGAGAAAGGAGGTTCCATATTTTCTTAAGAAAATTGCCAGTTAGTTTGAACATCAAACTGTAAAGCAGAACAGCCCCTACAGAAGTCTGTTATAACAGACAGTTGATACAATACACTACAATAAGCAGCAGAAACGTAGCAGAAACATATGTTGAGGTGTTCTTCTTTCAGAAGAATAATGCGATCTTCCAACATCAAACAATCACAATGTTGAGTTCATTTTGTAAATTGACAAGAACTTGTTGTGAGCTACAGGGTCAACGTTGTCTAGTATCTCCAGTCTGTAGGTTACTACCAGGACCAGAGGGCGTTGTTAACTGATCTCTTCTCTTTGATGATGGAGGGCTGGAGTGGAGAGCTCAGCTGAGGTGAACCAGCCTCAGTCAGCCTTGTATCAGAGGATGACTGAAGGTTCTGGAAGTGGTCCAATAGTCTTCTGTTGGACTGTGTCTTCAGCTCATCTTTAGACAGGAAGTGGACCATCTCCTTGACACACTTGGAGTGACCCTGATTGGCCACTGATGAACGGAAGTTTCCATGGCGATAGAGCTGCTGTTGTCTCACAAAGTCCACCATCATCTCCAGGATATCTGCTTTCTCCAACTTCGAGTCAGGCTCTTGTTTGAGGAACTCTGGACCCAGCAGAGACTGGAGCTGCTCAATGCTGCTGTTGATTCGCTCTCTGCGTATCTTTTCTACCAGTGGTTTTCTGATCTGGAGAAAGACAAAGAAAAGCATGAATACACCTCATCTCAACTATAGCATAAGCACAAATAAAAGCAACATAAAACGTTTCTTAAGAGTTTCTTAGGTTGAGTCTTGAATTGACCTTATGAGTTAGAGTCAGATGTTCCTTAGAAGAAGTCATTGCTGAGGTGATTGTAGGAGCCATGTGTGGATCTCTGTGCTGTAGAGGTCTCTGTAAAGAGAATCTGGTCTCTCCTGCCTTCAGCCCTCCTATATATAGTCCCCAATCTCCATATCAATGTGTGGGTCTTGGTCTGGTTGGAGTTTCTCACAGTTTGAACCAATCAGAGAGCTAGGAAGGACAATGAGGAATGGAGGCTGCCACATGCTCCATGCTCTTATTTCTGGGGGACAATAGATGGATCTCAGGGGAGCAGGTGGAGGACTGGGGGGTGATGGAGAGAGACTCTGTGTGGATCTGGGAAAGTGGTGACCCTGTAGAGAGATCAGATCATAGCCTGATGCTGGGATCAATTCAAGTTATTTGGCACGTGTACATCTTTCAATCAAACCATCCATAGAATGTCATCAAACATTGTTGATGATTGACATTTTTAAAATATATAATTCAATAATAACAGCACACAATCATAGGATAGGATTAACAGCATCCACTGAATAATTGTTGCCACTGTTTTTATGGATTCAACATGATATAATATATATATATAATATATAGGAGGTGAGAGCAGCAGTGGAGGAGACAAGAACCTGCAAGGCAGTGGGAATGAAGCAACAGGGAGCTTGGACGAGATGGGAGAATGCGGTTGAGAGGAAAGTGACCTGGGCTGAGCTTTGGAAAGCCGAGCCTCACCGCATCAAATTCCTAATCCAGGCAGTGTATGATGTGCTTCCAAGCCTGTCAAATCTGCACACATGGGGCATAGCAGAGACACCAGCATGCCCATTGTGTTCCAAGCGAGGAACCCTGGAACACATCCTCAGTTGCTGTACAAAGGCACTTGGAGATGGACGGTACAGGTGGAGGCATGACCAAGTCCTGAAGACCATTGCTGAAGCCATCAGCGCAGGACTGGCGTGGTCAAAGCAGTTCCGACACTCCAAGGACACCATCGCCTTTGTCAGAGCTGGGGACAAGCCAACTTCTGCCAGAAAAACATCTGCAGGCATCCTGACGTCTGCAAGAGACTGGCAGTTGTTGGTGGACCTTGAACATCAGCTGAAGTTCCCCAGCCATATTGCAGTCACCACCCTGCGACCAGACATTGTTCTTGTGTCTGAGTCCACCAAGCAAGCTGTGCTGCTGGAGCTGACAGTCCCGTGGGAAGATCGCTTGGAAGAAGCCTTTGAAAGGAAGCTCTCCAAGTACGCAGAACTGGTCAGCGACTGTCAGCAGGCTGGTTGGAGAGCAAGGTGTTTCCCGGTGGAAGTTGGATGCAGAGGATTCGCAGCCCGTTCCTTGGTCAGAGCCTTCAGCAGTTTAGGCATCGAGGGAGTGAGAAAGAGGAGAGCCATCCGCAGTACAACCGATGCGGCAGAGAGGGCCTCAAGATGGTTGTGGCTCAAAAGAGGGGAGCCATGGAGTCATGGTAGCTAGCTAGCCATCTGGACACAAGCTGGGGTCTGATCAGCCCCGGCTGGGTCACCTGGAGGAGGGCGTATGATGTTGCGAGACCCGAAACGTCCTATGATTCCAGGAACATCACTGAAGATGTGTCCAGACTAGGCATCAGTAGATGTATGTACACAGCATACATATATAAATATAATTAAATAAATATATTTTGTAGTTGATCCTGTTTTCATCCAAAACAATATTTTTTTAATATTCTAAGTCACTAAGTCACTCATTTAAGACATCTAAGTCACTCATAGATAATTATGAATTGCCTATAAGTTGCGCCTGAGAAAGACTAGTCCGGCCATGTCTGTAAGGTAATACAGTGTCTCTGGGTTGTAATGACCCTGGTGTCCAGATGTTCACTCTGTTCTAGGGGTGGGTACATAGTTCTAGGTGTGTGTGTGTGTGTGTGTGTGTGTGTGTGTGTGTGTGTGTGTGTGTGTGTGTGTGTGTGTGTGTGTGTGTGTGTGTGTGTGTGTGTGTGTGTGTGTGTGTGTGTGTGTGTGTGTGTGTGTGTGTGTGTGTGTGTGTGTGTGTGTGTGTGTGTGCTGTGTTAATGAGTGACAACATTGGAAGGCAGCTTTAGGTTGGCTGTGTATCAGTGACTTTGAGAGAGAGAGAGAGAGAGAGAGAGAGAGAGAGAGAGAGAGAGAGAGAGAGAGAGAGAGAGAGAGAGAGAGAGAGAGGATAAAAAACAATTAATTTAGGTAAAACCTTATCTATACCAATAAATATACACAAAGTCTAATTACAGGAATTAGGAACAGAGATGGAACAAGGTACACTTTGGTACATTCTATTAGCCCTACCTTTGCACTGAAGCAGCCGAAGGCTTCAATTTGAAGATCTGACAAAGTTAAGTCAGCACTTGACGTGAGACCAAAGCAGTTAGCACTAAAAGAAAGTAATATAAGGCCGGAGCAATGAAGGTCTTGTCTAAAGTGTGCCTATTCCCTTTGATAGCACTGCTGTCAGGTGCTGGTGGGGGTTGATGATGCTAATCACACTCCAGAGCTTTCCCACACTCTACCCATTGACCCATCTTCCAGTCAACAATAGGCGTGTGCCTTGTTAAATGCTAATTCACTCCCACACAAGCAGTTCCCAGCCATCCCCTGAGGGTGACGTTTGTTGTTTAGACACTTCCCAATTATGGGAGCAGTCAATAGAATCAGTCTGACACCAGATACACTGACACGTTAGGCCAGGATTTGATGTATTTTTATTTGTCAGATTCAAATAGAAATTAAATAAAATTGTCATTTTTATTTTGATAATGTTTACAGCATAATGTACACATACATAGATAAATAAACACAACCTTAAACACATCTTCAAACTAAATAAAAAATACATTTATTTTAATCATATACCATAAAACTGAATTGCTCTCCTTACCCCTAACCTTCTCGTCTAGGGGTCCGGATCTATTGTCCCTCAGGGGCCCCTGTGAGTGAGCCTTCCCTGGTTTCCCACACTCTGTTCAATCACTGCATTCATTAGGGACAAAAGAAGTGTGTCTAGTTGCACATCTCATCAAGTTAGGAGCCAGTCTAGCAGTTGTGGTGTCTCACTGTCTGTGAATAAAGATTCCCTGACATCAATAGGGAGGTTGCTGTGAAATGGCTTTATGGAATGCAGACATACATGAAGGATTATCAACCTCAAAGGTCTCTTTTCCGACGCATTCCATGTTGTTTATTTGAGCTGAGAGGGTAAGCCACGGGAGAGGATTCGGGCAAGTGCATGTGATACTAACTTGATAAAACTCAACACATTTAAACAAAAGTACTTCACATATATTATATAAAATATATAAAATAATATATATTTATATTATTATATATATTCATATATTGTTATATTCATAAGTGTTTTTGTTGTACCAATTGTAAACATAGCTGACAGGCCTGGAATGGCAAACATTATAGCATGTCCTACATAAAGACATGAAGCGTACAAATTACTTAAAACTGAAAATCTAGTAATGAAATTTATTTTAAGCACTCAGAAATCAGACAAAACCACAATTGAAAGTAGTGAACTGAAATATACTGGAGTAGTCCATGAGTACAAATTAGAAGTTAAATATCCAATAAAACACATTGCTAAAATGTAAGACTAAGTTAAACAAAGGTCTGCGAATCTTTCACGTTTGTGATTTAATTATGGCTTGTTCAGTCAAAGTCATTGATCCCAGCATCAGGCTACAGGTCTGATCTCTCTACAGGGTCACCACTTTCCCAGATCCACACAGAGTCTCTCTCCATCACCCCCCAGTCCTCCACCTGCTCCCCTGAGATCCATCTATTGTCCCCCAGAAATAAGAGCATGGAGCATGTGGCAGCCTCCATTCCTCATTGTCCTTCCTAGCTCTCTGATTGGTTCAAACTGTGAGAAACTCCAACCAGACCAAGACCCACACATTGATATGGAGATTGGGGACTATATATAGGAGGGCTGAAGGCAGGAGAGACCAGATTCTCTTTACAGAGACCTGCAGCACAGAGATCCACACATGGCTCCTACAATCACCTCAGCAATGACTTCTTCTAAGGAACATCTGACTCTAACTCATAAGGTCAATTCAAGACTCAACCTAAGAAACTCTTAAGAAACGTTTTATGTTGCTTTTATTTGTGCTTATGCTATAGTTGAGATGAGGTGTATTCATGCTTTTCTTTGTCTTTCTCCAGATCAGAAAACCACTGGTAGAAAAGCTACGCAGAGAGCGAATCAACAGCAGCATTGAGCAGCTCCAGTCTCTGCTGGGTCCAGAGTTCCTCAAACAAGAGCCTGACTCGAAGTTGGAGAAAGCAGATATCCTGGAGATGACGGTGGACTTTGTGAGACAACAGCACCTCTATCGTCATGGAAAGTCCTGTTCATCAGCGGCCAATCAGGGTCACTCCAAGTGCTTGAAGGAGATGGTTCACTTCCTGTCTAAAGATAAGGTGAAGGAGATGGTTCACTTCCTGTCTAAAGATAAGGTGAAGGCGCAGTCCAACCAAAGTCTTTTGGACAACTTCCAGAATCTTCAGTCATCCTCTGAACTGTACATGAGTGTGCAGGTTCCACTTCACCCAGTGAGCCCAGTTCAGCCCAGTCTTAGACAGCAGAAGACCTTGGTCAGCCCAAACCCATGGAGGCCATGGTAGAGATCCAGATATGCTCTCTGAAAGCATTCATTGTTGTGCAACCACTTAGTCCACGACTGTTAACCTGCCTCTGTTTTTTGAGGACGTACGTTTTTTGTTATGTTTTCAATATTTTCAATATTTGAAAGTTTTGTTTACTACCTTTTGTTGGCCCAATGGCACCCAAGGTACCATTGGGCTGGGATTCTGCTAATGTGATATTGCAGGTATATTTCATATACATAAGATATTAAATCTGCTGATTTTAATAGTACATATGTCCATCATGTTTTGTTGTTTAAAGTTGTCATTCAAAGTTTAACTGTCTGCGTTTGCGTCAGTGTGTTTTTTCTCTGTGAACGTCAAATTAAAACCAATCTGCTGTCTGCTGTCACTCTATGAGTGAATGCACCTTTAACTTCTGTGAAGACCTTGTTACTGTTATTGTTTAATAACAAGCCTTTAAAATGGCATTTATAATGCCATTTTAAACACAAGAACATAGTGCATCAGGACTGATACCCTACCAGGGTCCCCACCAAGTCCCACATACTGCCCATCTCATGCACACACACACACACACACACACACACACACACACACACACACACACACACACACACACACACACACACACACACACACACACACACACACACACACACACACACACACACACACACACACACACACCCCTACACCTACAGACACACACACACACACACACACACACACACACACACACACACACACACACACACACACACACACACACACACACACATATATATACATATATTGTATATAACTGAAAATAACTGATAACGACCAAGATGGCGGCACGGCACGTACACATCGCAACGCCCAGTTTTTTAACAAAATTGATGAACTGGGGCTGCGGATTATCAACCATACGGTTGATAATCCGGATTAAGGATTGCAACGTGATGATTTTCACAGAATCATGGCTTAACAGCGGAATCGCCGACAGTGCTATTGAGCTAACGGGGCTCACTCTACACAGAGCAGACAGATCAGCTGAGGGCTCTGGTAGAGGTGGAGGTTTGTGTATCTATACTAACAAGGCTCGGTACACAGACACTACCACCATCGAGAGCCACTGCTCTGCTAACGTGGAATACCTAATGGTTAAATATAGACCCTTTTACCAACCCAGGGAAATTACAGCCACCATTATAACTGCGGCTTACATACCTCCAGATGCTAATGCTAAGTTAGCTATGAAGGAACTTTACTCTGCTATTAACAGACAGCAGACCTCCCACCCAAAGGCAGCCTTTATTATTGCAGGCGATTTCAATCATGGCAACTTAAAGACTGTTCTCCCCAAATTTCACCAGAATGTCTCCTGCTCTACAAGAGAAGAGAGAACATTAGACCATGTTTACACCAACAAGGCTGATGCTTACCAAGCCATCCCCCTCCCCACCTTGGGCAGAGTGATCATGTCTCTTTGTTCATGCTGCCTGTCAAGTCAAGTCAAGTCAAGTCAAGTATAAGCAATGGGTGAAAATCTTATGTGCAATACCCAACGACAGACAGCAGTTCTAAAAATAAAAATAATAGAATAAAAAAGTAAGTAAAAAGTACAAACTGCATAAAGTAAAATGTGTGAAGCCCACCGTTAGGACGGTCAAAGTGTGGCCTGAGGGAGCAGACTCTGAGATGCAGAACTGGTTTCTACACACGGATTGGAGCCTGTTTGCCTCCCAGTCTACCCTAGACTCCCACACTGACATCCACTCCTACACCTCCTCTGTTTTGGATTACATCAACTCCAGCATTGACACTGTCACCACCCTCAACCAGATGACAACATTCCACAATCAGAAGCCGTGCATGATTAGAGAGGTTCGCCTACTCCTAAAGGCACGTGACTCTGCATTTAGGTCTGGCAATGAACATGCCTACTGTTTAGCCAGGTCTAACCTGAACAAAGGCATCAAGCTGGCCAAGCTCAACCACAAGCGTAGGGTTAAAGACAACTTCAACAACTCTGATCCCCGACGCATGTGGCTACAACGACTACAAACCCTCCAACAACTCCCCCCAAACCACTGAATCACACCTACCTGATGAGCTCAATAATTGTTATGCACAGGAGAACAGGAGCATGGAGGATGCCATCTCCTCAGCCCTTCACTATGCTCTCTCCCACCTGGATGAGAGCAACACCCACGTGAGAATGCTGTTCATCGACTTCCACTCACCATTCAACACCATCATCCCCTCCAAATTCATCCGCAAACTTGACATCAACACACACATCTGTTTGTAACTGGTTATTGGACTTCCTAACCAACAGATCCCCGTCAGTCAGGTTAGACAATCTCACCTCCTCCACTCTCACCCTGAACACCGGCATCCCCCGGGGCTGTATGCTGAGCCCTACTTTGTCATCAATTATGAGGGATTTACTTAAGTTGTCTCTAATTTCTGTTTTAAGGCATGAGGTGAGGCATTAGTTACATAACCTCTCTGTACAATTCTGACTTTGTAACGCATCATGACAAAACTATACTGATTACCATAGTTATATTAGACTCTGGATTGGATACGTCAGCTAACTTTAGCATGTCCTTCTTAGAACAAACTACATGTATATATTATTGATACATATTGGTATATGTATATGCATGATTATCTCTTGGAAGTCTAAAGAGTTTCATTGAAATGTCACCGAATTTTGTTGTGTTCAGAGTTCCACGCCGTTAGGCGATCCACCTCAGCGTCACTAGAAGAATTCACACCTTGTAGTCACCAGTCCATTAGTTGTTATTTATTGTTAAAAATGATACCCTAATACAGCAATCTAAGATAGATGAGTGAATACTCAATTACAGAACCCGGGATCAGGACACAAGAGCTTCGTACCACCCAGACCCATGGTGTCCAGTTAGCTGACCAGTAGTCTACTCAAGTGCCCCGATTCCTTCCATACACAATATTTTTATATGTTTTCTCCGCCCATCTGGTGGTACCGACTTCTTCTCCATCCAGGTGGTTTTCGTCTCTCAGATGGCGCCCATGTCTGCGGGTGTCACTAGTCAGCTCTCACTTCATCAAAGCTGTTTTAGGCCCCCCGTCTGGTACACTGTGTCCTCGCTTTGATACCCTCTCTTGTTTCACAACTTGGCCTTTCCTATTTCCTTAGTCTGCATTAATTGCTGCACACACACATAATGCTTAGGCCAGGGGGACATTTGATAACTCTGACACCCTGGGGGTCAAAGGGGACAACCTCCAAGCCTTCCCTTCACCCAGACATTGGGGCCCCTGACGGGACGTGGCCTGGCTGTGACCGTTAATTAGTTCCAGACATCGCATGCACCTGATACACATATAGTTATTTTACTCCACATTTCATTAGGTTTAGGGAAAACACCAAACTAAATACTGAATCTAGATTACGCTATGTTGAGTTGAAATGTGTCATGAATTTATTAATTGTAGTAAGAATAAAAATATATTATTTGCTTAAATTAACTGGCACGAATAAGCAGGCATGACAAAACATTTTGAATGTCTTGCATTTGTATTTACTTAAAAAACGATTTAAAAACATTTTTGGTGGCAAATAAACTACATTGGTGACAGATACAAGATACAAAACAAAATCAAATCGCTTCTCAAAGCAAGGTTTGTGTTTTTTTCCTTGAGGTGTCAAAATAAGGCACAATTTCAAAGTACATGCACATTTGATGTATCTGCAAACCAGTGACAAGATGATCGTAAACGACCAGCAGTGGAGCAGTATTTGCATTAGCTGGGTGTTCCCGCACGATTTCAACAAGATTAGATGTAAAGTACGGTGGTAATAACAGTGTTGCTGTCCAATTAGCTCAACAGGCAAAACAGTATACAAATTTACATTTTAAAGGCTTTCTTCGAGATTTGTTTTACGTTTAAATGGTGCTTTCAGGACAAAGCACTCTTGAACTCATCTTGAAACATAAAAAAGTATATTCTCCCAAATAAAATAATAGTTTCTCTCTTAGAGAAGGTCGATAGCAGTATCACTGCCTAATATACCTAATACTCTTATTTGTATAAAGATTCACCAGATTTGCAAAACAATTACTTCAAAAGACAATGGCAGCAAATAAATGTCCTTATTTACAACCAATGCATAAAATCAGGGGGAACCACAGTCCGCCTGCAGTCCAGAACTTCATGGAACCTTGGAGCTACTGATAACCGTGCTTCTCATCCAGTCCCTTTGATTTCCTTGGAGTCCATTCACGTTTTTTTCTCAGTGTCATATTTTAAAGGCACAACGGCTCCACATCTTCATCTGACGTGGAGGAGAGGCGGAGGAACTCTCTGGTACACCTGGAGTAGCCGTTGTGTGTCAGCAGGGCCTTTCTCTCAGTGAAGAAGGACACGGTCTTCTCCAAGATGTCCGATGCTGGGATTCCGTTCTGCAGGTGTTCGCCGATCAGAACCCTCAGTTTCTCCACTCCGGTGGAGCACTTTCTCTCCAGCATGTTGAATTTACACCTGGTAGGGGGGAGAAGGCCATTAGAAATACAGACCGGAAGACTTGAAGCGTAACACACCACTGTAATAAAACAACAGTATCATCACTGATAAAACACACTTTATTAAAATCTCCCTTTCTGATAGGCCCATATTGGCGCCAAGTGACCATCCCTCACTCATTTGAGCCAATCAGAAAAGGGAGTTGATTAACCTGTATGCTGGCAACCAGGATTAACAATCGATGTTATATATATATATATAATCAATTTATTTTAGACAATTGCTGAAGTATAATCCCGTAATTTACCGAATTTGCTGCTCCTTGATAGTGTGTTGAAGAACAAGCTCTGAATAGGGAGCCATTTGACTACAAAGGTCCTGCTTCTGCAGTTGGTTCCAAGTAAGAAAGGTCTTGCTCCTGCTCTAATGTCAGTGATGTTTTGATGCCTTCTCTGCTGCCTCTTCAGACCTCATTTATGCTCCTCATCCCGCCTGTCAACTTGCTGTTCAGCCAATCACAGGGCCCAGGCCTTGGGACAATAGACTGAATTAAATTCAGTAGCTGTCACACAGAACAGGTGGAATAGTTTATTCAGTATAGCAAAGGTCAAATGAAGACCTCTTACATGGGAAAATGTTACCTGATGTGGGGGATAAATGCACAATCTGGATGTCTGCCTTTAATCTGTACAAAGAAAGGTTTTATTTGATAACTACAATTATTCTGTTTTATCTTTTTTAAGATTAGAGGCTATATTCAATTGATCATGTTGTATTCATACAGTTTAGTTCATTTCTGTTTGCCGTTTTTTCAGTAAACTTCTACAACAACACTTTTCTTTAAGAATACACCAAAAAACAAAGTGAATGCTTTATGACAGTTATTTCCCCTCATGAGTTACCTACAACTGCACCAGATGGTATAAAGTGGCATATAGGCTGGCTGGCTGTGTCCGTCCCTGGGAAAAGGCCTGGGGCTTAGTGAGAGCAGACACACTTCTATTGTCTGGCAGCTGAGCAGGCTGCATACACAAGTGTGGGAAGCCGTGTGTCTCCACGGCTCCAAGCTCCGCAGAGAGAGTGGAGGGCGTGTGACTGGGGCACGCTCAGCCGTGCACGTGGGGCCACGCACACAGGGAGCCAGCTGTGGGAGCTCAGAGGAGGAGGAAACGTGAGCCTGAGGTTATAGTCTGCAGTGTGCCATACAGATGGACCTAGACATAGTACATTCACTGAATGACATACTGTTATTACATACTGTATATCCATCCAAATCGGATTCAAACTTTGTAAAACGTTTACACATTTTTTAAAGTTAATGTTTATTAAAGCATTATTACAATTATTAAGGTGGCAGTTAACCTTTACTTTACTATTGTGTCAAAATGTATGTACTATATATATATCTATATATATCTATATATATCTATATAGATATATATATCTATATCTATATATATATATATATAGATATATATAGATATATATAGATATGCATACATTATAATTTAAGCTGCTAGGGGGCATCATTTCCAGCCAGCAGAGATGAAGAACACCATCTCCAACACCATCATAACATCTCTCACTTGTGTTTTATCTTAATTTTAACAGGTTAGTAAGAAAAAACTGTGTGTATCACGTCCATGTTATCATTAGAGATGTTATATGTTTAACTGCTATGCCTGTCATCTCTGCTCTGTGTCATTGTGTTGTCTCCTGGGTTCTGTAGTGCCCGGAGTCTGTCTTCCTCCCAACCCCATCCCCTCAGGAAGCCTTTTGCCTCCTGTCAGGTCATCATTGAAAATAAGAATTTGTTCTTAATTGATTTTCCTGGCTAAATAAAGGTTCTACATTATTGCATTACAACTAAAATGCTTTGGGGGAGTTTTGGGTCTAAATGTAATCTTTTAAATATGTATGTTATTGATCCTAATGGATTGCCCAGTGTTATGCGAATGAATCAGCACATATAATTGTTAAAATAAGTCATCTTGATGCATTTTTTATTCATTTATATAAATAAGTGTTCACCTTATATAAATAAGAATTTGGTTATGCTAATTGCATAATAGGTTATGCTAAATGATGTTATTTTGGTTATGCTTACTATGCTAACATGATAACGGACCTGTTGCATGACTATGACTATTGCATTAAAATGTTACATCTCTAAATGCATTTTGAAACTAATAATAATAATAATAACTACAGCTACTACTAAGTATTGTTAAATCATTTTAGCTCCATAACTATACTTCTGCAAACATTTCAACACTCCTACTTCCGGAGGAACTGTAAATCATCAACCCTTAATGACAAAGCAAGTTTTTTATATATTGAGCAAAAAAAATGATACATGACAAGCATATAGGCCAGTTAAATTAAAATTAAATAAACATAATACAATGCCAGACCTGAATCCGCCTACTAAGTTGAGTGGGCAGATTCAAAGGTCTGGACCCGGGCAAAAGCTATACCAATGAACGCAGGAATTGTAAACTGATTATGAATGTTGCCCTAAGTAATGCTGCTATACATACACACTAAAAAGTTTAAGTAAATGTATTTTTTTTGTCTTTGATTATATCATTTATTATATAAGGTATTTCAAACTTTTTTCTTCTAGACATGTTTCTGAGTTTTTCAGATGCAGACTCTTCTTTTGTGACTGGTAGTCGGTGTAAGTCGGTGGAAGAGAGCATCTGAGTTTCCCACTCCTGTGTGTTGTGGTCAATGGCTGACAAAATGGCTTTGAATCACTGACCATCTGGAGGGAAAGAACCCCATTGGCTGGATCTTGGGCTGTGGGATTTAAATGGAACCACAACAATCTTAAGTAGCAAAAGTCAACAATAACAGATAATCTTTTGAGTTAATGACATGGAAAATCATGGAAAGCATTAATGGACATTGATCAAAATGCATCTCCTTGGCTTTCCTTGATCAACCCCCCTGCAGCAGACATGAGGGTGGGGTGGGAGAGAGCTTCTTCCTAAAGTGTGCCAAATCCCTTTTGAGAATGATTCTGATTCAGGTTCTGGTGATGCTAATGACTCTGAAATGTGACTTTACTCTCCAGAGCTTTCCCACACTCTGTTCATTGACAGAGCTCCCCCTGAATCATAGGAGTGTGCCTTTTAAAATGTTAATTCTTCTTTAGTGGCCGTCATCTGTTTTAGGGTTAACAACAGTGGGATTGGTTGAATAGCTCTTTAGATGTTGCAGTGATTGAGGTCCAGGTGGTGAGGATGGGCAGCACCACCTCAGAGCCACTGACGCTCAACACGGGAGCCCCCAAGGGATGTGTGCTGAGCCATCTCCTCTACACCCACGACTGCATGGCTATGCACAGCTCCAACGTTATCATCAAGTTTGCTGACGACACGACAGTGATGGGCCTGATCGCCGGCGACGACGAGACAGGGAGGAGGTCGGATCACTGGAGCAGTGGTGCCAGGAGAACAGCCTCGCCCTCAACGTCAAGAAGACCAAGGAGCTGATCGTGGACTACAGGAAGCAGAGAGGAGAGCACAGCATCTCCATCGACGGTGTTGCAGTAGAGAGGGTCAGCAGCTTCAAGTTCGAGCTTCAAGGTCGAGGACCTCACATGGTCCACGCACACCACACACGTGGTGAAAAGGGCCCAACAATGCCTGTATTGGCGTCTGAGGAAATTCAGCATGGGCCCCCGCATCCTGAGAACATTCTACACTGGCACAATTGAGAGTGTTCTTACAGGGTGTCGAGCGCAGAGCTTCAAAGGGTGGTGCGGACGGCCCAGTATATCGTTGGAGATGAGCTCCCCTCCCTCCTGGATATATACAACCAGTGGTGCGTGACCAAGGCCAAACGCATCATAAAAGACAATGCCCACCCCAGCCACGAACTGTACTCACTTTTACCGTCAGGCAGGCGATACCGCAGTATCAAGTGCCGCACAAATAGACTTAGAGACAGCTTCCACAGTCAGGTCATCAGGCTGCTGAACAAAGGTGTATAGCATATAACAATGTATATTTTATTACATTGATTTATATATATATATTGCTCTTTTTTTGCGCTAATATATTGCATTTCATATATGCACTTTTATATTTTTATATATTTTACTTTATACAGTTTGTACTTTTTACTTCTTTTTTTTATTCTATTATTTTTATTTTTATAACTGCTTTCTGTCGTCGGGTATTGCACATACGATTTTCACCCATTGCTTATACTTGTAGAACTTTGATGTGACAATAAACTTGACTTGACTTGACTTGACTTGACTAGCTGTCCAGTCTCCCAGCCCATCTAGCAATGGCCAGTCTAGAGGGAACCAATACCAGTCAAGACAGCAGCCCTGGCCTCCAGTCTCCAAGACTCAGGAGGGGGAGGATGGGTTTGCGGGTCACCCTGGGATGGTGTACGGACAATGGGGTTGGGGATTGGTGTTTTGTTTTAAACTTGTAAACCGTGTCCGAGTCCGGTTCAGGTATATTTTTGGATAGGGGGGTGGTGGTGGCTGGTGGGGCTGGTTTTCCCAGCCTCTATTTGGGGCGTTGGGGAGGCTGCACACCTGTGGGTCATTTTCAATTAAGGCCCACAGGTTAAAACAGCTACCACCACACACACTCAAGAAAGATGTACCATCTGATTTGTTCACAATTATTCAAACTCCTGCAATAAACAGGATTACTCATCAACCTGTGGCAGCGTCTTCTGCTACATACCGTCTACATAGAATGAGAGTTTTATAGAAAGAGAGTTTTTTACATAGAAAACCACTGTACATTATATATTACCTTGCACTTTACTTTACCATTTGAATCTAATCTAATCTAATCTACATGGGAGAAAATAGGTTAAATATTTTGTGAAATACATAAATTGTTTTCCATTGACAGTTGATACAATACCCGACAACAAGTAGGAGAACAAAATGTTGAATAATGTGATCTTAAAACACTCAATACTTATGATACTGTACATTAAGAAGAAGACAAGAAATATTGAAGATTGTGTTTGTTTATTGAAACAGACAATTTTAGATGTTCAAAACTCCAATAGAGGTGATAAACACACTATTGTAAGTCACTTTGGACGTCATGTGATGTAATGAAATTACATATCACAACAATAATTTAGGAGGAGATCTCCAAAACACATACGTGTTTGAGTACACACGTACTCAAAGAGTAGAGGATATACATTTAACATTTGTCTTCATTAAAGACATATCAAATGTGTTACATGAAACAATATTAAGTTGACACTATAGTTCAACTCATAGATCATTATGAATCCAACGTTTTATGCTTCATCATAAAAGCAATAGTAGAACAAGATCATATAACTGATCAGAATCGTCTCATCACAAAGTAATGAGGATAGTTAATATCCAAATAGGATAGTTAGGCTTGTGAAAAATACAGGTGCACGTTTTTCTGCAAAAATAAATGGCAAGACTTAACTTTAGAATACCCATACAATACAAACAGATGAACTTAACTTGTTGATCCTAAAAGAGATCAGCATTTGATACAGAAAATAAATCACAGATTTAAGGTAATAACACAGAATACATGATCTACATGATCTTTAGCAATTAATTGTACAGAAACAAAACGTTTCCTGAAATGGAATCAAATGCATTAAACATGCTTTGTCTTTGCATGTGAGAAAAAAAGTTTGAACATCAAACTATAAAGCAGAACAGCTCCTAGAGAAGTCCGTTATAACAGACAGTTGATACAATACGCTACAATAAGCAGCAGAAATGTAGCAGAAACATATAATGAAGTGTTGTTCTTTCAGAAAAACAATGTGATCTTTGAACATCAAACATTCACAATATTGAGTTCATATTGTAAATTGACAAGAACTTGTTGTGACCAACAGCATCATCACAAAGTAATGAAGGATAGTTAATATCCAAATAGGATAGTTAGGCTTGTGAAAAATAAAGATATACATTTTTCTGAAAATAGAAATATCACAACGTAACATTAGAAAAACCTTATACAATACAAACAGATGAACATAACTTTTTGATCCTATAACAGATCAGCATGTGATACCTCACAGATTACAAATAACAGATTAAAAGTAACAACACAGAATAGATCAAAATAATCTTTAGCAATTCATTTTACAGAAACCAAACGTTTCCTGAAATGGAAACAAATGCATAACACATGCTTTGTCTTTGCATGTGACAAAGGAGGTTCCATATTTTCTTAAGAAAATTGCCAGTTAGTTTGAACATCAAACTGTAAAGCAGAACAGCTCCTACAGAAGTCTGTTATAACAGACAGTTGATACAATACGCTACAATAAGCAGCAGAAATGTAGCAGAAACATATGTTGAGGTGTTCTTCTTTCAGAAGAATAATGTGATCTTCCAATATCAAAAAATCACAATATTGAGTTCATTTTGTAAATTGACAAGAACTTGTTGTGAGCTACAGGGTCAACGTTGTCTAGTATCTCCAGTCTGTAGGTTTCTACCAGGGCCTCCAGAGGGCGTTGTTAACTGATCTCTTCTCTTTGATGATGGAGGGCTGGAGTGGAGAGCTCAGCTGAGGTGAACCAGCCTCAGTCAGCCTTGTATCAGAGGATGACTGAAGGTTCTGGAAGTGGTCCAATAGTCTTCTGTTGGACTGTGTATTCAGCTCATCTTTAGACAGGAAGTGGACCATCTCCTTGACACACTTGGAGTGACCCTGATTGGCCGCTGATGAACAGAAGTTTCCATGGCGATAGAGCTGCTGTTGTCTCACAAAGTCCACCGTCATCTCCAGGATATCTGCTTTCTCCAACTTCGAGTCAGGCTCTTGTTTGAGGAACTCTGGACCCAGCAGAGACTGGAGCTGCTCAATGCTGCTGTTGATTCGCTCTCTGCGTAGCTTTTCTACCAGTGGTTTTCTGATCTGGAGAAAGACAAAGAAAAGCATGAATACACCTCATCTCAACTATAGCATAAGCATAAATAAAAGCAACGTATAAAGTTTCTTAAGAGATTCTTAGGTTGAGTCTTGAATTGACCTTATGAGTTAGAGTCAGATGTTCCTTAGAAGAAGTCATTGCTGAGGTGATTGTAGGAGCCATGTGTGGATCTCTGTGCTGCAGGTCTCTGTAAAGAGAATCTGGTCTCTCCTGCCTTCAGCCCTCCTATATATAGTCCCCAATCTCCATATCAATGTGTGGGTCTTGGTCTGGTTGGAGTTTCTCACAGTTTGAACCAATCAGAGAGCTAGGAAGGACAATGAGGAATGGAGGCTGCCACATGCTCCATGCTCTTATTTCTGGGGGACAATAGATGGATCTCAGGGGAGCAGGTGGAGGACTGGGGGGTGATGGAGAGAGACTCTGTGTGGATCTGGGAAAGTGGTGACCCTGTAGAGAGATCAGATCATAGCCTGATGCTGGGATCAATGACTTTGACTGAGCACGTGCTCATCATGACATCACGCACGTTGCAGTTGTATTGATATCAGTTCTGTGTTTAACAGTTTAAATCAAGAATGCCATTACTTGACATGATCAGTTAAATAGGAAATCAAGCACATATGCAAACAATTACAGGTTAAATATAGGTTATTTGGAGGATCATAATTATACAGGATTCAATTTTTTTAGTTAAGCAATATTAGTTAGTCAGCTTTTATTAATTTTCAAGATTCAAGATTCAAGATGACTTTATTTATCCCGAGGGAAATTAAGGTGCAACAGTTGAAACAGGGGGAATAAATGCACACAAAATATACTAATACCTAAAAACTAAAAACTAATAACAACAAACTAAACTAAACTAAACTAATATAAACAAAATATAACTAAATGAACTCTAAATGAAATCTAAATGTATTGATAGATGAATTGCACAATTTACAGTATTATTACAGTAATACGTAGGTATATACAATACACAACAATACGTATAGTGCAAATTGGCAGTAATAAAATACTAATAAATAACTCAGATGAATACTGAAAAAGTGACATGTGAAAAGTGAAAAGTGAAATTGAATTTACAGTGCAAAATGACAGTGAAAGGGTTATATTTTTCTCTTAGAATTTTACCTTCCTTTCAAATATATTTTTTCTCATTCAATTTACTTTTATTCTATATACTACCACGTAAGGGATTTCTAACTTGATTTCTTAACTTGATTTCTAACTTTTTCAGTGTCCAGATGAAGCAGATGTTTCTTCAGTGTGGTGACTGGTAGTCGGTGTGAGTAGAGAGCAGATCTGCGTTTCCCACACTGACTCCAGTGTGTTATGGTCAATGGCTGACAAAAGGACTTTGAATAGACCTTTGAATGTGGCTCAATTCTCTGTGTTGCACTACAAACAAACCCCTGACATCACTGACCATCTGGAGGGAAAGAACCCCATTGGCTGGATCTTGGGCTGAGGAATTTGAATAGAATAACAACAATCTTGAGATATTCAGTGACAAATGTCTATAATTACAGACAATGTCTTTGATTTACTATGGATCATCGAAGACATATATGGACAGTGATCCAATTGCATCTCCTTATCTTTCCTTGGTATCAATGCAGCAGACATGAGGGTGAGGTGGGAGACAGCTTCTTCCTGAAGTGTGCCAATTCTCTTTTGAGAATAGGGTGGTTCTGCTGGTCTCATGATGCTAATGACTCTGAAGCTCTCCAGAGCTTTCCCACACTGTGTTTATTGACAGAGCTCCCCCTGAACCATAGGAGTGTGCCTTTTAAAATGTTAATTCTTCTTTAGTGGCCGTCATCTGTTTTAGGGTAAACAACAGTTGGATTCATTGAATAGTCAACGTTTATCTCTGCCGATGTTGCAATTTATAGTTGCAACACATTATTGAAAACTAACCAAGAAATACATCTGATTTTCATAACAGTAAGTTAACATGTATTCATAACAAGTAACAAGCCTCAATGATTACCGTCCAGTGGCTTTAACACCCATAGCCATGAAGTTCCTGGAGAAACTTGTTATTCACTTTTCCATCCCTGAGTCCCTAGACCCATTCTAGTTGCATACAGACCAAACAGGTCTGTAGACGATGCCATCTCCCTCCCTGGCACTACACACGGCCTTGGAGCACCTTGACAGGAGGGACACCTATGTCAGACTGTTGTTCATTGGCTACACCTCGGTGTTCAACACCAACGTTCCCTCCAAGCTGGTCCTGAAATAAAGGGACCTTCTCTATGTTTGGGCGCCCCCATCTGTAAGTGGATTATGTACTTCCTGACGGGCAGGTCTCAAGTGCTGAAGATTGTGAACAACATCTCATCCACTCTGGTCCTCAACACCGGAGCACCCCAAGGCTGCTGCCTCAGTCCCCGGCTGTACTCGCTGTACACACATGACTGTACTGCCACGCACAACAACAATCTGATTATTAAGTTTGCAGACAACAACACAGTCATTGGCCTGATAAGCGAGGACAACGAAACGGAGTACAGAGATGAGGTAATCTGGCTGACATGATGGTGCGAGGACCAAAGCCTTGCTCTGAATATCAGCAAGACTAAGGAGTTCATTGTGGACTTCAGGAGCCACCGGGGCACCCACTCCACCATCAGCCTGGACGGGACACCGGTGGAAATTGTCAACTGCATCTGTTTCCTAGGACTACAGATCTCCGACAACCTGCTGTTGACCTGCAACACGAAGGTCATGCTGGTGAAAGCCCACCAGCGCCTCCATGCCCTGCGGTGCCTCAGGAGAAGCAGCATAGGCAAACGGTGGCTAATGAACTTCTACCGTGGCACTGTAGAGAGCGTCCTGATGAGTGGCGTCACTGTGTGGTATTGCAACATCACTGCACATGACTAGAAAGCCATCCAGAGGGTCGTGAAGACGGCGGAAAAGATCATCGGGTGTGCACTTCCATGCATTGAGGAGATCTTTAGGACCAGATGGAGGAAGAAGGCCATCTCCACCACAAAGGACCGTAACCCCCCTGGGCACCAAGATACAAGATACAAGATACAAGATATTTGATTGGCCATTTGTAACAAGTACATAGGAATGCTTACTCCCAATTCCCTTCCGCAGTAAAATTCTCCAAAACAACACCATACAAATAAAAATAATTTATACAATAAAATTAAACAAAAAAATCATCAAAAACCATCTCTGTGAATCAAAAAACAGAACACAAGACGTGATACTTAAACTTAATACAGACGTCAGGCTTTCCGAGAATCAGTGTGATAATCCAGCGATGAATGACAGACAAGAAATGGTTTAAATACAGCTAGTAAAAAAGGTGTGATTGACAACAGGTGAGTCCAGTATGTCACGGCCGACAGAGAAAACACAGTGTGGTTTTCGGAACAGAGTCGTGACATCCCAGATCCATGAAGCCAGCGGAAATCCAGGACTAGTAGCGGGAAGAGCTGGGTTGGACCGTGACAATTGTCATCTACATTACATCACACTCATCATACTTTTGCTGGACTTTCTGGACTTATTAAAGCCACTGCACAGTTATGCACTGAACTGCATTGTATTAATGATGCTGCTGCGCTACTGGCACTTAAAAAAGCTTTTAAAATGCTTTTTGTACAATTCAACACATGTACATATCATCCAACAGTCACTTAATTGTTGTTTTTATTGTCATTCTTATTGTGTACAGTATTTTTAGAGTATAGTGTTTTAGAAAAGTCTTACTGCGGGACGGAATGGCGAGTAGGCAATCCATTGTAATCCATACCACTGTTGCATATGGAAGATAAAAATCATGAATGTTGAATCTTGAATAACAAAAATTGTTTTACAGTATAGATCTGTGAGATTATATGGACATTGATATGTTTTGGTAACTATGGTTAAGTCATCCGCAGGTGTCTACTCAGAGGTCCACATTCCCTCTTTAAGGCCTGTCCTGCTCAGGGTAAAGGTTCTAAGTCTATTGTCCCACAGGGGCTCTGTGAGTGAGCTCTCACTGGTTTCCCACACTCTCTCCATTCACTGGAGGAACAAAGGAAGTGTGTCTTATGACTCTTCACGTTAGATACAGAGGGTGACGTCACAGATTAGGAATGGACGACCGAGCTGAGTAACACTCAAATCATCAACTGTTAAGATGACAAAGCATTTTTTGTCAATATGTTTAGTACCAATAATTAGTGATGTTATAGTCATTTTAGGACGAAGAAAACCTCTGCCTCCATGGGTTCCTTGAAAGTAGGCAATCTACTGCTTGTATTATTAGCACAAATGTATGTGTGGATACATACTGAATTATATGATATTGCTCTAATTTGCAATGGCAAAATTGTGTAGAAATGCTTAAATATAAGAGGAAATGTTTGCCAGTTATATTTCACATCTTACAATTAAATATTTTTCTAGCTTAGGGGACCCACTTTCATTCCCCTCCCTCATCTACTTATGGACTAGTATACCATGCTCTATCTTATCTGCTGTATTGTCAATCTGCATGCTGTCTCTCACTGTATTCATCTGGAAGGACAATATTTGGCTTCACTGTAATGGAGGTGATGCAGTGATGAAATTTCCATAATTTTTCACGACTCTATTATTGTATCCTTCTGCTCTCTCTCTTTCGTGTATCGTCTTCATATATCCAGCTTTGTGTCATGTAGCCATGCCCTCGTCTCAGGTCCCACTCGGAAGAGGCCCTCCTCTGAAGGTGGTCTATGCAGGGGACAGGTGGTGATCACGTGGTTGGCAGTCTGCTCAGGCTCCCCGCACTCACACGCTGCACTGTCGGTTAGGCCCCATTTTTTCATGGACGCTTTGAAGCAGCCAACCCCTGTGCGAAGGCGGTTCAGGAGGGTCCATTGCCGGCGAGGTAGGTCTTCTCCTTCAACGCCACCTCCAGGATCCTGGATCTTCTGCTTGTCAGGAGCAATACAAATGATTTTATTCACGATCTTTTAGTGTAAGAAAATAGTGTGTATCTACGTTAAGTTAAAATAGAGAAGACAAGAAATATTGAAATTCATGTTTGTTTATTCAAAAGACGGTTTAAGAAGTATAAAACGTCAACTGAAGTCTAATAGAGGTGATGACACATCACAGCAATAATTTGGAAGAGATCTCCAAAACACATTGTACTCAAACAGAGTAGAGGATATACATTTAACAGTTGTCTTCAGCAAAGACATATAAAATATGTTACATGTAACAATATTGAGTTGACACTATAGTTCAACTCATACTTCATTATGAATCACATGTACATTTTTCTGAAAATAGAAATATCACAACGTAACATTAGAAAAACCTTATACAATACAAACAGATGAACATAACTTTTTGATCCTATAACAGATCAGCATGTGATACCTCACAGACTACAAATAACAGATTAAAAGTAACAACACAGAATAGATCAAAATAATCTTTAGCAATTCATTTGACAGAAACCAAACGTTTCCTGAAATGGAAACAAATGCATAAAACATGCTTTGTCTTTGCATGTGAGAAAGGAGGTTCCATATTTTCTTAAGAAAATTACCAGTTAGTTTGAACATCAAACTGTAAAACAGAACAGCTCCTAAAGAAGTCTGTTATAACAGACAGTTGATACAATACACTACAATAAGCAGCAGAAACGTAGCAGAAACATATGTTGAGGTGTTCTTCTTTTAGAAGAATAATGTGATCTTCCAATATCAAACAATCACAATATTGAGTTAATTTAGTAAATTGACAAGAACTTGTTGTGACCTACAGGGTCAACGTTGTCTAGTATCTCCAGTCTGTAGGTTTCTACCAGGGCCTCCAGAGGGCGTTGTTAACTGATCTCTTCTCTTTGATGATGGAGGGCTGGAGTGGAGAGCTCAGCTGAGGTGAACCAGCCTCAGTCAGCCTTGTATCAGAGGATGACTGAAGGTTCTGGAAGTGGTCCAATAGTCTTCTGTTGGACTGTGTATTCAGCTCATCTTTAGACAGGAAGTGGACCATCTCCTTGACACACTTGGAGTGACCCTGATTGGCCGCTGATGAACAGAAGTTTCCATGGCGATAGAGCTGCTGTTGTCTCACAAAGTCCACCGTCATCTCCAGGATATCTGCTTTCTCCAACTTCGAGTCAGGCTCTTGTTTGAGGAACTCTGGACCCAGCAGAGACTGGAGCTGCTCAATGCTGCTGTTGATTCGCTCTCTGCGTATCCTTTCTACCAGTGGTTTTCTGATCTGGAGAAAGACAAAGAAAAGCATGAATACACCTCATCTCAACTATAGCATAAGCACAAATAAAAGCAACGTATAAAGTTTGTTAAGAGTTTCTTAGGTTGAGTCTTGAATTGACCTTATGAGTTAGAGTCAGATGTTCCTTAGAAGAAGTCATTGCTGAGGTGATTGTAGGAGCCATGTGTGGATCTCTGTGCTGTAGAGGTCTCTGTAAAGAGAATCTGGTCTCTCCTGCCTTCAGCCCTCCTATATATAGTCCCCAATCTCCATATCAATGTGTGGGTCTTGGTCTGGTTGGAGTTTCTCACAGTTTGAACCAATCAGAGAGCTAGGAAGGACAATGAGGAATGGAGGCTGCCACATGCTCCATGCTCTTATTTCTGGGGGACAATAGATGGATCTCAGGGGATTAGGTGGAGCAGATCTGAGTTTCCCACACTGACCCCAGTGTGTTGTGGTCAATGGCTGACAAAAGGACTTTGAATGGATCTTAGAAGTGTGCCTTTTAAAATGTTAATTCTGCTTCAGGGGCCGTAATCTGTTTGACGGTATACAACAGTTGGATTTGTTGGATAGTCAACCTTTATCTCGGCAGATGTTGCAATTTATAGTTGCAAAACATTATTGACTACTAACCACAAAATACATCTGCTTTTCATATCAGTAAATGAACATGTATTGTTAATATCAATAATTTTAGGATAGATCTGTGAGATTATATGGACATTGATATGTTTTGATACCTATGGTTAAGTCATATTAATTACATAACATTTTAAAAACTGCAAAAATAAATCAGAATATTCTTCACTAGTACATTTCATTTTTATTTTTTTGAGTAGTGATTTGAAAGCGATCCGCAGGTGTCTACTCAGAGGTCCACATTCCCTCTTTAAGGCCTGTCCTGCTCAGGGTAAAGGTTCTAAGTCTATTGTCCCACAGGGGCTCTGTGAGTGAGCTCTCACTGGTTTCCCACACTCTCTCCATTCACTGGAGGAACAAAGGAAGTGTGTCTTATGACTCTTCACGTTAGATACAGAGGGTGACGTCACACATTAGGAATGGACCACCGAGCTGAGTAACACTCAAATCATCAACTGTTAAGATGACAAAGCATTTTTTGTCAATATGTTTAGGACCAATAATTAGTGATGTTATAGTGATTTTAGGATGGAGGAAACCTCTGCCTCCATGGGTTCCTTGAAAGTAGGCAATCTACTGCTTGTATTATTAGCACAAATGTATGTGTGGATACATACTGAATTCGATTATATAGCTCTAATTTGCATTGTCAAAATGTTGTAGAATTGCTCAAATATCATAGGAAATGTTTGCCAGTTATATTTCACATCTTACAACTAAATCTTTCTAGCAAAGGGGACCCACTTTCATTCCCCTCCCTCGTCTACTTATGGACTAGTATACCATGCTCTATCTTATCTGCTGTATTGTCAATCTGCATGCTGTCTCTCACTGTATTCATCTGGAAGGACAATATTTGGCTTCACTGTAATGGAGGTGATGCACTGATGAAATTTCCATCAGTTTTCATGACTCTATTATTGTATCCTTCTGCTTGTCAGGAGCAATACAAATGATTTATTTATGTTTATTTATGATTTTAGTATTAGAACATAAATGTCATCAACGTTAAAAAAGAGAGAAGAAAATAAATATTGAAATTCATTTTTGTTTATTCACAAGATGATTTCAGAAGTATAGAACTACAACTGAAGTCTAATAGAGGTGATGACACATCACAACAATAATTTGGAACAGATCTCCAAAACACAATGTAATCAAACAGAGTAGAGGATATACATTTAACAGTTGTCTTCATCAAAGACATATCAAATATGTTACATTTAACAATATTGAGTTGACACTATAGTTCAACTCATACTTCATTATGAATCACACATTTTATGCTTCATCATAAAAGCAATAGTACAACAAGATCATATAACTGATCAGGATAGTATCATCACAAAGTAATGAAGGATAGTTAATTTCCAAATAGGATAGTTAGGCTTGTGAAAAATAAAGATATACATTTTTCTGAAAATAGAAATATCACAACGTAACATTAGAAAAACCTTATACAATACAAACAGATGAATATAACTTTTTGATCCTATAACAGATCAGCATGTGATACCTCACAGATTACAAATAACAGATTAAAAGTAACAACACAGAATAGATCAAAATTATCTTTAGCAATTCATTTTACAGAAACCAAACGTTTCCTGAAATGGAAACAAATGCATAAAACATGCTTTGTCTTTGCATGTGAGAAAGGAGGTTCCATATTTTCTTAAGAAAATTGCCAGTTAGTTTGAACATCAAACTGTAAAGCAGAACAGCTCATACAGAAGTCTGTTATAACAGACAGTTGATACAATACACTACAATAAGCAGCAGAAACGTAGCAGAAACATATGTTGAGGTGTTCTTCTTTCAGAAGAATAATGTGATCTTCCAATATCAAAAAATCACAATATTGAGTTCATTTTGTAAATTGACAAGAACTTGTTGTGAGCTACAGGGTCAACGTTGTCTAGTATCTCCAGTCTGTAGGTTTCTACCAGGGCCTCCAGAGGGCGTTGTTAACTGATCTCTTCTCTTTGATGATGGAGGGCTGGAGTGGAGAGCTCAGCTGAGGTGAACCAGCCTCAGTCAGCCTTGTATCAGAGGATGACTGAAGGTTCTGGAAGTGGTCCAATAGTCTTCTGTTGGACTGTGTCTTCAGCTCATCTTTAGACAGGAAGTGGACCATCTCCTTGACACACTTGGAGTGACCCTGATTGGCCGCTGATGAACAGAAGTTTCCATGGCGATAGAGCTGCTGTTGTCTCACAAAGTCCACCGTCATCTCCAGGATATCTGCTTTCTCCAACTTCGAGTCAGGCTCTTGTTTGAGGAACTCTGGACCCAGCAGAGACTGGAGCTGCTCAATGCTGCTGTTGATTCGCTCTCTGCGTATCCTTTCTACCAGTGGTTTTCTGATCTGGAGAAAGACAAAGAAAAGCATGAATACACCTCATCTCAACTATAGCATAAGCATAAATAAAAGCAACGTATAAAGTTTCTTAAGAGATTCTTAGGTTGAGTCTTGAATTTACCTTATGAGTTAGAGTCAGATGTTCCTTAGAAGAAGTCATTGCTGAGGTGATTGTAGGAGCCATGTGTGGATCTCTGTGCTGCAGGTCTCTGTAAAGAGAATCTGGTCTCTCCTGCCTTCAGCCCTCCTATATATAGTCCCCAATCTCCATATCAATGTGTGGGTCTTGGTCTGGTTGGAGTTTCTCACAGTCTGAACCAATCAGAGAGCTAGGAAGGACAATGAGGAATGGAGGCTGCCACATGCTCCATGCTCTTATTTCTGGGGGACAATAGATGGATCTCAGGGGAGCAGGTGGAGGACTGGGGGGTGATGGAGAGAGACTCTGTGTGGATCTGGGAAAGTGGTGACCCTGTAGAGAGATCAGATCATAGCCTGATGCTGGGATCAATGACTTTGATAGGGCACGTTCATGCTCATCTTGTATTGATATCAGTTCTGTGTTGAACAGTTTTAATTAAGAATGCCATTACTTGACATGATCAGTCAAATAGAAAAACAGCACAAATACAAACAATTACAGGTTAAATAAGCAATATTGTTCAATACAATTAACAATTTATTAATATTTTTCTCTTTAAATTTTACCTTCCTTTTATATATATTTTTCTCATACTATTTTCTTGGATTATATATACTACCATAACGGATTTCTAACGTGTTATGACATGTTTTTCAGTGTCCAGAAGAAGCAGATGTTTCTTCAGTGTGGTGACTGGTAGTCGGTGTGAGTAGAGAGCAGATCTGAGTTTCCCACACTGACTCCAGTGTGTTGTGGTCAATGGCTGACAAAAGGACTTTGAATGGACCTTCGGTTGTGGCTCAATTCTCTGTGTTGCACTACAAACAAACCCCTGACATCACTGACCATCTGGAGGGAAAGAACCCCATTGGCTGGATCTTGGGCTGAGGAATTTGAACAGAATAACAACAATCTTGAGATATTCAGTTACAATTGTTTTGTAATTACAGACAATGTCTTTGATTTACAATGGATCATCGAAAACATATATGGACAGTGATCCAATTGCATCTCCTTATCTTTCCTTGGTATCAATGCAGCAGACATGAGGGTGGGGTGGGAGACAGCTTCTTCCTGAAGTGTGCCAATTCTCTTTTGAGAATAGGGTGGTTGTGCTGGTCTCATGATGCTAATGACTCTGAAATGTGACTTTACTCTCCAGAGCTTTCCCACACTCTGTTTATTGACAGAGCTCCCCCTGAATCATAGAAGTGTGCCTTTTAAAATGTTAATTCTGCTTCAGGGGCCGTAATCTGTTTGACGGTATACAACAGTTGGATTTGTTGGATAGTCAACCTTTATCTCGGCAGATGTTGCAATTTATAGTTGCAAAACATTATTGACTACTAACCACAAAATACATCTGCTTTTCATATCAGTAAATGAACATGTATTGTTAATATCAATAATTTTAGGATAGATCTGTGAGATTATATGGACATTGATATGTTTTTGATACCTATGGTTAAGTCATATTAATTACATAACATTTTAAAAACTGCAAAAATAAATCAGAATATTCTTCACTAGTACATTTTATTTTTATTTTTTTAAGTAGTGATTTGAAAGCGATCCGCAGGTGTCTACTCAGAGGTCCACATTCCCTCTTTAAGGCCTGTCCTGCTCAGGGTAAAGGTTCTAAGTCTATTGTCCCACAGGGGCTCTGTGAGTGAGCTCTCACTGGTTTCCCACACTCTCTCCATTCACTGGAGGAACAAAGGAAGTGTGTCTTATGACTCTTCACGTTAGATACAGAGGGTGACGTCACAGATTAGGAATGGACGACCGAGCTGAGTAACACTCAAATCATCAACTGTTAAGATGACAAAGCATTTTTTGTCAATATGTTTAGGACCAATAATTAGTGATGTTATAGTGATTTTAGGACGAAGAAAACCTCTGCCTCCATGGGTTCCTTGAAAGTAGGCAATCTACTGCTTGTATTATTAGCACAAATGTATGTGTGGATACATACTGAATTCGATTATATAGCTCTAATTTGCATTGTCAAAATGTTGTAGAATTGCTCAAATATCATAGGAAATGTTTGCCAGTTATATTTCACATCTTACAACTAAATCTTTCTAGCATAGGGGACCCACTTTCATTCCCCTCCCTCGTCTACTTATGGACTAGTATACCATGCTCTATCTTATCTGCTGTATTGTCAATCTGCATGCTGTCTCTCACTGTATTCATCTGGAAGGACAATATTTGGCTTCACTGTAATGGAGGTGATGCACTGATGAAATTTCCATCATTTTTCATGACTCTATTATTGTATCCTTCTGCTTGTCAGGAGCAATACAAATGATTTATTTATGATCTTTTAGTCTTAGAATATAAATGTCATCAACGTTAAAAAAGAGAGAAGACAATAAATATTGAAATTCATTTTTGTTTATTCAAAAGATGATTTCAGAAGTATAGAACTACAACTGAAGTCTAATAGAGGTGATGACACATCACAACAATAATTTGGAAACAGATCTCCAAAACACAATGTACTCAAACAGAGTAGAGGATATACATTTAACAGTTGTCTTCATCAAAGACATATAAAATATGTTACATGTAACAATATTGAGTTGACACTATAGTTCAACTCATACTTCATTATGAATCACACGTTTTATGCTTCATCATAAAAGCAATAGTACAACAAGATCATTTAACTGATCAGGATAGTATCATCACAAAGTAATGAAGGATAGTTAATATCCAAATAGGATAGTTAGGCTTGTGAAAAATAAAGATATACATTTTTCTGAAAATAGAAATATCACAACGTAACATTAGAAAAACCTTATACAATACAAACAGATGAACATAACTTTTTGATCCTATAACAGATCAGCATGTGATACCTCACAGATTACAAATAACAGATTAAAAGTAACAACACAGAATAGATCAAAATAATCTTTAGCAATTCATTTTACAGAAACCAAACGTTTCCTGAAATGGAAACAAATGCATAAAACATGCTTTGTCTTTGCATGTGAGAAAGGAGGTTCCATATTTTCTTAAGAAAATTGCCAGTTAGTTTGAACATCAAACTGTAAAGCAGAACAGCTCCTACAGAAGTCTGTTATAACAGACAGTTGATACAATACACTACAATAAGCAGCAGAAACGTAGCAGAAACATATGTTGAGGTGTTCTTCTTTCAGAAGAATAATGTGATCTTCCAACATCAAACAATCACAATGTTGAGTTCATTTTGTAAATTGACAAGAACTTGTTGTGACCTACAGGGTCAACGTTGTCTAGTATCTCCAGTCTGTAGGTTTCTACCAGGGCCTCCAGAGGGCGTTGTTAACTGATCTCTTCTCTTTGATGATGGAGGGCTGGAGTGGAGAGCTCAGCTGAGGTGAACCAGCCTCAGTCAGCCTTGTATCAGAGGATGACTGAAGGTTCTGGAAGTGGTCCAATAGTCTTCTGTTGGACTGTGTCTTCAGCTCATCTTTAGACAGGAAGTGGACCATCTCCTTGACACACTTGGAGTGAGCTGCTGTTGTCTCACAAAGTCCACCGTCATCTCCAGGATATCTGCTTTCTCCAACTTCGAGTCAGGCTCTTGTTTGAGGAACTCTGGACCCAGCAGAGACTGGAGCTGCTCAATGCTGCTGTTGATTCGCTCTCTGCGTAGCTTTTCTACCAGTGGTTTTCTGATCTGGAGAAAGACAAAGAAAAGCATGAATACACCTCATCTCAACAATAGTATAAGCACAAATAAAAGCAACGTATAAAGTTTCTTAAGAGTTTCTTAGGTTGAGTCTTGAATTGACCTTATGCGTTAGAGTCAGATGTTCCTTAGAAGAAGTCATTGCTGAGGTGATTGTAGGAGCCATGTGTGGATCTCTGTGCTGTAGAGGTCTCTGTAAAGAGAATCTGGTCTCTCCTGCCTTCAGCCCTCCTATATATAGTCCCCAATCTCCATATCAATGTGTGGGTCTTGGTCTGGTTGGAGTTTCTCACAGTTTGAACCAATCAGAGAGCTAGGAAGGACAATGAGGAATGGAGGCTGCCACATGCTCCATGCTCTTATTGCTGGGGGACAATAGATGGATCTCAGGGGAGCAGGTGGAGGACTGGGGGGTGATGGAGAGAGACTCTGTGTGGATCTGGGAAAGTGGTGACCCTGTAGAGAGATCAGATCATAGCCTGATGCTGGGATCAATGACTTTGATAGGGCACGTTCATGCTCATCTTGTATTGATATCAGTTCTGTGTTGAACAGTTTTAATTAAGAATGCCATTACTTGACATGATCAGTCAAATAGAAAAACAGCACAAATACAAACAATTACAGGTTAAATAAGCAATATTGTTCAATACAATTAACAATTTATTAATATTTTTCTCTTTAAATTTTACCTTCCTTTTATATATATTTTTCTCATACTATTTTCTTGGATTATATATACTACCATAACGGATTTCTAACGTGTTATGACATGTTTTTCAGTGTCCAGAAGAAGCAGATGTTTCTTCAGTGTGGTGACTGGTAGTCGGTGTGAGTAGAGAGCAGATCTGAGTTTCCCACACTGACTCCAGTGTGTTGTGGTCAATGGCTGACAAAAGGACTTTGAATGGACCTTCGGTTGTGGCTCAATTCTCTGTGTTGCACTACAAACAAACCCCTGACATCACTGACCATCTGGAGGGAAAGAACCCCATTGGCTGGATCTTGGGCTGAGGAATTTGAACAGAACAACAACAATCTTGAGATATTCAGTTACAATTTTTTTGTAATTACAGACAATGTCTTTGATTTACTATGGATCATCGAAAACATATATGGACAGTGATCCAATTGCATCTCCTTATCTTTCCTTGAGCTTTATCTCTGCCAATGTTGCAATTCAAGTTGCAAAACATTATTGACTACTAACCACAAAATACATCTGCTTTTCATGTCATGTTTTTTAAATGAACATGTATTCTTAATATAAATAGTTTTACAACAAATCAAACAACAAATCATGAGGATTGAATCCTCTTTATTGGTCACATACATGTAAACATACAGTGAAAAGTGTTCTCTGCATTTAACCCATCCTAGTATTAGGAGCAGTGGGCAGCTATGGGTTAGCTATAGAGGGGGCAGTTAGGGTTAGGGGTCTTCCTCTAGGACACCTCCATTGTCTTTTCTTCTTCTGGTTGTGAGGCGACCGCTCTACCTCCTGAGCTATACTGCCGCCCGTATATTACAGTATAGATCTGTGATTATATGGACATTGATATGTTTTTGATACCTATGGTTAAGTCATATTAATTACATAACATTTTAATAACATTTTAAAATACATAACATTTGAGTGAGCTCTCACTGGTTTCCCACACTCTCTCCATTCACTGGAGGAACAAAATAAGTGTGTCTTATGACTCTTCACGTTAGATACACGTCACAGATTAGGGGTGAAGTCACGGATAAGGAATGGAGGACCGAGCTGAGTAATACAAAAATCATCAACTTGTAAAATGACAAAGCATTTTTTGTCAGTATGTTTAGTACCCATAATTTGTTTTGTTATAGTGATTTTAGGACGGAGAAAACCTCTGCCCCCGTGGGTTCCTTGAATGTAGGCAATCTACAGCTTGTTTTATTTGCACAAATGTATATTGTGGATACGTACTGAATTATATTATATAGCTCTAATTCCTTATTGCATATTTCACATCCTACAATTAAATCATTTTCTAGCATAGGGGACCCACTTTCATTCCCCTCCCTCATCTACTTATGGACTAGTATAGCGATGTTTTCACGCATGCGCAGTTTCACGGTTGGCAAAAAGCCTTGTTATTGCTATCTTTTACATTCAAAAGAATGTCATGCTTGACTGCTTTACGTGTTTTCCACATCTCTGAATATGTTAAAACTCTCGATCAAGTCGCTATTTGTAGATACTTTTTTAAACTAACGTGTGGTAAAGGTTCAGCTTCACTTCCAGACCTGTACACATTAAAAATAATGGCAAAATAACCCAACTCTTTGTCCAGATTTGAGTTTCGGTGATATTTACACCTGATTGACACACCAGGGATAGACACGGAGGAGTCTCTTAGGCTTATCTTACATCAGAAGTTCGGATTTCCTCGGCGTGTTCTTTCGCAACAGACCTTCGTTCAGACACGCCGCGGTGACTTTTTTTCAGATAAAGAGGTCAGGGGTGCGTTTCCCGAAGCCTTCTTAACGCTACGTTGTTCGTAAGTTCCACCTTAAGCTGTACCTTAGCGTCTCGCCGTGTTTCCCGAAACGTTCTTAGCTAAGTATACCTTCCGTAAGTGACAGTTTTGTAAGGCAGGTCTGGACCTCTCTTAACTCCACCTTAGCGATGTTGTCAGCTCACTCCGCTAGTGGCCACCACTGTTCCGACCCGCAAGCCTCTGAAATCAGCTGTTGGCCTAGTTTAATTTCAATCTGTGAATCAATATGTAGTTCATAACGGTAATAATATACAACAAAAATACCACATTAATGGGAATGTTTTCATGCAGAAATTGTACATTACGGTGGATACATTTTGCACTTTATTGAACATGAAATCGCCTCTTAAACTCCTAAAACTCGAAAACAGTGCTTCACGTTTCAGCGCCACCTCATCCAGCATGACCTCCATCTCCACATTGGTGAAGCTGGCGGACCGCTTTTTGCGATGTTTTTGCCCTGACATATCTCATGTTACATATCTCATGTTACATATCTAATGTTACATATCTCATGTTACATATCTCATGTTACATATCTCATGTTACATATCTCATGTTACATATCTAATGTTCATTTCTTGTTGGTGTGCTTTTATTGAAATTGTCAGCCAATCAGAGAGAATTGTGAAGTACACCAGTTATGTGATGGGGCTGCTGGTTAATCAACCCTAATTGCAAAGTTATTTAAGGCACCATGACAATGATATAAAAAATATTTAAATCAACCTTTCTTGCCAAATAAGGTGTACTGGTAGGTGGCGTAATGTGCTGAGGTGGTGTAGCGGGAAGAGGCTTGATATCACAATCTGAGGTGGTGTAGCGGGAAGAGGCTTGATATCACAATCTGAGGTGGTGTAGCGGGAAGAGGCTTGATATCACAATCTGAGGTGGCGGGCTCGTGCCACCTGTAGGCAATCATTAGATTTACGGCTTGATAATTGAGTTTGTAAGTTTTAAATTCTATGAATATGTTCTCAGTCATGATAAATGCAATATTCTTTAGTATTCCTGCAGTGTTTTATTGATAAAGAACACCTCATCCTCTCATAACGCGGTGAAGCAGTCGCTACCTGGAGTGAATAGTCGATTCTCGAGTCATCGATTTCAGCACAACGTCAGACGTAAGAAGGTTTACCTTAAGCAACCTCCTAAGGGATAGTTCGGGGAACACACGTAGAACAGTAAACAACTTTAGTAAGGTATACCTTTCAAGTCTTCGTAACACGCTAAGAGACAACGTTATCGGGAAACCCACCCCAGAGCTTTCTCTTCGCGATAACCCATATATAAGGTGGGAGCATAATAGGGATCCGTTTTGTCATCGCTGGTATTGCCTGTATGAAATATATTTTAACTTAAGCTCGACAAGGAATCCGGATTCACTCGACAACAAATACATAATTTCATTGTCGCACAAGCGTTCATTTTAAGTTATTCCATGCTAAATGCATTTAACTTTGATAGAGCACACACTCATCATGACCTCACACATGTTGGAGATGTATTGATATCAGATAAGGGTTTAGTCAAGTCAAGTCAAGTCAAGTTTATTGTCACTTCACAGTTTACACAAGTATAAAGCAGTGATGTGAAAATCTTATGTCCCAACGACAGACAGCAGTTATAAAATAATATAACCTTTGAGCTGGCCTTGCGTGGCCATGATGACAGAAGGGCGACATTTCAATACAAAAAGTAATTGTATATAATGTAATTAACAATATGTAATTGTAAATAAAAAAAATGGTATAGCCCCCCCCTGGTGAAAAATGCACCAGCCGCCACTGTATATAACCATATATATATTATATATATATAATATATATACCTTGAGTATATAAATGCTGCCCCCTATATAAATATGAGTAATACCACATACAAAATGTAAGAGATTTGACATTTGTGTTTATTTATAACCATGAATATTATCATGATTCAAGGTTGCCTATTAAATTATAGTTGATATAATTTCATTATATTAGTTAATTTATTTAAAATATTTCCTTTCATTATTTTTTACTTTTATATTATTTTCTATGATTCTATATATTATAATGTTAGGGATTTCTAACTTGTTTTGACATCTGAGTGTCCAGATGTAGCAGATGTTTCTTAAGTGTGGTGACTGGTAGTCGATGTGAGTAGAGAGCAGATCTGAGGCTCAATTCTCTGGGTTGCACTACAACTAGACCCCTGACATCACTGACCATCTGGAGGGAAAGATCGCCATTGGGTGGATCTTGGGTTGTGGAATTAGAACAAAACATATTAATACCAGACAGTCTCTTTTAGTTACCTAAATGTCCATCATGGAACAAATGTATTGACAGTGATCAAAGCCTTCCTTTAGCCTTCCTTGATCAACGCCAAAAGCAGACCTGAGGGTGGGGTGGGAGACTGCTTCTTTGAGAAAAGGCAGGTTCAGCTGGGACTCATGCTCTTTGCTTATTGACAGAGCAGACACTGAATCATAGGTGTCTGCTTTGTTAAATGTCAGTGGCAAACCGTGTCTATCACAACTGGACCTTCTGTAGACATCGAAAATGCGGATGTTCTAGTCAGACGGACGTCACTTTATGCGTTATCTCATTTAGGCAGATAAGATTGTCGCAGCCAATTTCCAAGTTGACCATAGTTGTCAAAGCACTGTCCATGTAGTGAAGTAACAGCCCAACACAGACCACCACACAGGCTATCGATGAAAGGGAAAGTCTAAATGCTTAACGTGAAAAGACTTAAAACTTAAAACTTAAAAATCCAAAATAGCGATCAATAATAACCAAATGTCTCTGGAAAACACTTAATGTCACATAACGTCCATAATGGGAGGATTTAAGTTTAGATATTTTGACAGATGAGTGCTAATGACAAGACATATGCCAGAGAAATTTGGTAATTATTGATCGCGGTTTTGTAACTCTTAGTTACGTTAAGCCTTTTCACGTTAAGCGATGCAAAGAAACTCTCAATTTAAATGCACAACAATGCTTAACAAACTCGAGACAGCCATTAACAAATCTTTCAACAAGTATGTGGAAACAAAATGCAACAACCAGCTCAACGAGATGCAGCACTGCGCCAAAACCAGCAAAGACAAATTAGCCTCACTCACCAATGATATTCACTTAAAGACCAAATCCATTCTCCTGTCCTTCTAGATGAATGTTTCGATAACCAGGTCATAAAGCTGATCACTGCTTTTCAGATCCAAAATAAGTTGCTTTTCAATAGCTATGGAAGCTAATGCAGTGAGTAGGTATTGTCCTGTTCTGTTCCTCCATATGTTTGTATCCGTTTGAGGGCGGAAAATGTCCTTTCCACAGATGCAGTGGTGACGGGGATCGTTAAAACTTTTTTATAATGTCCATCTTTTTACTGAATGGTCGTCTTGTGAAAAGGGTACTAACAACAATTCCGCAACAACATCATATTCACCTGTTGCCATTTCAGCGTAAAAAACAACAACAAACAAAGTAGAAAAACAACAACATAGTACTACGCTAGATCCTCTGTCTCGAGCCAGTGAACTAGACCTTCTAGCGCACTATGGACTTGTGGGGAAATCTGAAAGAATACGCCAATCACTATATGATTGGTTGATCAAATTGTCAATCCAAACGTACACTCTCATTCAGTCTAAGGGTTCCGAGCAACCCAGAAAAATATCTGATTGTTTTTTTTTTGTTAACACAAAACCACTCAAATGCGTCGTGCATGGACCGAGAAAGACAAACAAATCAACGTAACACTGTAATATAACAGATCAACAACACAGATACAATTCTCATTTATTAATTTTATTTAAATTGTATTTAATTTTATTAAATTGTATTAAATTGTATTAATAAAATTAATTAGATTTTTTGTTGGTTTAATCTCAGAGTTCCAGGGTCTTCTCTGAATACCTTGAAGGCCCTAATGCTTCACCACTGTAAAATGTACATTTTATTTTACTTACATATAATATCAACAATATATACAACACATTACATAGAAGTTGACATTTTTTTCTCTAACAATCATGATTTGAGGGCAATGTTAAGACATTTGGCTTTTTTTTAAATATGTACGCTAAAATTAAAAAATTAAAAAATGTATAAAAGATCAGTATGTTTCTATTGATTATGTTTCCCACATTCCCTCTTTAAGGCCTGTCCTGCTCAGGGTAAAGGTTCTAAGTCTATTGTCCCACAGGGGCTCTGTGAGTGAGCTCTCACTGGTTCTCCACACTCTCCATTCACTGGTTTCACTGGAAGACCAAAATAAGTGTCTTGCTCATCATATTCAAGATTTTATTTGCCATTTGCAACAAGTACAATGGAATGTTTCCTCCCATTTCCTCCCGCAGTATGAATTTCTAAAACACAATACTATAAAAATACTATAAACAATACAAATTACAATAAAGTGACATGGATAATATGTACATTTGTTGAAGACACTTGTACATGGGCGGGAGTATAGCTCAGGAGGTCGCTGTCACGGTTACGGTGGTTGACAGGGGGCGTTGCCAGGCCGCGATCGGGCCCCTCAGTGACGGCGGGGTCCCTGAGGTGCCAGAATGCGACCCGCTCTCCAGCTCTACTTACAGGCTCCCATTTTCTCGGACATCTCCTTTGGGCGAGGGAGAGGCTTCCGGTGGAGGTGTTGGTGGACTCCGGAGCCGATGCCAGCTTTATTGATGCGGCTCTGGTCGAACGGGCCGGTATTCCCACCGAGCGGATACAGCCACCATTGGAGGTGAACTCACTGGATGGAAAACCGTTGGCACGGATCACTCAACGGTCTGTTCCTCTCACCCTGATTCTGTCAGGGAATCACCGGGAGACCATCAGCCTACACATCATCTCCTCCCCCCACACCCCGGTGGTATTGGGTAGACCGTGGTTGGCGACCCACAATCCACACATCGATTGGGCGGCGGGTTCCGTGGTTAGTTGGAGCATGTTCTGCCACTCGAACTGCCTCCGGTCCGCTCTAGCCCCACGCAGCTCACCCACCCGTCCGGTCCTGAGTCCTCCCGATCTCTCATCCGTCCCCCGCGTTTACCACGACCTCGGGGAGGTGTTCTCTAAGGAACGGGCCGTCTCCTTACCCCCTCACAGACCATACGACTGCGCCATCAATCTCCTTCCCGGCGCGTCTTTGCCGGTGAGGCGACTCTACAACCTGTCCCGGCCCGAGAGACAGACCATGGAGACCTACATCCACGACTCTCTGGCAGCGGGCCTGATCAGACCCTCGTCGTCGCCTGTGGGTTCTGGTTTTTTTTTTGTGACTAAGAAGGACAACTCGTTAAGACCGTGTATTGACTTCCGGGGGCTAAACGATATCACCGTAAAAAATAAGTACCCCCTGCCACTCATCGACCCAGCCTTCGAGCCTCTCCGTAATGCGATGGTGTTCTCCAAATTGGACCTCCGCAATGCCTACCATCTCGTCCGGATCCGTGAGGGGGACGAGTGGAAGACGGCGTTCAACACTGCTTTGGGGCACTTCGAGTACCGGGTCATGCCCTTCGGTCTCACCAACGCCCCGGCAGTGTTCCAGGCTCTGGTGAACGACGTCCTCCGAGACATGCTGAACCTGTTCGTCTTTGTCTACCTGGACGATATTTTGATATTTTCAGGTAGTCAGAGGGAGCACGTTCAGCACGTCCGGTTGGTTCTTCAGCGACTGTTGGAGAACAAGCTATTCGTCAAGGCGGAGAAGTGCGAGTTCCACGCGAAATCGGTGGCCTTTTTGGGGTTCATAATCGAACCGGGCCAGGTTCGATCGGACCCCGTTAAAGTCAAGGCAGTGGCGGAGTGGCCGACGCCTACGTCCCGGAAACAACTCCAGCGGTTCCTCGGATTTTCTAATTTTTACCGCAGGTTCATCCGGGATTTCAGTAGCGTCGCGGCCCCACTTACTCGGCTCACATCCACGCTCTCTCCGTTCTCCTGGACTCCGAGGCAGGTGCGGCGTTTGCGCAGCTGAAACGGCTGTTTACCTCGGCTCCGGTTCTGAGGCATCCGGATCCGGCGTGCCAGTTTGTGGTGGAGGTGGACGCATCGGACTCCGGTGTGGGGGCCGTCCTCTCTCAACGTGCCACGGGGGATCGGAAAACTCACCCTTGTGCTTTTTTTCAAGACAGTTGTCGCCCGCGGAGAGGAACTACGACGTGGGGAATCGGGAGCTCTTGGCAGTGGTTCTGGCCTTGGAGGAGTGGAGGCATTGGCTGGAGGGGGCCGAACAACCGTTCGTGGTCTGGACAGACCACAAGAACTTGGCCTACCTCCGCACCGCCAAACGGCTCAACTCTCGACAGGCGCGGTGGGCGTTGTTCCTGGGGAGGTTCAACTTCACACTCACTTACCGGCCTGGATGTCGGAATGTGAAACCGGACTCTCTCTCTCGCCAGTGGGACGCCGAGAGGGATCTCGTCGAGCCAGAGACCATCCTGCCTCCGGTGTGCGTGCTTGGGGCAGTCACTTGGGAGATTGAGGGTCTCGTCCGGTCGGCTCAACGTACCCATCCAGATCCAGGTAATGGCCCCGCTAACCGGCTGTTTGTACCCGATCCAGTTAGGTCTCGGGTGCTGCAGTGGGCTCATTCCTCCCGCCTGACCTGCCATCCCGGCTTTGCACGGACCCTGTCCTTCCTCAGACGGAGCTTCTGGTGGCCTTCCATCTCCCGGGACACCCAGGCCTTTGTCACGGCCTGCACCGTCTGTGCACGCAGCAAGGCCTCACATCGACCTCCTGCGGGGTTGCTGCAGCCGCTGCCTATCCCTCGTCGGCCTTGGTCGCACATCGCCGTGGACTTCGTCACCGGTCTTCCGCCTTCGGCTGGTAACTCCACCATCCTCACCATCGTCGACCGGTTTTCGAAGGCGGTCCATTTTGTGCCTTTGCCCAAGCTTCCCTCGGCCAAGGAGACGGCGGACCTCCTGGTGCTGCAGGTATTCCGTCTGCACGGGATACCCCTGGACATAGTGTCCGACCGGGGGCCACAGTTCGCGTCGCAGTTGTGGAGGGCGTTTTGCCAGGCTCTGGGGGCCACCGCCAGCCTCTCCTCCGGATACCACCCCCAGTCCAATGGACAAACGGAGAGAGCCAACCAGGACCTGGAAGCGGCTCTCCGCTGCGTCGCCGCGAACCATCCATCCTCATGGAGTTCCCACCTCCCTTGGGTGGAGTACGCCCACAACTCCCTGATCAGCGACGCCACAGGGATGTCGCCGTTCCAGGCATCACTGGGCTACCAACCACCCCTGTTTCCCGTCCAGGAGGAGGAGATTGCGGTGCCGTCGGTACGGGCCCACCTCCAGCGCTGCCGCCGGATTTGGAGGACCGCGCGGTCGGCACTCCTTCGTACGGCCGATCGGAACCGGCGTTTGGCGGACCGTCGGAGGGTCCAGGCACCCATCTATCGACCTGGACAACAAGTTTGGCTCTCCTCCCGTGACCTACCACTCCAGGTACAGTCCCGGAAGTTGGCGCCTCGTTATGTGGGACCTTACACGGTGGACAAGGTCATCAACCCGGTTTCTGTACGGCTAAGATTGCCGCCAGCCATGAAAGTTCATCCCACCTTTCATGTCTCTCTGTTGAAACCTGTGTCTTCCAGTCCCTTGTGCCCTCCCACCACACCCCCTCCCCCCCCCAGGATCATCGACGACCATCCCGCCTACACGGTGAGAAAGATCCTGGACATCCGTCGCCGTGGCCGGGGTTTCCAGTACCTGGTGGATTGGGAAGGGTACGGCCCGGAGGAGCGGAGTTGGATTCCACGGCGGAGTGTCCTGGATCTGTCCCTCATCCGCGACTTCCATCAGGAACATCCCAACAGGCCGAGTGGGGCGCCAGGAGGCACCCGTTGAGGGGGGGGTACTGTCACGGTTACGGTGGTTGACAGGGGGCGTTGCCAGGCCGCGTGCGCTAGAGGCGCACACACACGCACCTGCCAACCATTACCGTGGCTAATTACCATTGATCTCACCTGGGGGCTATTTATACAGCGGCGTCAGTGAGAGACGTCGCTCGTTCGTACTACGTGTAAACCGGTACGCTACCAGTCCCCAGGTGACATTCATCCCTGGTCCTGATCACCCTGCTACGGACTATCGGAGAGATAGTCCGCCCGTCTGCTGTTCCAGCCCCCCTCGTCGGTCCCGGAGTTCCGCCCGTCATCTACCTGTCGGTACGACGCACCTCGACCTCCCGGTAACCTGACCATCGCCTGTCCCCAACGATCCCTACGTCTCCTACCTGTCGGCTTGACGCACCTCGACCTCCCGGTAACCTGACCATCGCCTGTCCCCAACGATCCCTACGTCTCCTACCTGTCGGCTTGACGCACCTCGACCTCCCGGTAACCTGACCATCGCCTGTCCCCAACGATCCCTACGTCTCCTACCTGTCGGCTTGACGCACCTCGATCTCCCGGTCCCAGCTCCCTCGTCGGTCCTGGGGAATCGCCTTCTATTGTGTTTTGTGCCATTAATAAACCCCTGTTCTTCCTTTCCTGGTCTCCGCCTGCGTTCTGGGTCCAACCTCACCACACACAGTCGTGACAGTCGCCTCACAACCGGAAGGTTGCTGGTTCGATCCCTCGGCTCCTCCTAGAAAAAACTGTCGAGGTGTCCTTGAGCAAGACACCCTAACCCTAACTGCTCTCCTCTGTATAAATAGCTGCCCACTGCTCCTAATACTAGGATGGGTTATATGCAGAAAACACATTTCACTGTGTTTGTACATGTATGAGACCAATAAAGAGGATTCTGTTACAATGAGGTGTGTTGGTAGGACCCAGAACGCAGACCACAGACCAGTGAAGGGATAACGGGAGGCTTTATTGATGGAAGTACAACCAAATAGTGATTGGGGACAGGCCAGGGGTCTGGATACCGGGCAGTCGATCGGCGGAGTACCGACAGGTAGTAGACAGGCGCGTGGTCCAGGACGGGCGAGGGGTCTGGAGGTCGAAGTAGCGACAGGTAAGTATAATTACCGGAGGGCTGGTACAGTGTCATCCAGGGAGTACAACATACGATCTAGCAACAAGCTCACGAGACGCCACGGTATGTATACCCCCAGGTGAAGTGATTAACCTAATCACTATCGACAATTGCCGACAGGTGTGTGTGTGCGCCACCAAAGCCCGCGCCCCCTGTCAACCACCGTAACCGTGACAGATTCAATCCTCCACATTTCGATTTTTACATATCATGACATTACATTTGGATGGGACATTGGGGACATTGGGACACATTTTGGATGGGAGAAAACACCTGTTCTGATCAAAACAAAAATTATCAACTCTTACATTATATTATTATTATTATTATAAAAGTAGACCACCAACTGCTTGTTGATTTAGTATAAACACAAATGTGTGTTCTTTATGCATGGATGAGAAGTAGACTTCAAACAATGACAATGCTTAGTTGAAGTCGTACATATACACATAGTGACCAGTATGCTCAAATCTTCTCATTGGTGATGCTTGGCTGGAATGGAGAGGTCAGCCCTGACCTTGTGGGTCAAAGTGAGTTGCTCCTCACAAGAAGTCATTGCTGAAGTGATTGTAGGATCCATGTGTAGAGACAGTCTGGTCTCTCCTGGCTTCAGCCCTCATCTCCATATGAATGTGTGGGTCTTGGTCTGGTTGGAGTTTCTCACAGTCTGAACCAATCAGAGAGCTAGGAAGGACAATGAGGAATGGAGGCTGCCACATGCTCCATGCTCTTATTTCTGGGGGACAATAGATCGATCTCAGGGGAGCAGGTGGAGGACTGGGGGGTGATGGAGAGAGACTCTGTGTGGATCTGGGAAAGTGGTGACCCTGTAGAGAGATCAGATCTGTAGCCTGATGCCGGGATCAAATCAAATTGGTTGTATTATTTTTACTATTAACATTAACATTTACATCGATTCAGAAACAACAGATTTCACCTACAGTATCTCTTAGCTTTAGAGTGTTATGTATGTGTTTTAATGTATGCAATTTGTTTCTGTACTGTATACTGTATATAATATGTCACTGTACAAATACAGATTTTTTTACTTACTAAACTGTTTTTAGTAAGACACACATCTTCACAATTGTCAACACTTTTAGTAGGATTTGTTGCATGTATTTTTCCTTTGTTTTATTCTAAAGGATCATGTGTTCATTGCATCCATGATATACATGTAATTAGTTTTATTAGCTGGCAGTTAATTAGCCCAGAGGTGTGTCTGCCTTCCCAGAGCACTGATTAATGCAGTACAATACCTGATGAATGGACCACTAGTAACATCTTTATCCACACAGTGCTCTCAGGGGATAAACACCATCGGCCAAAAAAGAATCTTCATCCATCCATTATTTTGTGGAGGTTTAAGTTTTGAAACAGAATGACAGTCCACGTTGAGGTCACATTTAAGAAGCCAATGGAGACACTGAAAACGGTTTTAAAATTAAAGACAAAATACTATATTTGTGAACATTATTTTTTATTTAGTTATTCGGTATAAACACTTTTTACGTTGGTTTACATGTTGTAACATAATAAGGCAATCACAATTAAACAATATGCTTAAAAAGGTAAAATCATAATTCCCTTTAATAAAGGGGTATTAAAAGTTCAACATAATTGATCATTGCCTTAAAATATAGGCTTAATCAACAGCAATTTTATGTTTTTAAAACACAATATGAAAAGTATCCAGCTTCCTGTAGGAGTGTCCAGCACTCTCTTATTGAGAACTGAAGTCAAGATTTTAAGATTACAGCAACTTTGGTCCAGAACAATCCTGAACCTGGTTGAAAGAGTTCTGCTTTAACAGCGGGTTCTGTCAGAAAAGATGCATTGCTTTTTCACAATCCCCCAAAACAAAAGGTAAAACCTGGCATGAAACATCCCCTCAGCCAAAGTCACAACAGTTCATGACGTGAACATCTGCTATGTTCATGTCCAACCAGCATATGAAAGATAATAACAATAATAATAGACTTTCTGAAAGGCTTTAGCAGTAAATTGCTGCTTGTCTCAATGTGTATTAAGCATTTTCCAGCAGGTATAAGACTTGCAACCAATGGTAAAGCATTGGCTGCCAAAAGTGTATCATATTGATCAACTCCAGCCTAACTGTAGACAGAGTCAGAAAGGGAAAAAGTAAGTGAATTGTCTTCATCCTCTGTGAAAAGGCACAGCGGCTCCACATCTTCATCTGACGTGGAGGAGAGGCGGAGGAACTCTCTGGTACACCTGGAGTAGCCGTTGTGTGTCAGCAGGGCCTTTCTCACAGTGAAGAAGGACACGGTCTTCTCCAAGATGTCCGATGCTGGGATTCCGTTCTGCAGGTGTTCGCCGATCAGAACCCTCAGTTTCTCCACTCCGGTGGAGCACTTTCTCTCCAGCATGTAGAGTTTATACCTGGTAGGGGGGAGAACGATATAAGATATGTAGAACTGAATTTAAATATACAAATACTGTCAAAATAAAGCTAAAATGAATATCAACAACAAATTGCTGTAATTACTCAACATACAATTTACTAGGTTTTCAAATGAAATGTTTACCTGAAGAGCCGTTCCTTCACGGTGCCTTGCAGATCCATATCAGAGTAGGGAGCCATTCAGATGTTGTTGAGTTTGCAGATATTTGTAAAAAGGATTCAACTTAGGTTAGATCTTCAACTAGGTTAGATCTTCAAGGGACCTTAGCAATCCGCAATTCAGTGGAAGATGGAGGCTGAAGTTGCTTCTGACGATCTGTGTCGAGATGAGTTTCCTCACACTGCATTTATGCTCCTCATCCTGCATTAGCTTTGCTCCTTAGCCAATCAGGAGGCACTGACTCAGGGACAATGGCTTGAATTTAATGGCTGACACATAGAACAGGTGGAATGTTGTTCTTCATGCCATATGTCAATGGGTTAGGGAAAAATATTCCATGGGAAAAAGTCTCAGGCCAATTGTACGCCAGTTGTTATTGTCACAGATATATCAACATAAAGTATACAATCAATCTATATTTTGTTATTCTTCCATTTCAGATAAGAAAACATATTGACAACTGCATAAAAACATCCTGCTGTAAAAATGTTGATGTAACACCATGTAGATATAATATGGATGTCATTTGAACTCATTAACGTTGAACGATAACTTTCATTTAATTAAATAAGACTATAACAAATACATAATTTGTTCAATACATTTATAGAAATGATAACTGTGCCCAGATGGAACTGTATACTGTCTGAGGCCAGGTCACTGCCGCTAACCCTGGGAACGGGCCTTGGGCTTAGTGAGAGCAGACACACTTCTATTGTCTGGCAGCTGAGCAGGCTGCATACACAAGTGTGGGAAGCCGTGTGTCTCCACGGCTCCAAGCTCCGCACAGAGAGTGGAGGGCGTGTGACTGGGGCACGCTCAGCCGTGCACGTGGGGCCACGCACACAGGGAGCCAGCTGTGGGAGCTCAGAGGAGGAGGAAACGTGAGCCTGAGGTTACAGATTGCAGTGTGCCAGAGATACAGCCAGACAGATTAAGGATTAACCACAGGATTAACCTTTTTTACCAGACTGATGGTCATGGTCAAAATGTATAGGATATCTAATGTCCCAAATCCGGTATGGAATGGTTAAATGTTTTATTTTAAATGACGATGACCAGTTTCGATTCAAATAAATGAGTGCACGGAATTAGCTTTGGAGACAAATTCATGAAAAATCCAGATTACGATATATGTCTATATCTATGTCACATACTAATTCCGGGGAGAAAGGCAGCTCTGGACGTCGATAACGGTTAACGGTTGAGAAAGTGATAATAACAGAATATGCTTCCGAACCGTAAGTGCACTGTTTATTTACTCAAAGAAGTCAGCTTCATGGTTTGGCCTTGCCGGTCTCTTCCGTTGTGAATTTTGCCCTCTGGCTGTCTGGATTTTTTGTATTGGATTATTGGAACTTCTTGAGTATTTTCAAGATTCAAGATTCAAGATTTTTTTTTTCCAAGTACAATGGAGTTACTCCCCATTCCCTCCCGCAGGATCAATTTCTAAAACACAATACTACAAAAAATACCATACACAATAATAATAAACATAAAAGTGACTGAAGGATGATATCTAGATGTGTACAATTGTGCAAAACGCATTAAAAAGCCTGTTAAAGTGCCAGTAGTGTAGCAGCATTATGAATAGAGTGCAGTACAGTGCAGAACAGTGCAGTAACTGTAATGAGTCCAGAAAGTCCGGCAAGGTATGATAGTGTAATGTTAATGACAATGTTATGATTGTGGCAGCACTCATAGCAGTTCAGTAGGCGCACTGCCTGTGGATAAAAAATATCCTTGAACTTGGCCTTCTTATGAAATCTGGTCGTAAACTGGTAGTGCACACCCGAAGATCTTTTCTGTCAACCCTCTGGATGGCTTTCTTGTCTTGTGTAGTGGTGTTGCCACAGTGACGCCGCTGATGAAGCTGAAAATTTCCGCCGGTGTTCCGTTCAGGCTAATTGTGGAGTGGGTTCCCCCGGTGGCTCGTGAAGTCCACGATGAGCTCCTTAGTTTTGCTGACATTCAGTGCAAGGCTGTTGTCCTTGCACCATCGCGTTAGCCTGACTACCTCATCTCTGTACTCTGACTGTGGTGTCATCTGCAAACGTCATAATCCGATAATTGCTGTCTCTTTGGCAGGACAGTCATATGTGTACAGCGATTCCGCACCCGGGGACTGAGGCAGCAGCCTTGGGGTGCTCCGGAATTGAGGAGCAAAGTGGATGAGATGTTGTCAGGAACGTCAGGAAGTCCATAATCTAGTTACAGATGGGGGCGCCCAGACCTAGGTCCCTTAGTTTCAGGACCAGCTTGGAGGGAACGATGGTGTGAAACACCGAGCTGTAGTCAATGAACAGCAGTCTGACGTAGGTGTCCCTCCTATCTAGGTGCTGCAGGGCCGTGTGTAGAGCCACAGAGATGGCGTTGTCTACAGACCTCGTGGGACTCAGGGATGGAAAAGGTAATGTGTGACACGACAAGTTTTTCCAGGCACTTCATGTCTATGGTTGTTAAAGCCACTGGACGATGTTCATTGAGGGTTGTTACCATGGTCTTTTTGGGTAGCAACACAATGAATGTCTCTTTGAAGCACGCTGGGACGACAGACGGTTGCAGTGATGCGTTGTAGATCTCCGTGAACACAGGAGCCAGATGGTCAGTGCAGGTCTTGAAGGTTCTGCAGACCTGAAGGTTCTGCGGACCGTCTCCGGGTGAATGTTTAATTTGCTGGTCGGCTCAGAGTTCCCCTTTAAAAGTGAGCATAAAACTTGTTTAGCTGGTCTGTTAGGTTTGGGTGGTTGTTGGTGACTGCCCCTGAGCTCCCCTTGTAGTTGGAGAGGACCCTCAAACCTTGCCACATACGTCTGGTGTCAGAGCCCCCGAACTGTAATTCCAGTTTGTTTTTGTAATCCTATTTATCAGTGTTTGCGTCTGTACTGCCTAGAATCATAGATATATATTTATATATACATTGCTCTATTGACAAGGTCACCACTCTCAGAGTCTCTCTCCATCACCCCCCAGTCCTCCACCTGCTCCCCTGAGATCCATCTATTGTCCCCCAGCAATAAGAGCATGGAGCATGTGGCAGCCTCCATTCCTCATTGTCCTCCCTAGCTCTCTGATTGGTTCAAACTGTGAGAAACTCCAGACCCATGCATTCATACAGGTATTGAGACTATATACACATGTAAATATAGGAGGGCTGAAGCCAGGAGAGACCACAAGTATGCGCTGATTTGTTATCCCAATACTAGAGAGGCTTAGGTTGCTCAGTTCGCTGTTGATGTACTACACTGTAACACTGAGATTGAATGTTGGGCCCTTTCAAAAATAGACTGTATAAAATATTGCTTTCAACCTTCCTAAGCCATTTAGCAGAATTGGGTATTGTCATTGCACAGCAGAGTACAGCAGAACATGGCAGGAGGTGGGCGGGCTGATTTATACATATTGTGTTGACCTGTACTACGCCAATACAGCAACAAAAACTGAATTAGTCAAGTCAAGTCAAGTCAAGTCAAGTTTATTGTCACTTCACAGTTTACAGTTTAGTATAAAGCAGTGATGTGAAATTCTTGTGTGCAATACCCGACGACAGACAGCAGTTATAAAATAAGATAAAATAAAAATAGATAAAAAATAGAATAAAAAATAGAATAAAGAATATAAAATAAAAATAAAAAATGCAATTTATAAAATGCAAAAATCAGCACAGAAAAGAGCAATATATATATATAAATCAATGTAATAAAATATACATTGTTATATGTTATACGCCCTTGTTCAGCAGCCTGATGGCCTGACTGTGGAAGCTATCTCTAAGCCTATTTGTACGACACTTGATACTGCGGTATCGCCTGCCTGACGGTAATAGTGAGTAAAGTTCGTGGCTGGGGTGGGCAATGTCTTTTATAATTATTTTGGCCTTGGCCACGCACCGCTGGTTGTAAATGTCCAGGAGGGAGGGGAGCTCACCTCCAACGATATACTGGGCCGTCCGCACCACCCTTTGAAGCGCTCTGCGCTCGAGTGCCGTGCAGTTCCCGTACCAGGCGGTGATACACCCTGTCAGAACACTCTCGATGGTGCCGTTGTAGAATGTTCTCAGGATGCGGGGGCCCATGCTGAATTTCTTCAGACGCCTGAGAAAATACAGGCGTTGTTGGGCCCTTTTCACCACGTGTGTGGTGTGCGTGGACCATGTGAGGTCCTCGGAGATGTGCACGCCGAGGAACTTGAAGCTGCTGACCCTCTCTACTGCAACGCCGTCGATGGAGATAGGGCTGTGCTCTCCCCTCTGCCTCCTGAAGTCCACGATCAGCTCCTTGGTCTTCTTGACGTTGAGGGTGAGGCTGTTCTCCTGGCACCACTGCTCCAGCGATCCGACCTCCTCCCTGTAGGCTGTCTCGTCGTCGCCGGCGATCAGGCCCATCACTGTCGTGTCGTCAGCAAACTTGACGATGACGTTGGAGCTGTGCATAGCCATGCAGTCGTGGGTGTAGAGGGAGTAGAGGAGAGGGCTCAGCACGCATCCCTGGGGGGCTCCCGTGTTGAGGGTCAGTGGCTCTGATGTGGTGCTGCCCATCCTCACCACCTGGCGGCGGTCCGACAGGAGGTTCAGTATCCAGCTGCACATGGATGGGGGTACGCCTAGACCTCTCAGCTTGGTGTCGAGCTTGGCAGGAACTATTGTGTTGAATGCTGAGCTGTAGTCCACAAACAGCATTCGCACATAACAGTTCTTCCCCTCCAGGTGGGAAAGGGCAGTGTGGAGGGCCATGGCAATTGCGTCGTCCGTGGATCTATTTTGACGATATGCAAATTGCCATGGGTCCAGCGTGGTAGGTAACACGGAGCAAATAAAGTCCTTGACCAACCTCTCGAAGCATTTGCTAACGATCGAGGTGAGGGCCACAGGTCTGTAGTCATTCAGGCATGTTACCTTGGTTTGTTTAGGGAAAATAATTAGTGATTATTTGAACAGTTATTAGCAATTTAAAATACAGTTTGACAAAATAATGAACATATCAATGCAAGAAAGTGTTTATACAAAGCATATGGATCCTGGTCTCCATGCAGATCTGGATCTAGGGGTGAGATACCAGGAAGGAGAGGGAGCCTGGAACACAAACAGAATCATTAATGTTTGAGATTGATGTTTGATCATTGATTATCTCTGAGATGATGTATGTTTACCTCTAGAGCTTTTTGCTATCTCTTGAAGAGATAGTTATATAATATTATGAAGGTAGAATAGAAGGGTTGATAGATAAAAAGAGGAATTTCTTACAATTCAGCACTATCAATTTCCCTGTAATTTAAAAAAGAGTTCCACCTAAAGTTTCATTGGTACTTCTTGATGTATAAATACCATGAAAGTCATACATTAAGGATTTGTGTTGCTTTAGACTAGGAGTGTAAGGTCTGCTACAAATATTCTGTTGTAGATTAGTTCTTCAAGATATCATTGTAATCAATTAACGGAATCGTCAATTACTTCATTAATTAACTTAAGCTACTTCAGATGCCTTAACCACAATACCCCAGTGAAGGAAAAAAATATATAACATTGATTTGTAATGAATTGATTTTGTATTGATCAATTATGTACTAAATGAAGCAATGAATTATTTAGGAAATGATGGTGAGAGGTATATATCATTTACATTTACATTTAGGGCATTTGGCAGACGCTTTTATCCAAAGCGACTTACAAGGTGTACATTAGTTGAAGCAGACAATAGCATAACACTGGGGTACGCAAACATATAAATACAGCAGTTCACAAGTATTCATATTGACAAGATGAATAACACAATTTCGTACTGCTAGGTCACCTGCTTACGTAGCTGTGATAAGAGCGTGTTAACAACATTAAGGACATACACTTGCTAACATATACAACATGCTAAGAGCTATTAATGTCAGGACTTAAGCAAGTTTAGGGGTTTCACAAAGGAGAGTCCAGGTGGACTCTGAACAGGTGGGTCTTGAGTCTCTTGCGGAAGCTGGCGAGGGACTCTGCCATCCTGACATGAGACGGGAGTTCATTCCACCACTGTGGGGCCAGAGCCGTGAAGAGCTGGGTTTTGGACGAGCGATGTTTGGTTGACCTTAGTGAAGGTCGAACAAGTCGCCTGGCAGAAGTTGAGCGGAGCGCTCTGGCTGGGATGTAGGGTTTGACCAACGCCTGGAGGTAGGCCGGGGCAGTTCCATTGACTGCCCTAAAGGTCAGCACCAGAATCTTGAATTTGATGCGAGCATTTACCGGAAGCCAGTGGAGTTCGTGGAAGAGAGGGGTCACGTGGGAGAATTTCGGTAGGTTGAATACCAGGCGTGCTGCTGCGTTCTGGATGCGTTGGAGGGGCTTGGTTGCAGAGGCGGGGAGTCCCGCCAGGAGAGAGTTGCAGTAGTCGAGGCGGGTGATGACGAGCGCTTGGACCAGGATCTGCGCCGCTTCACGTGTGAGGAAGGGCCGGATCCTGCGGATGTTGTAGAGGGCAATTCTGCAAGATCGGGCCACCGCGGTGACGTTGGCATTGCAGGACAGCTGGTCATCTACCACCACACCAAGGTCTCTTGTTGTGGTTGAGGGGGAGACTTGGGTGTTCGATGGTGACCAGTAGGTCCATCTGAGGGCAGTCTTTCCCCGGTATGAAGAGGAGCTCAGTCTTGTCAAGGTTGAGCTTCAGGTGGTTGGCGGCTGTCCATCTGCTGATGTCGGCCAGGCATTTCGAGATGCGTGTTGCTATTTGGGTTTCTGAGGGGGGAAAGGAGAGAAACAGTTGAGTGTCATCTGCATAGCAGTGATAGGAGAAGCCATGAGATGCGATTACAGAGCCTAGCGATTTAGTGTAAAGAGAAAACAGAAGGGGTCCCAATACTGAGCCTTGAGGAACTCCGGTGTCCAGGGTGCAGGGTTTGGACAGGGAACCGTTCCATGTGACCTGATAAGTGCGATCTGCAAGGTAGGAGGTGAACCAGGATAACGCAGTTCCAGCGATTCCAAGCTCGGCGAGAGTGGAGAGGATCTGGTGGTTCACTGTGTCGAACGCCGCAGACAGGTCGAGAAGGATCAGTACCGATGAGAGGGACGAGCTTCTGGCATCACGAAGAGACTCTGTCACTGCGAGCAGTGCCGTCTCCGTGGAGTGCGCAGCCTTGAAGCCTGACTGGTGAGGGTCGAGGAGGTTGTTCTGGGAGAGATAGGAAGAAAGTTGTGAGGAGACAGCCCGTTCAAGGGTTTTGGACAGGAATGATAGGAGAGATACCTGTCTGTAGTTTTGGACATCAGTGGTGTCTAGGGATGGTTTCTTGAGGAGCGGCTTGATTCTGGCAGTCTTGAAGGCTGCCGGAAACAGGCCTGCCTCAAGGGAGATGTTGATTTGGGATGTAAGGAAGGGAAGGATATCACCCGAGATGTCCTGGAGAAGAGAGGAAGGGATTGGGTCGAGGGGGCAGGTGGTAGGGTGGTTAGATGTCACCAGTTTGTTAACTTCATCGGGGGAGAGGGGGTTGAAACAGGTAAGGTTAGTGGGGGTGGGAGAGGAGGGAGGGAGGAAAGCGGTGGGGGTGAAGGAGGAGGTAATGTCGTTCACCTTCTTCGTAAAGAAGGTGACAAAGTCATCAGCTGAGAGGGAGGAGGGAGGGGGAGGGGAGGGGGGGTTGAGGAGGGAAGAGAACATGGAGAAAAGTTTCCTTGGGTTAGAGGCAGAAGAGTTTATATTTGTACGGTAGAAGGCAGATTTAGCAGCCGATACCGTGGAGGTGAAGCCAGCGAGGAGACGGAGGTAGTGAGCGAGGTCATCAGAGGAGTCCGATTTCCTCCATTTTCTCTCGGCCGCCCGTAGCTCTGCTCTACAAGCCCGCAGAGGTTCGGACAGCCAAGGAGGTGGAGGAGAGGCTCGTGCTGGTCTGGAGGTGAGAGGACAGAGAGAGTCGAAGGAGGAGGAGAGAGAGGAAGTCAGAGTGGAGGAGGCTTCCTCCACCGACAAGAGAGAATTGTTGGGGGGATGGTAGTGAGGATAGGACAGATGCGGAGAAAGAAGAGGGAGAGAGAGTTTTCAGGTTACTACGGAAGGTAACAATGTGGGGAGTAGTGGGTAGGGAGGTGGGGGATTTGAGAGGGAGAGAGAAAGCAACAAAATGGTGATCAGAGACAGGGAGGGGTGTGACCGAGATCACCGAGGTGGTACAGGATCTTGTGAAGACAAGATCCAGTTGGTTCCCAGCTCTGTGGGTAGGGGGAGAAGGAGTGAGTGTTAGACCGAATATGGCAAAAAAGTTAATGAATTCAGGAGATTGTAACTTATCCGACTGGATGTTGAAGTCACCCAGAACCACGAGTGGGGTGCCGTCCTCAGGAAAGCAGCTGAAGAGGGCGTCCATCTCGTCAAAGAAGTCACCAAGAGGGCCCGGTGGTCGGTAAATTACGGCAATGTTGAGCCTAGTTGGGATGGTAACAGAAACAGCATGAAATTCGAGTGCCGATCTGGTCAGATGACCCAGAGGGAGTACCTGATATGACCAGTTTGGAGACTAGGAGTCCCGTTCCTCCACCACGCCCAGAGGGTCGGGGGGTGTGGGTGAAGGAGTAGGTCGCGGAGAGAGCAGCTGCGGTAGCCGTGTTCTCAGGGGTGATCCAGGTCTCGGTGAGAGCCAGGAAGTGGAGAGACTGGAGTGCGGCGTAGGCCAGAATGGTTTCTGTCTTCTTGACCGACGATTGGCAATTCCAGAGTCCCCCTTTCACCACAAGATCTGTGAAGGTAGAAATAGTAGGATAGAGGAGATTGGAAGGTTTGCGGCGTCGAGAGGGAGAGCCTCGATGCCATCTATTGCGGGAGGATGTCCAGACTACAATGGAATGACGACACATAGCAAGGGTAGGAGGACTGGATTTGACTAACTAGGACTAGGATTAACTAGGACTCCCTAGACGGAGTCCGGTAGAACGACTCCTTGGTCTTTGTTCTGGGTCTTAGTTCCTGGGGCCTGACGCTAAATGCTGACGCTAACAAACTACTTCTATGTTAATAGCCTATGCGATAGGGAGAGAGACTCATGCAGGGTTAGGCTCCTCCCTGTCGTTAACTCTATTGACTATGGCTGTATGGGCCAGACTGGGTGATTATCTTAGCACAACAATAGGCCTGTACACCTCACTTACTATGTACAGGTAACTAGCTTTGAGAAAAAGGTTCTACAATTTTATCAACACAAATACTAAGAACAACAATAAATCTTATGTCTACTTACCCACAGCAGAATACTATGTAGCCTGCTTCAAGAACAAAAATGTACAAGGGATCCTAGGTGAATCCACTGCTTATATGCAGGGTTAGGCTCCTCCCTGTCGTTAACTCTATTGACTATGGCTGTATGGGCCAGACTGGGTGATTATCTTAGCACAACAATAGGCCTGTACACCTCACTTACTATGTACAGGTAACTAGCTTTGAGAAAAAGGTTCTACAATTTTATCAACACAAATACTAAGAACAACAATAAATCTTATGTCTACTTACCCACAGCAGAATACTATGTAGCCTGCTTCAAGAACAAAAATGTCAGATATGTCAAATATCAGATTCAGATAACTTGCCTGTGAGAAGCAGCTGTAAGAAAATAAAGGTTGCTATGATCCATGCCCTCATTTACTAGACTAGTTTAGTGTTCCCAACAAGAAAGAATCCCTTTATCCTGCGTCCCGTTTAGTATTCTCTTACGCATTACAGTTTGTTTTTAAATCAACATTAAAAATGCATTAAACAAATCAATGAGAACTTGAAGGAAGCTGTCTTCAGAATCTGTCTTCTATAAGGGATGGATAGGCCAGATAAATATTATCTTTGGATAAATAACATTTTCAAGCAAGCCAACATGTTTGCCTCAAGTGTAATAATTGTATTATAAAACAAGTAAATATATTATAAATAAGGTCACTGATTCAGCATAGATTGTAACACAATCCCTATTTCATCCTTTCACCAACAACTAATAACTACAAACAAACTAAGCCATTTGCTTTTCACCTGCATACTACATGCTTCCAAGGTGGGCACATAACATCTTGGGACATAACTACGGTAAATATATTTTTTTGCAAAAGATCATCCAGTCAAAGAAAAGTGACTGGTCATGCAGTCAAATTTAATGAATGAGTTATTTTTGCCATTGTTGTGGGATATGTGTTCCAGGCTAATGAATGCATTTCAAACGCCAACACCAAATCTTCTTCTTATTGGAAATAGCTGGGCTATACCCTGACTTCACAGTACTGAAACGGGTATGCTTGTTCACAGCGTCGAATCCATAGTTGTATTCTCCCGTCTGGAGGGTTCAACTAGGAATTTCTTGGTCTACTCTGGACAGAATGGTGGAGTGGGAGGGGCAGTGGGGAGGGACATGACATATGAAGCCTCATCTTTGGCTCCATGGGAGGATGAAAGACTTTTAGGTCAATATTTATTATTATTATATATTATAATAATAATAATAATATATTATTTAAAACAAAACAAAAGCAACAATTCCAAGGGGTAAATGTAAGAATTACGTGTGTGTCTTTGTTAGTTTTGGTACGTTTACATGCCACCACAATGCGTGTTTTATCTATTGTGAATAAGTTGAATTGTTCTAAATTTTTTGAACAATATGTAAAATATTAATTCAGATTCAGATTCAGATTCAGATTCAGAAAACTTTATTAATCCCGAGGGAAATTAAGGTGCAACAGTTGACACAGGGGGAATAAATGCACACACAAGAATACTAAAACCTAAGCTAAAAAACAAAACAACAACTAACTAAAATAAAACTATTATAAACAAAAATAGTTAAAATAATTCTAAATGAAGTCTAAATGTATTGATAAGTGAAGATAATTTACAGTATTATAACAGTAGTACGTAGGTATATACAATACACAACAATACGTATAGTGCAAATTGGCAGTAATAATATATTAATAAATAACTCAACTGAAAAGTGACATGTGAAAAGTGAAAAAGTGAAAAGTGAATTCGGATTTGAAATAGAATTTACAGTGCAAAGTACAATGAGATGATTTACAGTGCGTTGACCAAAAATAAAATAAAAATAAAAATAAGTACGTTGGCCTCAGGTCACTGAGTCTCCACTGTCCCTCTCACGACCCGAGGTAGAGGAATTATAGAGTCTAATAGCCACAGGAAGAAAGGACTTCCTATGGCGTTCTGTGGTGCACCTGGGTGGAATGAGTCTGTTGCTAAAGGTGCTTCTATATGAGGTCAGCACCTGATGGAGAGGGTGAGAGTTGTTGTCAAGGATACTACGCAGCTTGCGCAGCATCCTCCTCTCAGACACCACCAACAAGGAGTCCAGCTGGACCCCCAGGACAGCGCCAGCCTTCCTGACAATCCTGCTGATCTTGTTGGCGTCTGCTGATCTCAACCTGCTTCCCCAGCACACGACTCCGGAGAAGATGGCACTGGCTACCACCGACTGGTAGATTAATTAACCCATTAAGATTAGTCAGTGGTCTAAGGTTAGGTCTTCGGACTTCCGGTGAGGGCAGCGCCATGTAGAGACAGAGTTTTGTTGAGCTCCTCATGGGAATGTGTCAGAATATTGCTCTTTCAAAACCATTTAAACTGACTCCAAGCGACTTGATACACAAGTTATATATATATATACAAATGTCATTTCAGAACTTCCCTTTCTCTGTTTGTAAGGACAGCTTTACATACCTAGGTGTCTGTGTCACTTACAAATACAAAGATAGTCGACCCTTCTCCTGTCACTAGCTGGCAGGATTAATTCTGTTAAAATGACGATCATGCCCAGGTTCTTATTTCTGTTTCAGGCAATCCCAATCTTCATCCCTAAATCCTTCTTTGGGGAATTAAATAAGTGCACTTCCACTTTTATTTGCAATAAAGCTGTACCTCGAATTAGGAAAGAGTATTTGGAAAGGCCAAAGGGGGAGGGTGGTTTGTCCTTACCCAATTATTTGTATTACTATTGGGCTGCCAACATCCACAAGCTGATGTTTTGGGTTGATGTGACGGACGAATCCCCAGTCTGGTCTGTAATGGAGCAGCATTCAAGTAATCCAGTGTCGCTTTGCTCTTTAATTTGCGCTCCACTACCCTTGAGTTAAAACTACTGGACGAATAACCCAGTCATCCAAGGCTCCCTGAAGATATGGACTCAGTTTAGAGTTCATTTCAAACACATACAGGCACTTATTGCTTCCCCAATTCTGGCAAATGTAAATTTTTCTCCATCTCTCACTGATCCATCTTTTCGATTATGGCATGGGAGAGGGATTAGGTGTGTTAAAGATATTTTTTTAAATGGACACTTTATTTATTTTGAACAGTTAAAGAAGGATTTTAATATCCCACAGTCATGTTTCTTCAGATATTTGCAGATACGTAGTTATGTCAGGACCCACTTCTCTCTAGCTGCCCTACAGAGTACCTGGATTGATGTTTAAATCTGGATCCCTGTGACAGGGGTCTGGTGTCTGGATTATAGGACAATATTCAGAGGGTCGCCGCCCGTCGCTTAATCACTTAATGAGGCAATGGGAGGAAGAGCTGGGAAGATCAGATACTATTTGGCAGGCAGCAATTTAATGTGTCCACTCATCCTCAATGTGCATTAGACATGGGCTGCTACAATTTAAGGTTTTGCATAGTAATGCAAGTAAACTGGCCAAATTTGACTCAGGTTTAGACCGAACCTGCGTCAGGTGCAGTTGGGACCCGGCCAGCCTAAGTCACATGTTTTGGCTCTGTCCAAAATTGGCCCCTTTTTGGACGGGTATATTTAAACCTTTTGGTACGTGTGTAACACGGCTGTGGATGCTAACCCATTGACTGCATTGTTTGCCGTGGTCCCACAGGAGACACGGATAACAACTGATCAGGCTGAGGCTGTGGCATTCTCTACCCTACTTGCTAGACGTCTGATACTCTTTAGTTGGAAGAAGGCTGCACCGCCGTCTCATAAGCGCTGGGTAGAGGAAGTAATGTCCCATCTTAAACTTGAGCAGCTAAAGCACACGACCCGGGTCGTGTGCTATAAGGTCTGGCAACCATTTCTGTCCTACTTTGAGAGCGAGGTGCCTCTGTCTCTCCACACCTACCCTCCATCCCCTCATTTAGAACAGACTAGTTGGAATACTTTGGTTGAAGGATATTCTTCCCAGCAACCCAGAAAAATATCTGATTGGTTGCATTGTTTTGTCACAAAACCACTAAAATGCGTCGTGCATGGACCGAGAAAGACAAACAAATCAACGTAACACTGTAATATAACACAGATACGATTCTCATTTATTCATTTTATTTAAATTTTATTAAATGTTATTAAATTGTATTACATTTTATTAATACAATTAATTCGAGTTTTTGGTTTCATCTGAGAGTTCCAGGGTCTTCTCTGAATACCTTGAAGGCCCTGACGCTTCACCACTGATATATATATATACACAGACACAACATGAATGACTTGTCACAATACTATGCTGGTGATTACAATGCAGCTGATACAGAACAAACACCAAATACTAGTCAGAAGAATAGTTACGAAAACCACCAGAAAAAATGTCATATTGTGTTCTTGCAACAACCAAATAACAACCAACGATTTTTGATACAGGATATTACAGATTTGTGTTGGTGAACTCCTGACATAACTGTGCGTACCCCTGGGGGTACACGTACCCCACTTTGGAAATAGCTTAGGCTAAAACCAACAAGTAAGGACAGCCTATACAATTGAGAGATTAACATTCTCCTTCTCTCCATCTCTTCCTCTGTCAAGAGAGATGGATTTTTTTCTCTTTATTCATTGTGAGCAACAGTAACAGCTTAAAGCAAACTGTTTGTGTGAGTAGCCATTTGCTCAAACTCATAGTCCTTAAGGAAGTTTAGACTTGTAAGAATATAGTCAGGCAGATGGTGGTTTATTTACTGTGAAATGGACTGAATTGATGAACGTGTCCACGGTGTAGCGGCTGCAGAGCGACTAGAACTGTTGTGTAAGAGTTCAGACCAGCCACACACAGACCTTTATTGTTCCGTATTGAATTAAAACAGTTTAACAATGGTAAATAAGGCCCATTAAAAGCATGGTCTAAGACCTACATATCGATAGTGCATGGTGTGATTTCTTCTTTTGTCATTAAAACTAACGTTTACCCGACGACTGGGGCAGACTATCAAGCAATTGGTCATTAACATTCCTACTCTAGCCCCTCCCCCCACCTTCCTCACCTGTCCTCTTTCAATCCTATGCAGTAGAGGTGCCTCTGTCTCTCCACACCTACCCTCCATCCCCTCATTTAGAACAGACTAGTTGGAATTTATATTAATGGAAAATGTAGCAAAGTAAAAAGTAAATGATTGGCTAGTAAAGGGTAGAAATACAGTTTTTTTAAAAGGAACATAAAAGTACTTGTTACTACCCACCCGTTTGAGAGTTAACTCTACTTAAGATATTGACCTTTGGACCCTGACCAGGTGTTAGGGTTCAAAGGTCAATAACATTGTTAAATGTGAAACATGACGTTTTACATTTGAAACTGGGCTATCAAAAAACTGAAGAATTGGGCGTTTGGGACAACTCTGGACATCCACTGGAGTAGTTAGGGATTGCGAAAGGGTAATGCTTCAATAGGGAGTGGTTAAGGAGTTTTTGGTAAAGAACAACCAGTTTTAGTGTTAAATGTACAATTCTAGCTTTAGTCTATGCAGATTACACCATCTGTTGTGCCGCTAAAAAATGTAAGACCTTCAGACTGCTGGGCCCCACCATGACTGTCGCTGCCCCTGGAAAAGGGCTGGTGCTGGGAGGTGGCTGCCCGTCACGGCGGCTGGTTCCTTCAGTGTGTGTCTTATATCTGGGTCAGCGAGGTCCCTGTTCAGGTTCCAAATGTGGCAGTCTCCCCTGCCACTAAAGTGGCTTTTCTAAGCTCCTACAGACGTCAATAACAAAGCTAGGTGAGAGTCAATCAGTGTATCGCTAAGTTTGAGCGTGGTTAAAGCAAGCAGAGCAGGTCGTACATGTTAACGCTCCTCCTGGACCCGCAACACGGAGGTCATGCTGAAGAAGGCACATCAGCGCCTCTATGCTCTGCGGTGCCTCAGAAAAAGCGGAATAGGCCAGAGGTGGCTAGTGAACTTCTACCGTGGCAACGTCCTGAAGAGTGGCGTCACTGTGTGGTCATCGGGTGTGCACTTCCATGCATTGAGGAGATCTGTAGGACCAGATGTCGGAAGAAGGCCATGTCCATCATAAAGGGCCGCAACCACCCTGGGCTCCATCTCTTCTCCCCCCTACCGCCTGGTCGCCAGTTGCGCAGCATCAGCACAAGTACTAACAGGTTTAAGGATAGTTTTTATCCACAGGCAGTGACCTACTGAACTGCTAGGAGTGCTGCCACTTTCACTTTCATAATATTGTCATTAACATTACACTTACATACTTTGCTGGACTTTCTGGACTCATCACAGTTACTGCACGATGCTGCTGCACTACTGGCACTTTAAAATGCTTTTGCTTTTTTTTAATGCTTAAAAAAAAAAAATTTTAAAACATGTACATTCAACACATGTCATTTAACAGTCACTTTGCTCTTTTTCGTTTATTTTTATTGTACATATTATTTTGATTTGTATGCTATTGTTTTGGAGATGTAAACTGCGGGAGGGATCTTGTGTCTTGTATCTTCGTCATCCCTTTAGGTGAACCAATCAACGAGACTCGTTCACTGAACGACCGACAAGAGGATCGTCTCTTCGTCAACGAGTCTCTTGTCGGTCGTTCGTTCTCCCAGTTCTTTCAAGCAGTTTGTTTGTTGAACGAACTTATCTTATCTCAGAGGTTTTTTTTGAAATAATTTATATTTTAAATATAATATTATATATTGTGATGCTTTAGCGGTGGTAGCCAGCTTGATACAGAAGACTGAGACAATGTTCTTATTTGATAGCCAAACTGGCCCAGATTTATTCCCTGCCGCAGCTCACAACTAACCCGGGGGTTGAAATGTCCACTCTTCAAAACAATAAACCAGGGTGGCAAGCCCAAAACGATATTCCTCCAACGCAAATAGTCTGTGTCTCTTTCTCCCCACCTACTCCACGCCGTCTCACCACACCCCCCTTTCCTCTCCTCCCAATCCCGTTCCCGTTCCCGTTCCCGTTCCAACTCTCGCGTGACTCTCTCACTCCCGTTCCCACGCAACCTGTTCCCCCTAGCGCTCGCAGCCAATGACCCTCTATAGTGGACACTTCCCCTCAAACACATGCAGGTAAACAAACACACACATACAACACCCAATGAACTCCCAAACCCCCTTTGTCCTGGAGGGAGACCCATGGTCGGCCAGGCCACAGCGTTACACTGCCCCCCCTTCTAAATCTCCTCGTCCCCGAGGAGCTCAAGCTCAAAGTCCTGATAACGCTGTGGAACATTACGCTTCCTCACAGGCCGGCCTGGCACCCCTGCCGACACTTCCTGATGTCCCCGGGGAGGAACAACCGCCCCAAAGGGTGTAACTTGCACCCCATCAGGCTGAACCGAGGAACGCCGTGAGCTGATCGAAGAACGTTGTGGGGGGTCCACCCCCCTGCGTGCAGGCAGCCGGCTTGGCGATGGGGTCTGGGGAACCTGACCATAAAATGGCAAAGCCGTACCCAGGTATGGGGCTAACCGATCCCGGTGCAGCACCACGACCCGCCCCCGTGGCGCCAACTTCAACCTGTACACGACCTCACCAACCCGCTCCATGACCCGGCAAGGTCCCACCCAGTTACTCTGCAGTTTTGGTGACCTCCCTTTGGATCTTTTTGGTCCATAAACCCACACTAGGTCTCCAGCCTGAAAGTGTGTTCCCTTCGTGTGCTGGTCATAGGCTCTCTTCTGCCGGGTCCCTGCCGCCTCAGATTGTTTCCTGGCAAACTCATGTGCCACCTCCAGCCTTTCCGCTAACTGGGCAGCGTACTCCAGGCCAGCCGGTGCTTGAGGGGCATCCGGAGGCTGTCCGTACACAAGAGCAGGCGGCGTTCTAAGTTCCCTACCGAACATCAGCAGGGCAGGTGTACACCCCGTTGTCTCCTGTGTAGCTGACCGGCAGGCCATCAGTACCAGTGGCAGCTGTAGATCCCAGTCCTTCTGGTCCTTGGCCACCACCAGGGCAAGCTGAGCTCCCAGGGTGCGATTAAACCTCTCCACCAGCCCATCACTCTGGGGGTGGAGAGGTGTGGTGCGCGTCTTGTGTATAGACAGCTGTCTACACATTTCAGCGAAGAGGTGGGCTTCAAAGTTCCTCCCTTGATCGGAGTGCAACTCAGTTGGGACCCCGAACCGGCTGAACATCCCTTTAATCAGCACCTCACATACGGTGCGAGCCTCCTGGTCAGGCACAGCATAGGCCTCGGGCCACTTGGTGAAATAATCCATGGCAACCACCACATAGCGATTACCACGTGGTGTGCGAGGAAGGGGACCCAGCACGTCGACAGCGACTCGGTCCATGGGTGCCCCTACCCTATACTGCTGAAGAGGCGCTCTACTCTGGCCTGCTGGACCCTTGCGGGCCACGCAGGGGTCACATCTCCGACAGAAGGTCTCCACGTCTCGCCTACATGTGCCCCAGTAGAATGCCTGGCGAACCCTCTTTAGTGTTTTGTTAACCCCAAAGTGGCCGACCCCATGCAGCCCATGATTGAACTCCAGCACCTCCCCCTGCCGACTTTTCGGCACCACCACTTGCCACCTCTCTCTACTCGTGGCTGGTTCCTTCCACCGTCTCCAGAGAATTCCATCTCGGAGGGCCAAGCTCTCCCACTGGGACCACAACCCCCTGATCGAAGGATTGGCAGAAGCCACTTCGGGCCATTCGGGCCGTTGGCCTCCCTCTAACCATCCCAACACTGTGCTCAGATCTGGGTCCTCTCTCTGTTCCTTGGCCCAATCAGCTGGGTCATCCAAACGCAGTGCCATACATCTTGCCCCCTGCTCCTTCACAGCCTCTGAGTCTCTCATCTCAGTGCGGCTGCAGTGAGCACAGTCTGGCCCACAAGGACGCCTGGAGAGTCCATCCGCATTAGTGTGACTGTCCCCCTTCCTGTGAACGATGGTGAAATTGTACTCCTGGAGTTGCTCAATCCATCTCGCAACTTGTCCTTCTGGTTCTTTGAAGGACAGCAACCACTTAAGAGACGCATGGTCTGTCCGGATGAGGAATTTGAGACCACAGAGGTAGTGTTTGAAGTGGTTCACTGCCTCCACGACCGCAAGCAGCTCCCTCCGAGTCACGCAATAATTGCGTTCGGGTTTAGAGAATGTCCTGCTATAGTAAGCAATCACCCGTTCACCGTCCGGGGTCACCTGGGCCAGGACTGCCCCCAGGCCATCATTGCTTGCATCCGTGTCGAGAACAAACTCTCCATCTGGGTCGGGAGTTGTCAGGATTGGTGACTGACATAGGGCGGCCTTGAGTGTCTCAAATGCCTGCTGTTGGTCTGGGCCCCACTCAAAGCGAACATTTTTGTTCGTCAGGCGGTTCAGAGGTTCGGCCACTGTGGAGAACCCTGCGACAAAACGGCGATAATATGAGGCCAGCCCCAGGAAGGACCGAAGCTCAGACAGGTTCTTGGGGATCGGCCAGTCTCGGACTGCGGCGACTTTCCCATCTTCAGTGGCAACCCCTTCGCCACTAACTCGATGGCCCAGGAAGGTGAGCTCCTTCCGCATCAGGTTGCACTTCTCCGGGTGCAGCTTGAGCCCAGCTTGCTGTATTTTGGAGATGACCAGGCGAAGTGATGCCAAAGCAGTGTCGAAGTCCGATCCATGGACAAGGACATCATCCAGGTAGACCTGTAAGTTCTTTGCTGGGACTCCGACCAACACTTTCTCCATAAGCCTTTCAAACGTGGCCGGAGCATTACATAGACCAAAAGGCATGGTGGTGAACTGCCATAGCCCAGAGCCCGTTGTAAAGGCTGTTTTCGGTCGTGCCTCAGCAGAAAGTGGCACCTGCCAATAGCCACTCCTTAGGTCAAGGGACGAGAACCAGGCGGAGCCCTTAATCCCGTCCAGGGACTCGTCGATTCGAGGCAAAGGGAATGAATCCTTGACTGTGACCTCATTAAGTCTGCGAAGGTCCACACAAAAGCGCCAAGAGCCGCCCTTCTTCGGAACCATCACCACTGGCGACATCCATGGGCTGTCTGAAGGTTCTATGACTCCCGCTGCTCGCATCTCCTCCAGACATTGTTCTGCTGCTGCTTGCCTCTGTACGGGTAGACGGCGAGGACGTTGCCGGATGGGGTGAGCTGTGCCGGTGTCAATCTCATGCTCGACCATAGGAGTGCGGCCAACATCAGTGGGAGAGGTTGCAAAGGCTTCCCGGTGCTCAAACAGCACTTCCCATAGTCGTTGCTGCTGTTCCACCGACAGTCCTTCGGTATTCTGCTCCAGTACGGCCCTAACAGTTACCTCCGCAGAGAGTCTGGGGGTACACACCGTGGCTGTATTAGTCGTCGGGGGTCTTGGCAGACAGGGTTGTCGAGCAGGGCAGTTCCTTGTTGGTGCCGGTTGCTCCACCGACACTGAGGTCACTGGTGGGGGAGGCAGGGCAGAATTAGGGGCTGTTCTCCTCACGACATCACTGTAGGAGAGTCCTGGGTGTAGTGGAGAGGCACCGGTTGTCTCTCTATGAAGAGGTTGAGCGGAAGCTAAAGACTCCGGGGTTTGTCCATAACTACCTAACCTGTGTGGAGACCCACCCATTAAAGACACTGTGTTCTGTGTGAGATCTAACACGCACCCAGTGGCCCTAAGAAAGTCCAAGCCAAGCAGACATGGTTCAATGATCTCGGCCACCCACACAGATTGCTTAAACGTCTGATCACCCACGTGGATAGTGACGGGGCAGCAGCCCAGCATGGCTGCTCGGTCGCCGGTCACGGTGATGAGGGGGAGGTTGGTTTGGGACAGTTGCTGCCTTACCTTCAACAGGTCTGGCCTTATGAGCGTCGCTGAGGATCCCGTATCCACGAGAGCATGGACTAAGTTCCCCTCTACCTCCACCAGAAGACGACAACCAGGAGGTAGCTGTGGTTGTGTCCCAGGGTCTGGTCCTTTTAAACAATTATTCCGAGCAGGGGAGGGGGGAACAGGTTCAGTGACTGGGACAGAAGTATTCCCCTCTATTCTGTCCCTGCCTCGTTTCCCAGCGACGGTTGATGCTGGTCTAGGGAGAGAGGGCAATGATACTGTATGTGACCTCTCTGGCCACAACTCCAACAGGTCTGGGACTGTGGGTCTGGTGAGATGCGGCTCCCCTGTGTCACTGGGAGTCTAGGGGTCTGTCGGAGGGGAGCAGGTGGCTTGGGGTTGCCAGGTAAGGCCTGTTGGGGCTTTGGTTCCAAGCCTTCCTCAAAAATCTGTTCAACCTCCTGTGCTCTCTCCAGGGCCTCCTCCCAGGAGAGCGGGTTACTGAGGCGGACCTGCAGTCGCAGGGTGTGTGGGGTCAGCCCACTGATGAAGGCCTCTTTAGCGAGGATAAACCGCTGCTCCTCGTTGAACTCAGGAAACGCTCTACGGGCCAGATGTCGTAGCTCTGCTGCATAGACCCCTAGCTTCTCTCCCCTCCGGCGCACTCGCTCGTTGAACTGTCGCCTAGCAGCTGCTTGTGATGTTGGTTCCCCAAACTGTCTCTCTATAGCCCGAGCTATGGATTGGGGGTTGCTCATCTCCACATCCGAGAGGTCAAGCAGTACCCTCCTAGCCTCTCCATCCAGAGCCGCGGCCAGTTGAACTGCACTCTCGGTTCTGTCCCACTGGTTAGCTCTGGCTATGAGTTGGAATTGTGTCCAGTACGTTTCCCACCCCGTATTGCCATCATAGCGACCCACCCTGACCAGGTCTCTTCTCTGATTACCGCTTGTGGGTGACGGAATAACTCCTGCCATGGCAGTAGTTAGAGCATTTGAAAGAGCAGTTAATAACTGCGTAGGATCTAAAGGGGCATGAGTGGCTTGAGGGGGAGAAGAGTTTGTTTGGCTCAGCCCTAGCGCAGGGAGAGCAGGTATAACTCTGAGTTGGGTCCCCCCTTGTGTGACTTGCCCACTAACGTGGTTGACGTGGGACCCAGACACACCAGCCACCGCATGTTTGTCTGGAGCTAAATGCTGGCTAGCATCAGAGGAGTTGGTTGGGGTTGCTAAGCTAAGTTGGGTAACAGTAGCTGTGGAGTGACCATCTACAAGCTGGGCTGAAGAGTTAAGGTTAGCTTGTCCCGAGCTAAGAGAGTCAGGTGGGTTAGTGTTAGCTTGTTCCTCTACACACATTTCACTGTACATCGTCTTCAGCCATCCTCTAAACATTTCTCTCTCAAGACTTTGTGCGGTAGATTGGGCTCTTAGTGAAAGTCTTTTATGCCCATCCGAAGCCTCCCCTACCTTCCTCCGCTGTTCATCCGTGTCGGACTCATCTCCCGACATCCCTGCTTGCTCCGGCCGTTCCGCGAGTCCAACGTGTCCCATCACTTTCACTCTTCTCTCCGATGCTGGAGGAGTTAACATTCCTCTCCCGTCCATAGTCTCTGTCCAGCTAGCTACCGGCGACGTAAGCAAATCCAACTTCTGACACCAATGTGACGCTTTAGCGGTGGTAGCCAGCTTGATACAGAAGACTGAGACAATGTTCTTATTTGATAGCCAAACTGGCCCAGATTTATTCCCTGCCGCAGCTCACAACTAACCCGGGGGTTGAAATGTCCACTCTTCAAAACAATAAACCAGGGTGGCAAGCCCAAAACGATATTCCTCCAACGCAAATAGTCTGTGTCTCTTTCTCCCCACCTACTCCACGCCGTCTCACCACACCCCCCTTTCCTCTCCTCCCAATCCCGTTCCCGTTCCCGTTCCCGTTCCAACTCTCGCGTGACTCTCTCACTCCCGTTCCCACGCAACCTGTTCCCCCTAGCGCTCGCAGCCAATGACCCTCTATAGTGGACACTTCCCCTCAAACACATGCAGGTAAACAAACACACACATACAACACCCAATGAACTCCCAAACCCCCTTTGTCCTGGAGGGAGACCCATGGTCGGCCAGGCCACAGCGTTACAATATATTAGATTAGATGCAAATGTGTTGTCATTGCACAGCACAAGTAAAGTACAGCGAAAATAAGCAGAGTGCAAATGTTACTGTAAAGTGCATGGTAATATACAATGTACAGTGGTTAAATAAGATGTAAAGTGTAAGGTATAAAAACGGTATAAAATAACTTATAAAGTATGTATAAGAATAATAATTATAGGTGTATATATATACACACAGGTAAAATACAAAATACAAGTACTGGCGGGGGGGGGGGGGGGGGGGGCTGTCATCGTGGTTCAGAGAGATGACAGCTCTGAACACGACATTGGCTGGAAAGTAAATGTGTGAATGAACATATATATATATATATATATATATATATATATATATATATATATATATATATATATATATATATATATATATATATATATATATATACATCTACAACCAACGAACGAGAATATTGCCCGCTATGATTATGTGACGGGTTGTAAAACTAGTCGTTCACGGCATAAACTGCACGCATAAACGACGCAGTGAATCTATTTTACACGTGGAAACAAAACCTGCGTGTTAGAGAAATACATGATTTATTAAAACGTTATTCCCCCACATGCCTGATGGGTAAAACACATTAGTAAAGGAAACGACATAGAAAACTACAACCGGAAGTGATTAACCGGAAGTGACACTGATCTAGTTTGCGAACGATCTAAAATAGCTAAAAGAGCTAGATCTATTAGGTGAACTGAACGAAGTGAACTAGATCCCAGAAGGGAATCATTTTGGCCACCTCTACGTCATACTGAGTTGGCATTTGTGTACCCCTCTCATTTCAGCCATGCCAGCACCAGTGCCGTTGAGTAGACCTATAGTCAAATGGCAAATAACCCCCTCTAGAGGCCATTGAGACGCACAACACTTATATTTAAAAATAATAATAATTAAAAAATATATATAAATAATATTGTAGTAATAGTAGACTACAGTGGCGATTCTAGTTATTGAAAATACCAGGGGCCATGTCAAGTTTACCTTGTGCTTAACTTTTTAAGAGAGATGGGCATTGGTAGGTTGGGGAGGTTATTACATTACATAATTTAGTAGACGCTTTTGTCCAAAGTGACTGTCAATAGAGTGTTCAACAAAGTAAGGTAAGAGAACAACTCAAGGATGACTTGTTAAGGCCCAGTATCTTATTATCCTAAGTCATCTGCCTCACTACAACCTGCGTTCATCTCCTCTTGTGACCTTCCTGAATTTGTAATGTAAAAAATGAAGGTAGGACATGACACACACAAAACATCTCAACAATGATGTCATATTATTTGGGAACACTCAGTTATTATCAAGTCCTATAATGTCCAAGGAAATGGAGGCCAACAGCCTCCCCATTTCTCCAGGTGTTCTGGCTCAGCTGCCAGGACCATCACCTGACCAGCTGTGCTGTTTATGTAGATATTAGCATTGCAAAAGACAAAACAGAATTTTATTTTTTATCCCTATATATCCTTGCCTATATGTATACATCCATATTGTACATAGATGTGTTTTGTTACCCAAGTGTGCTTTGACAATATTGTTTGGTTTGGTCATGTCAATGAAGCTAACTGAACTGGGCACCGCTTGATTCATCCCCACTCATTTGGATGCTGCAAGTTCGGTTTTGCTCTGTTACACAGTATGTTGTTTTGCATGTAAACATCGCCATTTTTCTGAAAATACTTGGGGCTAGACTAGAAATACCCGAGGCTATATTATCATGTAGCCTACCTCGGGTTGTACGGTTTGGGTTGTCTGTTTAACAGACATAGATTACTACATTATTTAACAGAAGAGGACATACGAGTCCTTCCCTGAGTGTTCACAGCAGGGACACCATTAGCTTTAGGGTGCTGCCTCATGTCTATTTCACACGCTGGTCTTTCCCAGTCAGTCATAGCGACCAGCAGCTCCTGCAAGAAATGCAACTCCCGCGTTCCCCCACGCACCCACTACAATGTCCTGCATCCTGTATCTGTTCAGACGGAACGGTGGGACATATGTGTCGCGTTGTTCTTCACAACTAACCCGCTGACACCCGGGCCACTAAACCCGTGAGAACGGATAGAGAGACGCGAGTAGGCCTACTTGTAAACAGATGTGTGTGAACACATGGCGTTCCAACTCCACATCCCAGGTGTTGTGTTCGGGTGCGTTCCATTGGCCTCCCGTAGGAGTTCATAAACACACGACGTGTGAGCGAGTGCTTTGCGGTTGCGCAGTGTGCACCTGAGGGATTGAGAAGTGTGCCTTTTCCCTCGAGAGACAGACGGGACACAGACTTTACTGAACGTCAAGTCAAAGTTAGATCTGGACCGGGAGTTATTCCGCAAACCCGAGCTGTCCTCCAAAAGTTGTGAGGTGAGTTAATGCCATCTGAGAGGAGTCATTAACTCACTTTCTGTTCTGCACTGCACTGCGCATGATGCTGCTGCACTACTGGCACTTTAAATGCTTTTCAATCTTTTTGCAATTCAAAACATGTGCATACCATCCGTCACTTAATTTTTTTATTTATGTTCATTCTTATTGTATATAGTATTTTTATAATATTGTTTTAGAAATAAATGCTGCGGGAGGAAATAGGGAGTAAGCATTCCATTCCACCAATGTAAGGCCTTTAAATATTATTTTTAAGTTTGTTATTATGAAAATATGAATTCCCATGTGTCTCTTAAACAACATAGTATTTTAGATTGTTTGTGCATTCAAGCAGCTGTGTGTGTGTGTGTGTGTGTGTGTGTGTGTGTGTGTGTGTGTGTGTGTGTGTGTGTGTGTGTGTGTGTGTGTGTGTGTGTGTGTGTGTGTGTGTGTGTGTGTGTGTGTGTGTGTGTGTGTGTGTGTTAGGCAAGTGTTTTATCTTTATTACCCTTATCAGACCCGTGGTCTCACCCACTCCCCGTCTGCAGTGGCCCTGTCCCCACAGACAGAGGGAAGGTTCCCAGGTAATAAAAGTGTATTGACCTGTGTTGGCTCTGTATCTTCGCTGGCTGCAGCACTGCTGCCTGTGTTGGGGCCATGAGGCCAGTAAACCAGGAGATAATTGATGCCTCTCTCCTATTGTTGTGGAAGCCTCGCCCACAGGCCTCAGAGTGTGGGAAAGCTAATCCAGCCCGGGACTCATGGCTTTGTCATGCTAATGTACGGCTATAAATAGGGCAGGGGGAACCTCATTCTGATCACAATTCACTCTGCTGTCCAAGAGAAGCACTCTCTCTCTCTCTCTCGCTACTAGAATGGCTCCTACCTACACTAGAGACTCTCCATACTCTGCTCTCTCCACCAAAGACAGACACAAAGTAAGTTCAAATACTCTACAATCTCTGCTCACAAACCAACTTCATACTCTTCTGTTTACTCTTCTCCATGACTCCTGAAGGGCCAGCATTAACCCGCTTCTCTCTTTGCTTCTGCAGCTCAGGAAACCAGTGGTGGAGAAGATGCGTAGAGATCGCATTAACATCTGCATCGAGCAGCTCAAGGCTCTGCTGGAGAAGGAGTTCCAGAAGCAGGAGCCCAACACCAAGCTGGAGAAGGCTGACGTCCTGGAGATGACCGTGTTGTTCCTCAGGCAGCAGCTCCAGACTCAGAGCGCCACTCCTCACGCCGCCCACAGTCACGGCTACGCCCGCTGCTGGAAGGAGACGCTCCACTTTCTCTCCGCCAACTCTGTGGAAGAAGTGGTGCTCCCATGTCACCAGCACCTCCACGCTGCCCAGAAGAGGCCCACATCTCCACTGTCCTCTGCCCAGCAGCTCCACAGCCTGCAGGGCCCAGAGAAGCAGAGCCTGGGTGGCCAGAAACCAGTGTGGAGACCCTGGTAGATGCCCAACAAACTCTCGCACTCTCTCTGTCAAACTCGATGGATGTTCACCGTTCCAAAAGATGTACAGGATATTTCTGATTCTAACGGATGTGTGCTTTAGGTTACTCTGTTTGTCCTGGTGTCTGGGACAAAAAGCATGTTGTAATCTGTTGGTTTGTTACTTTTTTGAGAAGTGGCTGTGCCTTCACAAGGTCAAAGGCTGCCATTTAATATCTGCTGTGCAGAGAATGTCTTTCTGACCCTGTCAGGGAAAAAACTGTTGTCTCTTTGATTCCTATGGAGTTAATTAGTTCATTATTTTACCTATGTGTAATAATATGCACTTTGTGAAGTAAATCAAATTGTATCCTTTTATAAAGGAATGCTGTAGTGGCATGCAATGTGCCTGCTGCTTTGACACTTATAATAAAATATCTAATAAATATTGTTTAAATATACACAGTTTTCCCTCTTTATTTTGTTCATATTCAGTGATCACTCCTGCTAGTCGGTTGCTTGGCTTGCATGATCAGTTGAGTGGACAAATAAATCATGCCTAATAAATGTTATTTAAAAACTGGTTTTAAATAGTTTCTTAAACTTATACTTGACTAATAATAGCGATAAACTAGAGAGCACTCAATAGAGGGCAAACCTTCGCCACACCAAACTGCCCCCTGGATCTGTGCCACAATTGAACTGTTCCATGGCCCATAAGTAATCTAACCACCAAGTGTCCAAATCCATTCATAACTGTTTGGCTTATCTTGCTAACAGAAAGACAGACAGATAGACAGACAAGCAAGGGGTGAAAATATTACCTCCTCCCATCTTCGATGGCAGAGGAAAAAACATCTTACACACACACACACACACACACACAGTCTGGAAATTACCTAGGTTGCTTTAGTTGGTCAAAAAGTTCGATCAACCTGCTCAAATCGATCAACCTGCTAACCTTGATACCTGCTAGAGCATGTATTGATACCTGCCAACAGATATCTAAAAATCCACACAGGTAGACCACGGACGCCACCGCCACCATGTTGGAAGCGTGCAGCCAACCTCAGCCAATCAGAATCAAATAAGCGCTCTCCACGACTCCCGCACGTGTGACTGCTGAACAGCGTGTCTCCCCCACCTCCCCCCTGGTCTTTGTGCAGCGACACCCCCCGGGGGGCTTCTGTTTAGCAGTGATCTCCTGTCTCCACTTCCATCAAACAGCTGGTGGGCTGAGCCAGGGCTGGTGGGTGGGGGAGGGGGTGTGCGGTGGGCTGGGGGCGGGTTCTGCCTCTGTGGAGCTTGACTCTGCTCTGCGTTCCCACAGTCCAGCGGCATTCTCTCTCTCTCTCTCTCTCTCTCTCTTGATCCTCAGGACAAAGGAAGTGTGCCGTGTTAAATTACCCCCCATCCTGCTACCTCCGCCCCTCCCTTGCCTCTCCCTCCAACCATGATGATGCCCTGACCCCTTTTGTCAACCCACCCCACCCCATCCCTCACCCACCCACCCCACTCCATCCCTCACCCACCCCACCCCAGCCCTTACCCTGCAGGGTTTTGGAGGGAAACCAGAGCCTCTCACTTTGTCATGTCCGGGAGACAGCCATTGGGGGCTGTCATTTCAGGGCTAAACATTGTGTCCAAAGTGTGCAGTGATCTCCAGTAGATGTTGAATTGTATACTTTATGGCGTTGACTTTTCTTATGTGAACAGCTAACCAATCCACAATCCTAACCAATAATTCAAGGTGTCACACACACAGGCTAGTGTGTGTGAGATGCCTTCAGTTGGCTCAAGGGCAGGTCTTCTCTCCCAGGTGAAAGGTGCTAATGGGTTTACACACGGCAACTAAAGCCAGTATAAACACAGACACATATACACACACACACACACACACAAAGTTGCAAGTTTGAAAATAAAATCTTGAATCTTGAATCTTTTGACAGATAGACAGGCAGACACACGCAGACAGATAGACAGGCCAACACACACAGACCGGAAGACAGATAGACAGGTAGATCCACGCAGACAGATGGACAGGCAGACACGTGTGAACAGATATGGAGGGAGATTATCCGAAAGATGCATACGGCACACATAATTTACACACAAACACACACACACACATCTCTATTACCCACACATAACCTACACACACAAAAACACACACAAACACAGACACACACACATCTCTATTACCCACACAAAACCTACATACACACATAAACACACACACACACTCATTTCAGGCTGATCTTATCTTGTGTGGGAAAGGAAGCTGATCTCTGAACCCATGAGGCTGGGAGCTCCACCAGTGGTTTACACAGAACACGCGCCATGATCGCTGATCAATAACGCTTATCCGTCATCAATAACCCTCGCTGCACTTTACCACTGATGCACAGTGGTAAATGAATATTGACTATTGAATATTGACTATTGAATATTGAAGTCAATATTCACATGCTTAAAAGGGGTCATCTGGTCTCACCTAACTTACCAGCCTATGTTCTGAACTATAACTACTGAACTGAAATAGCTCTAGGCTCATATAGCACTTCAAATGTGCACCAAGAAACATTGTATTTAATAAACACTGAAAAAATAATAAGAATATAAAAGGATCTGATTAAAAGGAGGATATTTCAATATGTTTATTTTGAGTCATGGAATCACTAAGCAGTTCCCATTGGGAATGACAGCTTGTTTGGCGTTTCTACAAGAAACAACAAGCAAAAGCAGTAAACACAGAGTGTTAACTTTGTAGCACAACGATGCTTTCTTTACATACAGGCACACACAATCAATGTTCAACGCCACTCAGAAGGCTAAAACGTTACCACCTTGACATCTAAGGCGTCTTGGCATCAGTTGGCCAAGCAACCATCCAGATAAAGACATTATCTATACAGATCATCCTTTACGGAAACAACATGATATCATCAAGTCATGCACAACATGAAGAGCCTGTCAGGATCAGGACAGGCTCTATTCAAAGTGCTTTCTCCAACATGGAGTCTACTTTTTAAATGCCATTCCAGCTCTTTCTCGGAGACCGGAACAGATTCAAATGTTCAATTCCAAAACCAAGCATCTGATAAAACATTGGGATATTTCAACATATCCCCATACAGCTATATGATGGAGAACATCCATCGAGTTTGACAGAGAGAGTTTGTTTGGCGTCTACCAGGGTCTCCACACTGGTTTCTGGCCACCCAGACTCTGCTTCTCTGGGCCCTGCAGGCTGTGGAGCTGCTGGGCAGAGGACAGTGGAGATGTGGGCCTCTTCTGGGCAGCGTGGAGGTGCTGGTGACATGGGAGCACCACTTCTTCCACAGAGTTGGCGGAGAGAAAGTGGAGCGTCTCCTTCCAGCAGCGGGCGTAGCCGTGACTGTGGGCGGCGTGAGGAGTGGCGCTCTGAGTCTGGAGCTGCTGCCTGAGGAACAACACGGTCATCTCCAGGACGTCAGCCTTCTCCAGCTTGGTGTTGGGCTCCTGCTTCTGGAACTCCTTCTCCAGCAGAGCCTTGAGCTGCTCGATGCAGATGTTAATGCGATCTCTACGCATCTTCTCCACCACTGGTTTCCTGAGCTGCAGAAGCAAAGAGAGAAGCGGGTTAATGCTGGCCCTTCAGGAGTCATGGAGAAGAGTAAACAGAAGAGTATGAAGTTGGTTTGTGAGCAGAGATTGTAGAGTATTTGAACTTACTTTGTGTCTGTCTTTGGTGGAGAGAGCAGAGTATGGAGAGTCTCTAGTGTAGGTAGGAGCCATTCTAGTAGCGAGAGAGAGAGAGAGAGTGCTTCTCTTGGACAGCAGAGTGAATTGTGATCAGAATGAGGTTCCCCCTGCCCTATTTATAGCCGTACATTAGCATGACAAAGCCATGAGTCCCGGGCTGGATTAGCTTTCCCACACTCTGAGGCCTGTGGGCGAGGCTTCCACAACAATAGGAGAGAGGCATCAATTATCTCCTGGTTTACTGGCCTCATGGCCCCAACACAGGCAGCAGTGCTGCAGCCAGCGAAGATACAGAGCCAACACAGGTCAATACACTTTTATTACCTGGGAACCTTCCCTCTGTCTGTGGGGACAGGGCCACTGCAGACGGGGAGTGGGTGAGACCACGGGTCTGATAAGGGTAATAAAGATAAAACACTTGCCTACACACACACACACACACACACACCCACACACACACACACACACACACACACACACACCACACACACACACACACACACACACCCCACACACACCACACACACACACACACACACACCACACACACACACAAATATTGTTGAACTATAATGACATCGGTTTGCCAAGAATGTGTGATTATGCTAAATAAAAAAGATGCCCGTGGTTAGTGCTTAGAAATATTTTTGTTAGTTTTGATGATATTAACTCCTATAAAGAGCCTGACAGCTCAACCGTTTACTTAAAGTGTCCTTCAGCCGAAGTGATCAGCATTTCAGTTAACTGCCAGCTGCTTGTTGAATGACCTGTTGGACACTTTCAAATGAAGCACGTCCTCAACCCACCCCCACAGAGAGGGGGAGGGGAGGGGGACAGAGAGCCATGGAGACACAGAGAGAGGGGGAGGGGAGGGGGACAGAGAGCCATGGAGACACAGAGAGAGAGGGAGGGGAGGGGGACAGAGAGCCATAGAGACACAGAGAGAGAGGGAGGGGAGGGGGACAGAGAGCCATGGAGACACAGAGAGAGGGGGAGGGGAGGGGGACAGAGAGCCATGGAGACACAGAGAGGGGGGGAGGGGAGGGGGACAGAGAGCCATAGAGACACAGAGAGAGGGGGAGGGGAGGGGGACAGAGAGCCATAGAGACACAGAGAGAGAGGGAGGGGGACAGAGAGCCATGGAGACACAGAGAGAGGGGGAGGGGAGGGGGACAGAGAGCCATGGAGACACAGAGAGGGGGGGAGGGGAGGGGGACAGAGAGCCATGGAGACACAGAGAGAGGGGGAGGGGAGGGGGACAGAGAGCCATAGAGACACAGAGAGAGGGGGAGGGGAGGGGGACAGAGAGCCATAGAGACACAGAGAGAGAGGGAGGGGGACAGAGAGCCATGGAGACACAGAGAGAGGGGGAGGGAGGGGGACAGAGAGCCATGGAGACACAGAGAGGGGGGGAGGGGAGGGGGACAGAGAGCCATGGAGACACAGAGAGGGGGGGAGGGGAGGGGGACAGAGAGCCATGGAGACACAGAGAGAGGGGGAGGGGAGGGGGACAGAGAGCCATAGAGACACAGAGAGAGGGGGAGGGGAGGGGGACAGAGAGCCATAGAGACACAGAGAGAGAGGGAGGGGGACAGAGAGCCATGGAGACACAGAGAGAGGGGGAGGGGAGGGGGACAGAGAGCCATGGAGACACAGAGAGGGGGGGAGGGGAGGGGGACAGAGAGCCATAGAGACACAGAGAGAGAGGGAGGGGGACAGAGAGCCATGGAGACACAGAGAGGGGGGAGGGGAGGGGGACAGAGAGCCATGGAGACACAGAGAGAGAGGGAGGGGGACAGAGAGCCATGGAGACACAGAGAGGGGGGGAGGGGAGGGGGACAGAGAGCCATAGAGACACAGAGAGAGGGGGAGGGGGACAGAGAGCCATGGAGACACAGAGAGGGGGGAGGGGAGGGGGACAGAGAGCCATGGAGACACAGAGAGGGGGGGAGGGGAGGGGGACAGAGAGCCATGGAGACACAGAGAGAGGGGGGAGGGGGACAGAGAGCCATAGAGACACAGAGAGAGGGGAGGGGAGGGGGACAGAGAGCCATGGAGACACAGAGAGAGGGGGAGGGGAGGGGGACAGAGAGCCATGGAGACACAGAGAGGGGGGGAGGGGAGGGGGACAGAGAGCCATAGAGACACAGAGAGAGGGGGAGGGGAGGGGGACAGAGAGCCATAGAGACACAGAGAGAGAGGGGAGGGGGACAGAGAGCCATGGAGACACAGAGAGAGGGGGAGGGGAGGGGGACAGAGAGCCATGGAGACACAGAGAGGGGGGGAGGGGAGGGGGACAGAGAGCCATGGAGACACAGAGAGAGGGGGAGGGGAGGGGGACAGAGAGCCATAGAGACACAGAGAGAGGGGGAGGGGAGGGGGACAGAGAGCCATAGAGACACAGAGAGAGAGGGAGGGGGACAGAGAGCCATGGAGACACAGAGAGAGGGGGAGGGGAGGGGGACAGAGAGCCATGGAGACACAGAGAGGGGGGAGGGGAGGGGGACAGAGAGCCATGGAGACACAGAGAGGGGGGAGGGGAGGGGGACAGAGAGCCATGGAGACACAGAGAGAGGGGGAGGGGAGGGGGACAGAGAGCCATAGAGACACAGAGAGAGGGGGAGGGGAGGGGGACAGAGAGCCATAGAGACACAGAGAGAGAGGGAGGGGGACAGAGAGCCATGGAGACACAGAGAGAGGGGGAGGGGAGGGGGACAGAGAGCCATGGAGACACAGAGAGGGGGGAGGGAGGGGGACAGAGAGCCATGGAGACACAGAGAGAGGAGGGAGGGGGACAGAGAGCCATGGAGACACAGAGAGGGGGGAGGGGAGGGGGACAGAGAGCCATAGAGACACAGAGAGAGGGGGAGGGGGACAGAGAGCCATGGAGACACAGAGAGGGGGGAGGGGAGGGGGACAGAGAGCCATGGAGACACAGAGAGGGGGGAGGGGAGGGGGACAGAGAGCCATGGAGACACAGAGAGAGGGGGAGGGGGACAGAGAGCCATAGAGACACAGAGAGAGGGGGAGGGGAGGGGGACAGAGAGCCATAGAGACACAGAGAGAGGGGAGGGAGGGGGACAGAGAGCCATGGAGACACAGAGAGAGGGGGAGGGGAGGGGGACAGAGAGCCATGGAGACACAGAGAGAGGGGGAGGGGAGGGGGACAGAGAGCCATGGAGACACAGAGAGGGGGGAGGGGAGGGGGACAGAGAGCCATGGAGACACAGAGAGAGGGGAGGGGAGGGGGACAGAGAGCCATGGAGACACAGAGAGGGGGGAGGGGAGGGGGACAGAGAGCCATGGAGACACAGAGAGAGGGGGAGGGGAGGGGGACAGAGAGCCATGGAGACACAGAGAGAGGGGGAGGGGAGGGGGACAGAGAGCCATAGAGACACAGAGAGAGAGGGAGGGGGACAGAGAGCCATGGAGACACAGAGAGAGGGGGAGGGGAGGGGGACAGAGAGCCATGGAGACACAGAGAGAGAGGGAGGGGGACAGAGAGCCATGGAGACACAGAGAGGGGGAGGGGAGGGGGACAGAGAGCCATAGAGACACAGAGAGAGGGGGAGGGGGACAGAGAGCCATGGAGACACAGAGAGAGGGGGAGGGGAGGGGGACAGAGAGCCATGGAGACACAGAGAGAGGGGGGAGGGGAGGGGGACAGAGAGCCATGGAGACACAGAGAGAGGGGGAGGGGAGGGGGACAGAGAGCCATAGAGACACAGAGAGAGGGGGAGGGGAGGGGGACAGAGAGCCATAGAGACACAGAGAGAGAGGGAGGGGGACAGAGAGCCATGGAGACACAGAGAGAGGGGGAGGGGAGGGGGACAGAGAGCCATGGAGACACAGAGAGGGGGGAGGGGAGGGGGACAGAGAGCCATGGAGACACAGAGAGAGGGGAGGGGAGGGGGACAGAGAGCCATGGAGACACAGAGAGGGGGGAGGGGAGGGGGACAGAGAGCCATGGAGACACAGAGAGAGAGGGAGGGAGGGGGACAGAGAGCCATGGAGACACAGAGAGAGGGGGGAGGGGAGGGGGACAGAGAGCCATGGAGACACAGAGAGAGGGGGAGGGGAGGGGGACAGAGAGCCATAGAGACACAGAGAGAGGGGGAGGGAGGGGGACAGAGAGCCATAGAGACACAGAGAGAGAGGGAGGGGGACAGAGAGCCATGGAGACACAGAGAGAGGGGGAGGGGAGGGGGACAGAGAGCCATGGAGACACAGAGAGAGAGGGAGGGGGACAGAGAGCCATGGAGACACAGAGAGAGGGGGAGGGGGACAGAGAGCCATGGAGACACAGAGAGGGGGGAGGGGAGGGGGACAGAGAGCCATGGAGACACAGAGAGGGGGGAGGGGAGGGGGACAGAGAGCCATGGAGACACAGAGAGAGGGGGAGGGGAGGGGGACAGAGAGCCATAGAGACACAGAGAGAGGGGGAGGGGAGGGGGACAGAGAGCCATAGAGACACAGAGAGAGAGGGAGGGGGACAGAGAGCCATGGAGACACAGAGAGAGGGGGAGGGGAGGGGGACAGAGAGCCATGGAGACACAGAGAGAGAGGGAGGGGGACAGAGAGCCATGGAGACACAGAGAGAGGGGGAGGGGGACAGAGAGCCATGGAGACACAGAGAGGGGGGGAGGGGAGGGGGACAGAGAGCCATGGAGACACAGAGAGGGGGGAGGGGGGGAGGGAGGGAGGACGGAGGGGGGGAGGGGAGGGGGACAGAGAGCCATGGAGACACAGAGAGAGGGGGAGGGGAGGGGGACAGAGAGCCATAGAGACACAGAGAGAGGGGGAGGGGAGGGGGACAGAGAGCCATAGAGACACAGAGAGAGAGGGAGGGGGACAGAGAGCCATGGAGACACAGAGAGAGGGGGAGGGGAGGGGGACAGAGAGCCATGGAGACACAGAGAGGGGGGAGGGGAGGGGGACAGAGAGCCATGGAGACACAGAGAGAGGGGGAGGGGAGGGGGACAGAGAGCCATGGAGACACAGAGAGGGGGGAGGGGAGGGGGACAGAGAGCCATGGAGACACAGAGAGAGGGGGAGGGGAGGGGACAGAGAGCCATAGAGACACAGAGAGAGGGGGAGGGGAGGGGGACAGAGAGCCATAGAGACACAGAGAGAGAGGGAGGGGGACAGAGAGCCATGGAGACACAGAGAGTGGGGGAGGGGAGGGGGACAGAGAGCCATGGAGACACAGAGAGAGAGGGAGGGGGACAGAGAGCCATGGAGACACAGAGAGGGGGGAGGGGAGGGGGACAGAGAGCCATAGAGACACAGAGAGAGGGGGAGGGGGACAGAGAGCCATGGAGACACAGAGAGGGGGTGGAGGGGAGGGGGACAGAGAGCCATGGAGACACAGAGAGAGAGGGAGGGGAGGGGGACAGAGAGCCATGGAGACACATAGAGAGAGGGAGGGGGACAGAGAGCCATGGAGACACAGAGAGAGAGGGAGGGGGACAGAGAGCCATGGAGACACAGAGAGAGGGGGAGGGGGACAGAGAGCAATGGAGACACAGAGAGAGAGGGAGGGGAGGGGGACAGAGAGCCATGGAGACACAGAGAGAGAGGGAGGGGGACAGAGAGCCATGGAGACACAGAGAGAGGGGGAGGGGAGGGGGACAGAGAGCCATGGAGACACAGAGAGAGAGGGAGGGGGACAGAGAGCCATAGAGACACAGAGAGAGGGGGAGGGGAGGGGGACAGAGAGCCATAGAGACACAGAGAGAGAGGGAGGGGGACAGAGAGCCATGGAGACACAGAGAGAGAGGGAGGGGGAGAGTGGGAAGGCTGGGTGAAGGATTGTGGTGGTTGGGTGGGTTCCCGTTGTAAATGCCAATTAAACACAATTATCCAGTGTCCTCTGGGAAGGCACACTTCTATTGTCCACCTCCCCCCCGGGGCTGGGTAGGGTAGGTAATAAATAGGGGGGAGAATGTGGGAAAGTACGTGGGGAACGGACTCACACATCCTCCTGTCAATAGAGAACCACCATCCCTCCTCCTCCTCCGCCCCCAGACACCCTTAGCCCTCTCCCCCTATAGGGGGACGGCCTTTCAACCTGTGGGCTCCCATCGGAGGCGCCGTGGGGGCCAGGGGACACTACCCCAATCCCCCCTCCCCCAAGCCACACACCCCTACCCCACCTCAGCACACCCCTACCCCCACCTCAGCACACCCCTACCCCCACCTCAGCACACCCCCACCTCAGCACACCCCTACCCCCACCTCAGCACACCCCTACCCCACCTCAGCACACCCCTACCCCCACCTCAGCACACCCCTACCCCACCTCAGCACACCCTACCCCCACCTCAGCACACCCCTACCCCCACCTCAGCACACCCCTACCCCACCTCAGCACACCCCTACCCCACCTCAGCACACCCCTACCCCACCTCAGCACACCCTACCCCACCTCAGCACACCCCTACCCCCACCTCAGCACACCCCTACCCCCACCTCAGCACACCCCCACCTCAGCACACCCCTACCCCCACCTCAGCACACCCCTACCCCACCTCAGCACACCCCCACCTCAGCACACCCCTACCCCCACCTCAGCACACCCCTACCCCACCTCAGCACACCCCTACCCCCACCTCAGCACACCCCTACCCCACCTCAGCACACCCCTACCCCACCTCAGCACACCCCTACCCCACCTCAGCACACCCCTACCCCACCTCAGCACACCCCTACCCCACCTCAGCACACCCCTACCCCACCTCAGCACACCCCTACCCCACCTCAGCACACCCCTACCCCCACCTCAGCACACCCCTACCCCACCTCAGCACACCCCTACCCCCAGCACACTTCAATCACTTCACCCAGGCTACTTTGTGTGGCTGTGTGTGTGTGGGGGGGGGGGACACAGCATGTTTTTAAGTGTCAACATGTTTGTGTGGTGCCTATTGTATATGTGTGTGTGCATGGGTAAATGTAAACGTTCTGTGCTTCTGTGGGTATTGGGGTGTTTATGTGTGTGTGTGTGTGTGTGTGTGTGTGTGTGTGTGTGTGTGTGTGTGTGTGTGTGTGTGTGTGTGTGTGTGTGTGTGTGTGTGTGTGTGTGTGTGTGGTGTGTGTGTGTGTGTGTGTGTGTGTGTGTGTGTGTGTGTGTGTGTGTGTGTGAATCCACCTTCGTTCCCGCGCCTCACAGACTTGGCATCGACTGAAACAAGCACGAAAGTTTTCCTCTGACATGTTTGAAAGTCAGCCTGTGTCCTCAGCAGCTGAATGAACACATGAACACATGAATATGCACAAAATCATCACAAAATGCCTTGTTTATGTGCTCATGGTCCCACTGTCATTTGTATTGAGGCAGCCTTTTCCGTTTCGAATAAAAATACATTTGCACACACACGCGAAAACACACACACACACCACACACACACACCCACACACACACACACACACCACAGGCATGTGGACAGTTGCTCCAAAATAAGGAGGAAATGAGGGAACCATCTGAGGTCCTTAATGAGCGCTAATAGCCATGAAAGGATGAGGGGAGCTGGGCAGATGGCCCACGTTTCAGAGGGATAATCATCTGCCCTCTTCTCTTTCTCTCTCTCTCTCTCTCTTCATCCTCCTCCTCCTCCTCCTCCTCCTCCTCCTCCTCCTCCTCCTCCTCTCCTCCTCCTCCTCCTCCTTCTCCTCAAGACGCATTTCTGAGAAGTGAAGTCATGGGCTGGTCCCTAGATGGTTACCCCTGTCCTGCATGGCAACGCATTCCTGTGTGGTCGCTGGTGAATAGTGCCAATGAAAAGCCATGTGCAGTGCCTGGAGTAGCGGTATTAAAGTCCACTCAGAAGCACGCACACACGCACACACACAAACAGACACGCACACACATTCTCCCTCCCAAATGCACCACCGATTCAAGACTCTACCCCACCTCCTCTCTCTCTCTCTCTCCTCTCTCTCTCTCTCTCTCTCTCTCTCTCTCTCTCTCTCTCTCTCTCTCTCTCTCTCTCCTCTCCTCCCTCTCTCTCTCTCTCCTCTCTCTCTCTCTCTCTTTACCCCCCCCCCTGTCTCTCTCACTGTGTCTCTGTCTCTCTCTCTTAACCCTCCCCCCTCTCTCTCTCTCTGTGTCTGTGTCTCTCTCTCCGCTGAGGAATGTGTGAGAGCGCCCGGCCGCTGGTATTTCCCACACTTCAGGCCTCCATTGAGGCCGATGGCCCCACCATGGTGCTGCTGCTCCTCCATTACTCTGTCATTATGTCAAGCACTCAAAAGGCCATCTGGTCGGCCGGCTTCCTTCGGCCAGCTTCCCACGTTCCTCTGTCCCTCGCCGAGAAGCACCGGTGGAAGTACCTGCGGTAGGGGAGGTGGGGGGGGGCTTTCACTACAAAGGAGTGTGTTTGCACAGTATGCACACCTGTGCAAAGGGAAGAGACTCGTACACGCTGTTCACACACCAGTGGCACACAGAGGCACACGCAAACGCAAGCCACACACCAGTGAATAGAAGTGAATATACACCTGTACAGGTTCACACACAGACACACACACACACGCACACATGAACGGCATATATACATATATATTTACATACACATAGGCAAAACATACACATACACAAAGTATAGTATATAGAAGTAATATTTTTGTGTATTGGTTATGCTAATTCTTATGCTGTAGGAATCTAAGTCAGTGTGTATTAAACGTTTTACATTTCTTTTTAAATAATTCCTTAACATATCCAGGCTATATTTTGGGGGCTATATATTGACACTGAATTCTTTAATACATTTATTTCCCCCCCCCACACTCCTCAAGACCACCTGCCAAAAAAACTAACTCCTTCAAGGAAGTTCAGGCAAAGTCTCAATGGAGCTCCTGATCCCGTTTCTTGAAAGCTGCCTCATTGACTGTGTCACATGACCCCTCCCTCCCCCCTCCCCCCTCCCCCAGGAATGCTTTAGTTTAGAGGCATGGAGCCCACATCAAGGGACAGGGGCAGCCCTATGGACTCTAAAGAGGGGTCAGCCATTTCCCAGGTCCCCTCTTGGAGAGGGAGAGTGACAGTCACATGTAAACTTCTTAAGGGACGCCTTCTTACAGGGCACCTGCCTCTCTCTCTCTCTCTCTCTCTCTCTCTCTCTCTCTCTCTCTCTCTCTCTCTCTCTCTCTCTCTCTCTCTCTCTCTCTCTCTCTCTCTCTCTCTCTCTCTCTCTCTCTCTCTCTCTCTCTCTCTCTCTCTCTCTCTCTCTCTCTCTCTCTCTCTCTCTCTCTCTCTCTCTCTCTCTCTCTCTCTCTCTCTCTCTCTCTCTCTCTGGGATACCAGGAGTCAAAGCCAGCTAAAATAAAATATATAAAAAAATGACAATATATACAGTATGTATAAATAAATAAATAGAAATATACTGTATATACTTTTTATTACAACATTGTGTATATATATATATATATATATATATATATATATATATATATATATATATAATGTTCATCAATGTACATTTTTTCACAATTTTACTATTTCCATCGGAGTGTGTTGAAAGGCGCCCTAGCCTTGAGGTGTGTAGTTACAGGAGGGCTCCCCAGGGTATAGGATGTCTACCTCCTAGTGGCTCCTCAGGGTATAGGATGTCTACCTCCTAGTGGCTCCTCGGGGTATAGGATGTCTACCTCCTAGTGGCTCCTCGGGGTATAGGATGTCTACCTCCTAGTGGCTCCTCGGGGTATAGGATGTGTACCTCCTAGTGGCTCCTCGGGGTATAGGATGTCTACCTCCTAGTGGCTCCTCGGGGTATAGGATGTCTACCTCCTAGTGGCTCCTCGGGGTATAGGATGTCTACCTCCTAGTGGCTCCTCGGGGTATAGGATGTCTACCTCCTAGTGGCTCCTCGGGGTATAGGATGTCTACCTCCTAGTGGCTCCTCGGGTATGTTACCCTAGTGGCTCCTCGGGTATAGGATGTCTACCTCCTAGTGGCTCCTCGGGTATAGGATGTCTACCTCCTAGTGGCTCCTCAGGGTATAGGATGTCTACCTCCTAGTGGCTCCTCAGGGTATAGGAGGTCTACCTCCTAGTGGCTCCTCAGGGTATAGGATGTCTACCTCCTAGTGGCTCCTCAGGGTATAGGATGTCTACCTCCTAGTGGCTCCTCAGGGTATAGGAGGTCTACCTCCTAGTGGCTCCTCGGGGTATAGGATGTGTACCTCCTAGTGGCTCCTCGGGGTATAGGATGTGTACCTCCTAGTGGCTCCTCGGGGTATAGGATGTGTATCTCCTAGTGGCTCCTCGGGGTATAGGATGTCTACCTCCTAGTGGCTCCTCGGGGTATAGGATGTCTACCTCCTAGTGGCTCCTCGGGGTATAGGATGTGTACCTCCTAGTGGCTCCTCGGGGTATAGGATGTCTACCTCCTAGTGGCTCCTCGGGGTATAGGATGTCTACCTCCTAGTGGCTCCTCGGGGTATAGGATGTCTACCTCCTAGTGGCTCCTCGGGGTATAGGATGTGTACCTCCTAGTGGCTCCTCGGGGTATAGGATGTGTACCTCCTAGTGGCTCCTCAGGGTATAGGATGTGTACCTCCTAGTGGCTCCTCAGGGTATAGGATGTCTACCTCCTAGTGGCTCCTCAGGGTAAAGGATGTGTACCTCCTAGTGGCTCCTCAGGGTATAGGATGTGTACCTCCTAGTGGCTCCTCAGGGTATAGGATGTGTACCTCCTAGTGGCTCCTCAGGGTATAGGATGTGTACCTCCTAGTGTGGAAATTAGAAGCCTTTTTAGTGATTGGTTGCAACGGAAGGAGCCATATATATTTGTGGATTTCTACTATATTTATTCTAAATTGTGTGTGCGTCAGAAATGCATTTGTGAAATGTATTTTTGTATGTGGATTCTGCATTTATATACGATAAATTATACATATTTTTTGTGTGCATTGAATTTTTTTTTTTTATGAAGAGTCGTCGCTTTATTGTCACTATATTAAGCATAACATGTCTGTTTGGTTTTAGTAGCAGAAAGAAAATCTCACCCACCAAAAATTCATTAAATGAGAAAAATGGCTGCATAATTCACAACTTTAAGACAGAGCAAACACAAGCACGTCAAGTTCACCTGAAGTTTAACCAGATGTGTATGAAAAGAACATCTGGGATGTGGGATAACGGGCGGCTCTGCCTTTATGACAGGAGCAGCTTCATGGACGCTAGCATCACCAAGGTGCGGGCGGAGGATGGACCAGCTGCTCCCCTGTGCTTCAAACACCTCTTCCGGGAGGCCCTGGTCCAGATTCTGGTTCACATTTGATTTGTTGGTCACATGTATAAATAAGCACATGTTTTACACAATTTCAATTATTACCAAAATTACTCAATAAAAATATGACACAAATGTACATATTTACATAATTGTACGATATATGAATAAAACAGTATAAACAGTAAACAGTATAAATACATAGAAAGTGTAAAGTGTGTTGTGTAGGGGGGTTGTTGAAACACACTGGACACAATGGACGTGTGCCGTAGCCACGCTCCACAAAAGGCCGCCTCATTACCAAGAAACAACGTGTTCATTCTGAAGAAAAAGAAGAGAAAGAGTTGGCAGGAAATAGACTTCCCATCAAAGAGCAGTTGATGTATTCTGAATTCACACCAGGTGATGCTGCGCGACATCATAAGCCTGTATGCACTAAGACAGCCTCCTTCACTGTATAAATAGAGCAGTCTGTATGGCCTACTGTACTATGGTAGCCTATGTGTTGCTCTGTATGGCCTTCTGTACGAGTGACTGAATGATCGCCTATATATATATCAGTGGTGAAGCGTCAGGGCCTTCAAGGTATTCAGAGAAGACCCTGGAACTCTCAGATGAAACCAAAGAATCGAATTAATTGTATTAATAAAATGTAATACAATTTAATAACATTTAATAAAATTTAAATAAAATGAATAAATGAGAATCGTATCTGTGTTATAATACAGTGTTACGTTGATTTGTTTGTCTTTCTCGGTCCATGCACGACGCATTTGAGTGGTTTTGTGTTGGAAAAACAATGCAACCAATCAGATATTTTTCTGGGTTGCTGGGAAGAATATCCAACGTAAATCAACCAAAGTATTCCCGCTGACATTGGCCCTTAGACGGAATGATAGCGTACGTTTGGATTGACAATTTGATCAACCAATTATATCGTGATTTGTAGCCAATGGGCGTATTCTTTCAGATTTCCCCGGCAGCTCAATATGGAGCTAGAGGGTGCAAGGTGGTGGCTGGCGCGAGAGTGGATCTAGCGTAATGTTACGTTTTCTACGTTGTTTTTTTTACGCCAAAATGGCAACAGGTGAAGATGATGTCGTGGCGGAATTATTGTGTGAACCATTTTCAAGACGACCATTTAATGTTAAAATGGACATTATTAAAAAAGGCCGTCCAACACCTGACAATCTGGAGCTGACTCAAGTAGTTAAAGCAGGCTATGTTCGCCATTTTCAGAGTAGCAACTGGGAACGATCCCCGTGGCTAACGGGCTCTACTAGCCACCAGAGGCTCTACTGATGGAGTGTTGCTATTTGGGACCGACAAGAGAGCAGGGAATTGGAACTTATTTTGGATCTGAAAAGCGATCATCTTTATGACCTGATGGTGGTCGAACCATTCATCCAGAAGGACAGGAGAATGGATTTGGACTTTAAGTGAACATCATTGGTGAGTGAGACTCATTTGTCTTTGCTGGTTTTGTCTCAGTGTTGCGTCTCGTTGAGCTGGTTGTTGCATTTTGTTTCCACACACTTGTTGACTGATTAGTTAATGGCTGACTTGGGTTTGTTAAGCATTGTTGTGCATTTGAATTGGACTTGATCTTTCTTTGCATCGCTTAACGTGAAAAGACTTGACGTAACTAAGAGTTACAAAACCGCGATCAATAATCACCTAATTTGCATATGTTTTGTCATTAGCACTTTCACCTTTTCACTTTCATTTTGACAGGTGAAAGTGCTAATGACAAGACATATGCCAGAGACATTTGGTGATTATTGATCGCTATTTTGGAACTTAAAGTTCCAAAGTTACGTTAAGCCTTTTCACGTGAAGCGTGTTAGACCGTCCCTTTAACCGATAGCCTGTGTGTGATGGTCTGTGTTGGGCTGTTACTTCACTACATGGACTCTGCTTTACAACTAGGGTACACATGGGAATTGGCTGCGACAATCTGATCTGCCTAAATTATATAAGGCATAAAGTGACTCCTCCGTGACGTCCGTCTGACTAGAACAACTGAATTTTCGAGTGGTGGTGGTGATGGTGGGGGTGGTGGTCTAAAGCAGGGGTTCCCAAAGTGGGGGTCGCGGGACCCCGAGGGGGGGGGGGGGGGGGGGGCGCGGGACCCCGAGGGGGGGGGGGGGTCGCGAGATGATTTCAGAATCCTCTTGATGTGACCATGAGGTTTTTATTGTTAATAATAACGTGTGCATAGATTAAAAAAGCCACACACAATTTTCAATATCACGATTACCCCCCCCCCCCCCCCTTGGACTTCACGATGTTCTCGATGGTGAAGATCTGCGCACACGTTGTTTTTAATGTTCCAGTCCCTCCGGTGATAGTGGGGGGGGGGGGTCTGTTATGTTGGGGGTCGCGGGCTGAAAAGTTGGGGAACCCCTGGTCTACAGAAGGTCCAGTTGTGATAGACACGCTTCGCCACTGATATATATATATATATATATATTGTGAGGCTTTAGCGGTGGTAGCCAGCTTGATACAGAAGACTGAGACAATGTTCTTATTTGATAGCCAAACTGGCCCAGATTTATTCCCTGCCGCAGCTCACAACTAACCCGGGGGTTGAAATGTCCACTCTTCAAAACAATAAACCAGGGTGGCAAGCCCAAAACGATATTCCTCCAACGCAAATAGTCTGTCTCTTTCTCCCCACCTACTCCACGCTAGTGATGTGTCGGTCGCGAACGAGCCGGCTCTTTGAGCCGGCTCTTTTTAGTGAACGACGGGAGCCGGCTCGCACCCGCGAACGAGCCGTTATTGATTTGTTACGGGTGCTCCGCGTACATGCAGTGACTGAATGTCACGCGCATGCTGTGCATCACGTGAGGATAGATAAGGAGGAGGGGCGCGTGCTCAGTGCTGGTTGCTAACCGAGGGAGAGGAGAACACGCGGTGATGTGTCCGTTTGCGTCGCGCATATAAGATGAGTGAAAGTAGGAAAAGAAGCAGTATTTGGCTGCATTTTAACAATTGTGCAACATGAAGCTCTCATATAGAGCAGGGTCCACAAACCACCTCCACAGGCACTTTTTTTTATACTGAAATAGAGCCCTGCTGTTTTGTTAGGGCTTTTTGTTTAAATACAAATGAGTCAATATCACCATAAGGTGCCTTTGAGACTTACCCATTTCCAAAAAAAAAAGCTGAGTTTTCCATTGAATTTCATATTCATTTTATGAAGTAGATGTTGTGCTGTTAGAAATGCATGTTGGTCAAGCTCCAACACTTTTTTATAAATTAACTGCAAGCAGACAAAGTACATGCAAACGGCAACATATGTCCACCCTGTCATGGACATATTCAAAGTAAAGTAAATACATTGTAATTAAATAGTGATTATAAAATGTACATTTGCAGAAAGCTATTTAGTCCCTTTCTCAACAATATATTTTAGTTAATTGGATAATAATGAAATGATGGCAAACTGTTTGTCTCTCTATAAAATCTGCGAGAGTTGCACTTTATGTTCTAAATAAAATCTAACAACAAAGATATCTGGTCAAACTTCCAACCAACACTATTTTGAGGGCCTAGTCCGTGATGGTCACATCGGCTTGATGACAGGGTGGACAATGACAGGGTGGACATTTTTGGCTAATGTTAGCATTTAATGAGCACATGGTTGACCTTCAGTTAGCAACATGATTTAGTTAGCAAGGTGACTTTGCACTGTTTTACAAATATATGTTGAATTTCTGAGAGGTTTTTATATTAATTGATATTTCACTATGACAGGGTGGACATGTTAAGCTTGACTACATCCAACTACAGACATAATATGATGAAAATTACAAAATATAAGTGTAAATACTTACTCTGCAACAAGCCACTGCTTCAGCCTCCATTGAAGAATGACAAAATGATGGTAGTGATGTCACTTAAGACATAAGGGGGTCTCTTAAAGGGGCCATTACCCCTTAATGACAGGGTGGACAGCATTTTCAGGGACACGCGCAAAATGTTTAATATTATTATGAAAATAAATATGCATGATCAAAATGACTCATTTTATCAAATAACTTGTTGTGGACAACAAAATTATATATGTTTTTTTTTTATTTAGTCTCATTTAACCACTTATTACATACACTGTAGTCAGTAGAGCAGTGTGTGGGACATGCCAAAAACACGTACATCCAATGAAACAAAAAGCTATAAAATGAAGAAAGCACATTTCAAGAGACTTATCATTGTACTGATATGTGTGTAAATGTTTGGCCATTTATAATAAGACCCCAGAGTTTTATTATTCTGCTACATTTTCATGATGACTGGGTGATTCTGATGAGGACACCAAAGGCACTTTATAGTGATATTGACTCATATGTCAAATATACAAACATACAGTAGCTGTCCTTTTTTAAATGTCTATGCTTAAGTTGTTCTAGGTGTTGCTATCTGCTGTGTGTAGCGTGGTTCTACAAGCAAGTCAGGTCATTCATTGGGTGGTATCAGAGGTACAAGGGTCTGTAAATGCAATGAAAACAATTAGCCACAGCAAATCATTTTTACTTTTGAATACTTCAGTACAAAGGATGTATTGAATAATTTAAGTGATATATGTGTACACATATAAATAATTAGTCAAAATAGGGCAACATTTGATTGAATTATAAAAGGTATATGTGGTAAAATAGAAGAGCCGTTTGAGAGCCTAAAGAGCCGGCTCTTCTTGGTGAGCCGAGCCAAATGAGCCGGCTCACTCAAAAGAGCCGGAATTCCCATCACTACTCCACGCCGTCCCACCACACCCCCCTTTCTTCTCTTCCCGTTCCCGTTCCCGTTCCAACTCTCGCGTGACTCTCTCACTCCCGTTCCCACGCAACCTGTTCCCCCTAGCGCTCGCAGCCAATGACCCTCTATAGTGGACACTTCCCCTCAAACACATGCAGGTAAACGAACACACACATACAACACCCAATGAACTCCCAAACCCCCTTTGTCCTGGAGGGAGACCCATGGTCGGCCAGGCCACAGCGTTACAATATATATATATATATATATATATCAGTGGAGCCTCGTCCATTGAGGAAAGGGAGGACCATCCTCCCTAACATTTCAGAGAAATAAACCCTGTTAAATACACATCAATTTAACAGATTCATCTGTGAAACTACTGATAAAAATGCTTTTTCTAACGCTTCAAAGTCACACAAATGTGTCTCAAAATACCACCAACAGCGCCCCCTACCCCCTACCACTAATATTTTAATCACTGTCCTCCGTAACTGGCGGTCCCGGTTTAACATGAGTGTGTACGGCGCTAAGGGAGGAAGATCCTCCCTTTCAGGTTAATATACTTCACACAAAAAAACGATTCTCCATCAAAGCTCACTCAATTTAAATTCCGTTAGGTTTGCTCGATAGCACAAGCCACTGTGCATGACACTTCTATTCTGATTTTCATCATAAATGGATGAATCGCTAAATATCTATTTTTCATCAAAACAATGCTTCTTCCTCAGATCACAATCGGTTTCCATTCCCACTAATACTACACTGTCAACATTTATAGTAAGGCACCTTTCTTCCTCCCTACTCTCACAACCACCAGCCGCCACTGAGAGAGAGAGAGAGAGAGAGAGAGAGAGAGAGAGAGAGAGAGAGAGAGAGAGAGAGAGAGAGAGAGAGAGAGAGAGAGAGAGAGAGGAGAGAGAGAGAGAGAGAGAGAGAGAGAGAGAGAGAGAGAGAGAGAGAGAGAGAGAGAGAGAGAGAGAGAGAGAGAGAGAGAGAGAGAGAGAGAGAGAGAGAGAGAGAGAGAGAGATGGCGAAAACAGCAGGCTAGACCTAGTTGTTGAGTCAAAAGCCCATTGTCCCGCAGGACTTGTTCATTGCACACCTGTACCCAGAGGGGGACGGCAATTGACCGTTTTACTAAGCAGGAGTGTAGAGCATTCGTTAATATGCTAATTCATGTGTACTGTTTAGCGGCCACCGTAGTGGTACTGCGCATGTGTGTTCACTCTGTGTGGTCCTGGAGACGCGTCCAGTCATGTTAACTGGTTACTAATAAATACAGTTATAATAAAAGTATCCCTCCGTATGGTCATTCAACATGGTGTCAGAAGTAAACGCGTACATACTGGACTCAACAAGTTTTGAAGAAGGAAAATAAACTTGACGTCTCAGCACCAACTCACCGTGACAACAAGCTAACAAGCTAACAAGCTAACAACAAACTAGCATTGACAACGCGCGTGCAGTATCATCATGGCAGATGGATTCCGCAGACCCGACCCGCTAGTGTTTGACGGGAACGTGGCGGAGAACTGGAGAGTGTTTGAACAGGAGTATGACATTTTCGTTGCGGCAGCACACTTTGACAAACCAGACCGCACAAAAGCATATATCCTTCTCAATTTGGCAGGATCTGAAGCTATTGAGCGTGAGAGATCGTTTGTATATGCGGCGGAAGTAAAAGCACCCGGTGACAATGGAGCCATCATCACTCCCGCCGAGTCAAAGGAAGACCCGGATTGTTTGAAAAGGAAATTTCGGGACATTTGCAATCCTCAAACTAACATCACGATGGAAAGGCACAAGTTCAACACAAGGGGTCAGAACCAAGGTGAGTCAATCGAGTCATATATCACCGATTTAAAGATCAAAGCAAAGAGCTGCAACTTTGGAATATTGCAAGACGAACTCATCAGAGATAGACTTCTATGTGGCATAAGTAATGACGGTCTAAGGAAGACTTTGCTGCGTGATAGCGAATTAACTCTGTCTAAGGCTATCTCTGTGTGTCGAATACATGAGCTGTCAGACCAGCACATAAAAGCATTGTCATCACCACGAACGTCCACAAATGTTGACAGCGTGCAACACAGAGTCATAAGGAAACAGAGGTTTGAGACAAGACCGAAGTCACAGTCAGAAAAGAGTGCACAGCACATCACAGACTGTAACAATTGTGGAGGCAGCCACGAAGCTAAGAGAGAGGATTGCCCTGCTTATGGTCAACAGTGTCACACCTGCAAGAAATGGAACCACTACAAAAGATGTTGCAGAACAACACTGCAGTGCCCTAGCACACGCAGATATAGGAAATCTGTCAATCAACTTGAGCCAGACCAAGCCACAGGTGGTAGTGACGATGAGTTATTCTATGTTGATGGCGTAACACTAGAGACCATTGACATAATAGCATCTAATATCACTGAGAAAGGTGAAGCATTTACCACAATCCATGTAAATAGCAAGCCCATAGAAGTGAAAGTAGACACAGGGGCAAAATGTAACGTCATGTCACATGATGCATTCAAACATGTGGGGAAAGGAGAAAAAATAGACTGCTCAAAAACAACTAACTTGGTCGCATATGGAGGAAGCCAAATCAACACTGTGGGTTCAGTTGTCCTATCATGCCACCTAGCAGGCCAGCCATATGTACTGCAGTTCTACGTTGTAGAGAGAAACGTCCAGCCACTACTAGGCTTACCAGCATGCCTACGCATGGGATTAGTTACACTGAACAAGGAAGTTCATCAACTCAGCGTGAATAGCAATGCCAACCTAACCCATCAGATCTTCACAGAGTACGCTGATCTTTTCAAGGATGAACTGGGCATGTTACCAGTCACATACTCCATGAAGCTCGATCCAGATGTACAGCCCGCCATCCGTCCAGCCCGCCGTATTCCAGTAGCCATGCAGGACAGAGTGAAGGCGGAGCTTTGTAGGATGATGGACTTAGGGGTCATCGTTCCTGTCTCAGAGCCAACTGAATGGGTGTCATCTATGGTGGCCACAAACAAAAAGCAAACCGATGACATACGTATCTGCATTGACCCCAGGGATCTCAACAAAGCTTTGCAGCGTCCTCACCACCCTATGCGTACTGTCGAGGAGGTTGCGTCACAAATGACAAACGCAACCGTGTTCTCAGTCTTAGACGCCAAGAGCTCTTTCTGGCAAATCTCCTTGGACAGTAAGTCATCACTTCTAACCACTTTCAGCACACCTTTCGGCCGCTACAGATTTCTCAGGATGCCATTTGGAATAAATGCAGCCAGCGAGGTGTTCCAGCGCTCAATGGAACAGATATTTGCCGGTTACCCCTGCGCCATCATCGTCGACGACATACTTGTCGGAGGCCGAGATGAAGCAGAGCACGACATGAACCTGATGAAGGTGCTCAACCGTGCGCGTCGAGTCAATCTCAGACTCAACCCCCTCAAGTGCAAGTTCCGATTGGCTGAGGTCAGCTACGTGGGTCACGTATTCACCAGCGAGGGTCTGAGAGCAGACCCATCCAAAACCAAGGCAATCGCAGAAATGCCTGTTCCCGAGGACATTACAGCACTCCAGCGCTTCCTCGGCATGATCAACTATCTTGGGAAGTTTATCCCGGACTTCAGTGAACTTTCCGCTCCACTGAGAGAACTGACACGTAAAGACACAGTGTGGTGCTGGCTGAAGCAGCACCAGGACGCATATGACACTTTGAAGAAACACATGGTCAGTCCACCTGTCCTGTCATACTACGATGTTCATCTACCAGTCACACTCACCTGCGACGCTTCGCAACACGGACTCGGAGCAGCATGCTTGCAGGAAGGCAAACCGATTGCCTACGCATCACGAACGCTGACTCAGACTGAAACACGCTACGCACAAATAGAGAAGGAACTGCTGGCAGTTGTGTTTGCGTGTTCAAAGTTCAATGACTACATCTATGGAAAGCCAGTGACTGTGGAGACTGACCATCAACCCTTAGTCACAATCATCAAAAAGCCAATCTCCACAGCTCCAGCACGACTCCAACGTATGATGTTACAGCTGCAGAGATACGACATCAACCTTGTCTACATTAAAGGGAAACACATGTACCTGGCCGACACTCTGTCACGAGCCCCCAGGGCATCCACCCTTCAACACACTAATGAAAAAAATGACTTTGAGGTGATGGCGGTCAGCCACATCTCATCAACTCGCCTGGAGGAGCTGAGGAGACACACGGCAGAGGACACAACGCTGCAGAACCTCACCACCGTTATCAAACATGGATGGCCTACTAAACAGCGCAGCGTTCCTCCAGCCATTGGTCCTTTCTTCCCTTTTCGAGATGAGCTCATTGTTGAAGAAGGAATCATCATGAAAGGTAACCAAACAGTCATCCCTCAGTCACTACAGAGAGAGTACATAAACATTGTACACAGAGGTCACCCAGGAGCTGAGTCAACCAAACGCAGAGCCCGAGGTGTGGTGTTCTGGCCTAACATGAGCAAAGACATTGACAATGCCACACTCTCATGCTCAGTGTGTAACAGTACAAAACCACACCAACAGAAAGAGCCACTCAAGCCACACCCAGTACCGGAATTACCTTGGTCTATGGTGGCAACAGACATCCTGGAATGGAATGGCAAGCACTATCAAGTGCTCGTGGACTCATACTCAGGGTGGTATGAGGTCGATCTACTCAAGGACCTCACGTCAACTTCAGTCATCACCAAACTGAAACGACATTTCTCAGTCCATGGATCACCACACACACTCATCTCAGACAATGCCAGACAGTACACCAGCCAACAGTTCAAAGACTTTGCCATACAGTGGGACTTTGAGCATGTTACCAGCAGTCCAGAATTCCCACAGAGCAATGGTTTAGCTGAGAGGGCAGTCCGTAGTGCAAAACAACTGATGGAAAAATCTAAAAGAGATGGAACAGACGTGTTTCTGAACCTACTAAATCTGAGGAACATCCCTCGAGATGTACAGCTAGGTTCACCTGCACAGAGACTCATGTCAAGGCAAACACGTTCCACCCTCCCAGTCAGCAAGCAGCTACTGGAACCTACCACTCGTGACACTCAAGGAGTCAGATCCCAGCTCCAAAAGAAAAGACTCTCCCAGAAACGAAACTACGACAAGTCGAGCCGTCCACTACGAGCCCTGTCTGAAGGTGAAGTAGTCAGAATGCAGACCCGCCAAGGGTACAACCGCATGGGCATGGTGAAGGAGGTCTGTGAGGAACCGAGATCATATCTCATCGAATCGGAAGGTGGTGTGTACAGGAGAAATCGCAGACATATCCTACCGGTAACCGAACCACTTCCAGAGCAGCCCGATGAAGCCGACCGCCTGCACTTCGATCCAGATCCAGCTGTAGAGGAAACTTCCCCTCCTATTGCAGAGAGACCCATAACCCTAGCTCCAGAGCCTACAGCTCTGACACCCACACACACCAGTGGGGGCACATACCAAACACGTTCAGGTCGCATTAGTAGACAAAACCCCAAATATAGAGACTAAGTACTTTGCGTGGACTGACTCCAAGCACCACATGCCCACTGTTCATGATCGTACATAGTACGGTATTGTTAAAAAAACATTGTTGACAAGATACAGAAAGCTAGGTGAGATGCCATGCCTTTATTATTTTCTACATTACAACTTTGTTTGTTGATAGACATTGAAATGTCAGTTGTTTATTGGAATCGACCTAACCATGGTATTCGATTATTGTTATTGTTATTTTTCTATTCTACCAGGACTATAAGCTAAAGAGAGAGGATGTAGAGCATTCGTTAATATGCAAATTCATGTGTACTGTTTAGCGGCCACCGTAGTGGTACTGCGCATGTGTGTTCACTCTGTGTGGTCCTGGAGACGCGTCCAGTCATGTTAACTGGTTACTAATAAATACAGTTATAATAAAAGTATCCCTCCGTATGGTCATTCAACAAGGAGTAAATGGAGTCTTTGTCAGACGGCTCTCCCATGGCCGACAGGTGTGGACGTACAGGTGTGGACTTACATTTTGACGCAATTTGACGAAGCCCCGACCATTTAAGTAGTTCCACGCCGCATATAGCACAATTTGGAGTCTCTACATAACTCAGAAATGGATGAATGTCAACAAAGTATCTTCAATTCATGAATTAAGAAATAAATTACACTTCTCAAAAGGACTATTTGATGCAAGAACAATAGAGCGCAGCTCAGGGCCAGCAGATGACTTGAAAGTAAACACACCTGTTTCCAAGATGGATGCTAATGGTCTAAACGCAAATTTAAATAACATATATATAATTGATCATTAATTACAATAACTGGGTATATTTTGTACATATAACAGGAGTAGGCTATTGAATAGGCCTAGATACATTTATTTTTTATTTTTAACTTATTTTATATTTCAATGTAAGTTATCGGCATACAATACGTAGTCACAGACCAAGACAACAGCCTACCACCTTAATTAAAAGGCCTACCATGTACCATTTATAACTGCATTCAATTAAAAAAAAAGTACATTAAGGTAAATAAGATACAATGGCATCATTCCAACAGATATCCGCTAGGGGGCAGCACCTGCACCCAGTGCCACTTTAATAAAGGGAAAGAAGGCCTACATTGAATGGGTGCCAAGTTAATGCAACAATTGATTACTAACAATGTGGAAGTATTTACTTTCCTTGGTTACGTTGATGGAGGTATTATTTGTTTTCATGAATTCGTAAATGTTTATAACGATGCACTAATGCGAACGCTTCTCAAACGCAATACTGTGTTTTCATATAACTCTATAGGAGACCGCCCTCTAAGACCGTTAGAAGGCGGTATCTGCACAGTGTGTGTGTGTGTGTGTGTGTGTGTGTGTGTGTGTGTGTGTGTGTGTGTGTGTGTGTGTGTGTGTGTGGTGTGTGTGTGTGTGTGTGTGTGTGTGTGGTGTGTGTGTGTGTGGTGTGGTGTGTGTGTGTGGTCAAGTCAAGTTTATTGTCACTTCACAGTTTACACAAGTATAAAGCAGTGAGTGAAAATCTTATGTGCAATTCCGGACGACAGACAGAGTTATAAAAATGAGATAAAAATAGAATAAAACTGAATAGAAATAAATAAGTTGAAAAATAAAAATAAAATGTAATGCAATTTATAAAATGCTATATATCGGCACAGAAAAAAGAAAGAAAAAAAAGAGCAATATGTATATATAAATCAATGTAATAAAATATACATTTGTATATGCTATACGCCCTTGTTCAGCAGCCTGATGGCCTGACTGTGGAAGCTGTCTCTGAGTCTATGTGTACGGCACTTGATACTGAGGTATCGCCTGCCTGACGGTAAAAGTGAATACAGTTTGTGGCTGGGGTGGGCATTGTCTTTTATGATGCGTTTGGCCTTTGCCACGCACCGCTGGTTGTATATATCCAGGAGGGAGGGGAGCTCACCTCCAACGATATACTGGGCCGTCCGCACCACCCTTTGAAGCGCTCTGCGCTCGACACCCTGTAAGAACACTCTCGATGGTGCCGGTATAGAATGTTCTCAGGATGCGGGGGCCCATGCTGAATTTCCTCAGACGCCTGAGGAAATACAGGCGTTGTTGGGTCCTTTTCACCACATGTGTGGTGTGCGTGGACCATGTGAGGTCCTCGGAGATGTGCACGCCGAGGAACTTGAAGCTGCTGACCCTCTCTACTGCAACACCGTCGATGGAGATAGGGCTGTGCGCTCCTCTCTGCTTCCTGAAGTCCACGATCAGCTCCTTGGTCTTCTTGAAGTTGAGGGCGAGGCTGTTCTCCTGGCACCACTGCTCCAGCGATCCAACCTCCTCCCTGTAGGCTGTCTCGTCGTCGCCGGCGATCAGGCCCATCACTGTCATGTCGTCAGCAAACTTGATGATGACGTTGGAGCTGTGCATAGCCATGCAGTCGTGGGTGTAGAGGGAGTAGAGGAGAGGGCTCAGCACGCATCCCTGGGGGGCTCCCGTGTTGAGGGTCAGTGGCTCTGAGGTGGTGCTGCCCATCCTCACCACCTGGCGGCGGTCCGACAGGAGGTCCAGTATCCAGCTGCACGTGGATGGGGGCACGCCTAGACCTCTAAGCTTGGTGTCCAGCTTGGCAGGAACTATCATGTTGAACGCTGAGCTACAGTCCACAAACAGCATTCGCACATAACAGTTCTTTCCCTCTAGGTGGGATAGGGCAGTGTGGAGGGCCATGGCAATTGCGTCGTCCGTGGATCTGTTTTGACGATATGCAAATTGCCATGGGTCCAGCGTGGCAGGTAACACGGAGCAAATAAAGTCCTTGACCAACCTCTCGAAGCATTTGCTGACAATCAAGGTGAGGGCTACAGGTCTATAGTCATTCAGGTATGTTACCTTGGGTTGTTTAGGGACAGGCACAATGGTGGATATCTTGAAGACCGCGGGAACAACAGCCTGGGACAGGGAGAGGTTGAAGATGTCTGCAAAGACTCCTGCCAACTGGTCTGCGCATGCTCTGAGGACGCGGCCCGGGATGTCGTCAGGGCCTGCCGCCTTACGGATGTTCAACCGCTTGAAGGTGCGGCTCACATCCGCCTCTGAGATGTTCAGCAGGCTGGTCTCCTCAGGCGGCGCTGGCTTCGGCGGGCTGCCGTTCACGTCGAACCGAGCAAAAAAAGTATTTAGCTCTCCTGGGAGGGAGATAGAGGAGTTCTCTACACAACTGGTTCTCCCTCTGAAGTTCGTTATCGTCTGTAGCCCCTGCCACATACCCCTCGCGTCGTGGCTCTTGAATTTCCCTCCACTCTGTCTCCCGCTTGGCAGTGATGATGGTCTTACGGAGGTCGTAGCGGGCTCTCGTATATTCCTCCATATTCCCACCCGTGTGTGTGTGTGTGTGTGTGTGTGTGTGTGTGTGTGTGTGTGTGTGTGTGTGTGTGTGTGTGTGTGTGTGTGTGTGTGTGTGTGTGTGTGTGTGTGTGTGTGTGTGTGTGTGTGTGTGTGTGTGTGTGTGTGTGTCAAGTGTTAAGTGTACTGGGTCTTAAAACATGCCAACATGCCACGTTTAATCTTGAATACATGAGGAGGTGATGATATCAATAGTCTGGACACATATTGTATATGTAAATACTTGTTGACTAAAACACCATTTAATATTGAATTGTTTAGCAGAAAAGTGTATGTTGGCATTTGGAATTCCAAAAGGGGTGTGTCTGTTTTTTTTAACTCTGCTGAGTCCGATGGAGACCCCGGCACAATCTGGGTTGATGTTATCTTTAATTGCCAAATACGTCAATATTTTAAAATATTTCATTAACTAGTTGTAATTTTATGGTTTTCTTGTATGTGTGAGACCAGGTGTATTATTTCTTGTAGCCTTCAAAAACGAAAAAAAAGTGATTTCCAATCATTTTAATGTAATAGAAATATGACATTTTCTTATTTAGTTAGTTTACAGAAAAGCTTGGGAATGCATAACACATGTTTAGGTTTTATACATGATATTCACAAAAAGGTCTTTATTGCCAAACAGCTAGTCTCAAACTGCTAGTCTTGTATAAAACATAACATTATAATTAAAAACATGTATATGTATATAAAGCAATGCTTTAATGCTTGTAAACCATATTAAGTACATTTACACTGTATACTTGAATGGTGTACTGTGAAAAGATAAGCCACTCTTAATGTGCAACATATTTTAAAATCTCCCCAAATAGTTCCTATAATACAGCTTAGACAACTTTTAGTAGCCTGCTCTAAGACTCACATGAAAGAACAGTTCATGGTGTACGATATGAGAAATATATATTATACTATATACAGCGACAAACGGAGATGGAGAGACAGTAAGGGATCAAGAAAGTGACCAAGAGTGAGAGAGAAAGAGAGATCGGTCTTGCTGACCCCCAGTACTTAAAATCGAATGGCATTTTCAAAAGCCAACAGACAGCATGACGACACAATCTTCCAGCAGTAGTTAATACTGAACCACATTGGGCTTCTACGTCTCGGTCCAACTCTCACTTGCACCACGGTGTGGAAAGTGAGCTTCCCTACACTCACATCAAAGCTCCAGAGATATCCGAAAGTGCTGTGCTCTTTGGGCGAGTTCCTTAGCGAAGTCGTGCACCTCCTGCAGAGCCTGTTTGTCGGGGAAGTGCAAGGCGGCCTTCTTGGTGGCCATGGCCAGCTGCTTCAGGAGTGCACACAGGTGGTTGCTCTTGCACAGCAGGCTCTGGCGGGCATCCACGTCGGGCGTCTCTTTGTACAGCGTGTTCACCAGTCTCTGGCCCACCATGATCACCAGCTTGCTGTGAGAGATGAACTGCTCCGGGGGCTGGCCGCAGCGCAGGCTGCTCACGAAGCCCCCGATGGCCTTCTGAAGAGCCCCGAAGTACAGACGACAGTGCTCTGTCCGGGGGGGCGGCCTCCGAGGCTCCTCCGAAACATAGGAAACATCCCTTGGTGCGTCTCGGGCCAAGGAACCGCCTGGGTTCTTCTCTTCCTGTGTAGGTCAACATCACATGAATGAATATAATAAAATAACCAGTATTTTGCACAAGCAAGTCAAATTCCAAGGAAAAAATATGTTGTTCATTAACTGCACTTACGTGAGGCGTTTCAGGAGAGGGTGTGCTATCTTTGGTTTCAACATTGAGGCGCTTATTCTGCTTTTCAAAATCATGCTTTGTCTGCAGGACAAAACATTACATTCAAGCATTCAGGCGTTTTTCAGGTTGCAGCCTAGATATTTCCATCTGATAAGTGGGAGTGCTCTTTCTCATAACAGTATTTACCTGAAGCTGTACATAATCATTGTCTTCATCCACCGCATCACCTCTCTGCTCACACCTGATGGCAGCTTTCTTCTCATCCAACAGGTCCTTGCTGCCGGCAGGCTGCGGAGCCTCTTTCTGACAAGGTCTGAACAGCAGCTTGCCGTTGGCGTTCAGGATCGAAACCAATCGTTTTACATCCTCGGGTATGGTGCGAGCCACCATGACGAAGCGCTCCAGCTGGTCTGGTGTGTGAACCTTGGCGGGGTCCTGGGACAGCGTGTCCAGGGGCCAGCCGGCCACACTCAGGGAGCTGACCGTTTGCTGCAGGATCATACCCGAATCCTCCACAATGGACAGCTGCTTCAGCAGCCTGGTCTGCAGGTTGGGGTCGGTCAGGCGGCGGGCATTGCCCTTGATGTCCAAGGCGAAGTCGAGGAAGCCTGTCAGGGCTTGGGCGATGCCCTCAGCCGCCTTCCTGATCTCCTGGAGGTGCTTCTCCAGATGCCCCCTGCTCCTCCAGCTGCTGCTTACGAACTCCATGAGCTGAGGCACCGCCCGGCCCACTGCCTCCTGCAGCTCCAGCAGACGGGCGCTCGCCTCCTCCTGGCCCAGACTCACCTCCCGCAGAGGGTCCGGAGAGGAGGAGGAGGAGCTCAGGGTCAGGGAGTCACAGGAGGAGGTGGAGGAGCTGGACACTGTGCTGATTCGCTGACTGTCTGTCGCCGAGCGATGGGAGGCCACACATCCCTCATCGTCCTCCCGAAGCAGTGATTGGTCGCTGCTCGGCCGATCGCGGAGGGAAGCGGGCCCCAGGACCTTCCTCATTCGTTGCAGGCGAGCTCTGGTGTGTTGGTAAGGGTTGGAGGGATCTCGCCTGCACTCCAGGGGTATGTGATCCCCGTGCTCCTGCGGTTGCATGTGGTAAACCCGGTCCTCCACACACCTCTGTGTCGGCAGTTGGTCATAAACGGGCTCACTCGGTTGTACCTTGAGCGGATCGCCGCAGTTCAGGGACTGCTGGGAAGTGGAGCCGGCGTTCGGGATGTCGTACAGGGAGGTTCTTTGGCCACATTGTTGTGCTTGCGGTGCGGGGAAGAGCTGCCTGCACGGAGCTTTGGAAGGTATGGTGCCATAGGGTCCCGGAGTGAGCCCAGGTTTCTCAGACGACATAGGCACGTTGTAGATCCAGTCTCCCTTGCGTGGATTTGGAAGGGTGCTGTAGCCGCCGAGTCTTCTTTGTTGGGCGTCGTTGGCCGAGGGAACGGGGATATCATAGCTAGGCTCCTGGCATTTAGTTGGTGGGACTGCATAGACCTGAGTAGAATATAACACAAGACAATCAGTTTTTAAAAGCATAATTAGTTATAAATATTAAGAAACACCTTTGGGAACATTAACCCTATTGGCACAATAAAAAATATATACAATGCAATGTAAATATAATGAACTTAGAACATTAGTCAAAAATTACCCCAAAACATGTCTATTTTTTTTTGTTGTGTAATAAAGTATCATATATAGGAATATATGCTAACTTAAAAAAACGGACTATAAGGCGTTTTGTGTGAACAGCTGGCCCCGAGGGTTCCCAAAGTATCAATGTGTACACCTGGTTAACGTCCCAGAATTATAGGAGAAAACTATAGGAGAACGATTTAACGATTGGTAAACATTATGAATTCCAGACAGAAAACACCCTCCACAGGAAACGGTGAAGACTTACATAACTGTCATTAGGACTGCTGCACCTCTGGCTCTCCTGAGCCTGGACTCTTCTCTCCAGCTCCAACGTCGGGATCAGCGAGGCTTTACGGACGATCTTTCTCTGTGTTGTGGATGTCTGTCATCAAATATTAAAACCGTTGAAAAAACCTGATTAGACGTTGTCACATTACACCACACACACACACACACACACACACACACACACACACACACACACACACACACACACACACACACACACACACACACACACACACACACACACACACACTGTATATTAATTAAACACTCACAGTGGAAACAGAGGTTGGTCTGATGTGGTTGGGGACATCGTACACCTCCCCGTTAGGGCAGGAAAACAAGCCAAAGGCTAGAAGCTGGAAACCACAAAACAAAACAGTTCATTATTTATTGGGTTGATGGATGATTCTTTGACCGCCTTGATCCTACATGGGTTAAGCTCGTTGACCGCCAATATCATTTACATTTACATTTACATTTAGGGCATTTGGCAGACGCTTTTATCCAAAGCGACTTACAAGGTGTACATTAGTTGAAGCAGACAATAGCATAACACTGGGGTACGCAAACATATAAATACAGCAGTTCACAAGTATTCATATTGACAAGATGAATAACACAATTTCGTACTGCTAGGTCACCTGCTTAAGTAGCTGTGATAAGAGCGTGTTAACAACACACTCTGTGTCACATCACTGTGGGGAAAGCTTTAATAAACCCGGCTCATACTACAGTGTATTATGCAAACTAATCCAGTTCCACAACAGAAACTGCTTTGCTCGTTGCAGATTAGCCGGTGACTGCAGAAGGAAAGCAAGGCTGCCCTGAAGCAGCAGAGGAAATGGCCAACATGTGTGCCGACCTGTCCACTCTGTGACACACAGGCCCCCGTACAGACACCTCTATCTCTCTGCCGTGTTTCCACCAAGGCATTTTTAGGGATGGTTCGGAGCTGGTGCATAATCTCAAACCAGTTATTTTCAATTTTACCACGAAAGAGCCGGTTGTTGGCCCGGAAAACTGGTTCCAGAGCAGCCTCAAAAAATCATAAAACAATGGCTATGGACGTGAAGGCGAAGCAGCAGTGGTCCGTGGAGGAACCAAACGGCCTCCTTCATGGTGGTCCTCCACAGAAGGTCACAATAAACTAGAGGAGCTTCTAGAACAAACCACTATTAGAAAAACTACAGCGCGAGATGTCTTCATTGGGGGACAGAACAGAGGAGCTAATCAATAACAAACTGATGATCCGCTGCTGTCACTCTGGTCCTGGTAAGTTTTACTTTATAAATCGTTCCCGTGTTGCCAACCAGCTTTGCATTTCTAAGCTGTTTAGTGAGCTACTCATTTCTCACATCAATGTTATGTTCCTATCATCACAAATTAGGAGCTATGATTGCTAGGCTTCTGTTAGCCACTAGCATAGCATTGGTAACAATAGCTAACGTCAGGATGCTACTTTCTAAAAACAGTGTAGTGGAGACTTGTTTTAGTTTATGGAGACATGTTTTAATGCACTTTTGTTTTGTTTTAGTTGTTTATGTTGTTTAGTTGTCTGCCCTCGACGATGTCGATGCGGAGCTACCGCCACCACTGGGCTGCAGCTAAATTTAAATGTCTGCTTCATTATGCTTTATCAACCGAGAAACAAAATACAAGATGACAGTTTTGAAGAAGAAAAGGCCAATGGTCCCTACTGTTGAAGTACTCCATTAATGCAGCTCTAAAGTAATCGCGTCCATAGCACTAAAGACGAGCAGCTCAACGCATTGTACCAGCCGTGTTTGTATTCCAATGTAGCCTCAAAGCCAGGAGCAACACTTTTACATACATCATGTAGTCCACCACTGTTGTGGAAGTTGGCGCTAGCGTTGCTGGGAAAGCATAGACGTTAACAGTGACAATGACGTGGCACTCTCTGTGAAAATGTTGGTGGAAACGCAAACCGGTTCTTAGACGGTTCACCAGCTGAAGCAACTGCGAATCAGCTCTAGCACCAGCCCAGAGCTAGAACTAGGTTTGCGTTGGTGGAAACAAGGCAACTGGGGTCTTTTGGCAGCATGGGCTGCTATTTGCAGTAAAAAAAAAAGCATCTGAAGTCGACTTCTTCTGGTCTTTAACAGGCCCATAAAGGGCCCGCTTTGCACGCCTCTCACGTGAAGGGGCCCCCAGTCCCCATCTGCAAGTGGTTTTTGCCAGCGAACGGGGGGGGGGGGTGGGGGGTGGTAGGGGGGGTAATGAATGCTGGATGACGGGCTACCGCTTATCATCAGAGTTACCACTTCCTATGGAAGACGATGGCCTTTGACCCGGGAGTGACAGACGAGTCTGATCCCGGTGTTGCTTAGCCATGTGTTTCTGTTCATGTTTGCAGAAACCGCCGGATGCTCCTTCAACCCAAGCTCCGCTGCTACCTGCTACCCTAAGCGGAAGGAGGGGATAACATCGTACCTGGTTGGTCTCTGTTGACTCCGTGCTGTGCTTAGGTGCTGACGAGCTAGGGATTTTCAAGGCTGACAAAGGAGTGGAGGGAACTTTATAGATCTTGTCCATGCATTCGTAGAGAGGGCTGCTGGACGGCCTGGGCACACTGGGGATCTGGTAGATGTTCTGCGGGCTGTCGTCATCGTCCTGACAGTCGACCGGCTGCTGCCGGTCGGTGGCGTGACCCGTGGAGCCGGGTAAGAGCTGCAGCCGGTTGGCGGGGGCCAGGCCCTGGCGGCCGTGCAGAGAGCACAACCACCATCCGCTGGTGTCAGCCACGTTCCGCTCCATCACCGCGAGGACGTCTCCTTTGCGGAAGGCTAGCTCATCGGAACACTCGGCCGTGTTGTCGTAGAGAGCCTTCGCCAGTTTGTTCTGAGGTGGAAAACAAATAAAGGATCGGAAAGGTCAGGATCAGGCAGTTCATTTTTGTTGTTTTACATGACCACCATTTACACTTTGACAGTATGTTTTCACTTTGATGAGGCCATGGATGGTGAGGACATCATCCATGGCCTCCACATGGTGTGAAGGCCATCTATTTGTATAACACACACACACACAGGGGATTGAGTTGCAAACAATAAACACAAAACAAACTGCCACCTCCCTGGTTTTCACTTCCCATGGACACTTCCTTAAGAGCCAAGAAGCTTCCTTCTTCAAAGCCGGTGAAATGCCTGATAACTCACCCAGCCAAAAATAAGCAGTATTGCGCAACCCCTCCATCCCCCACTCCCACCCCCACCCCCACCACCTCTCTCTCTGTGTTCATTTAAAAGTGTGCTTCTTGTTTGCAAAAACAAAAGTATTTTCTCAGCCAAGGGGGGGGGGGGGGGGGGGTGGGAATATAAAATCATCAGAAAAAAAACACAGCAGCAGAACCCCAGGCATGTGAAATGGAACACCGTCCAGTGTCTTCAGGTACCACTCAGATGCTAGCAGGCCTGTAGAGCCCAGATGCTAGCAGGCCTGTAGAGCCCAGATGCTAGCAGGCCTGTAGAGCCCAGATGCTTGTGCACACAAGCCACGTTTACAGAGATCACACAAACGCTGACAAGCCAATAAGACATCGCTATAAGGCTATGACAGAGTGGAGGCTTGATTGTTAACGGGCTGCCGTGAATGTAAAGTAACACCGAAACAAGCACTCTGCCAAAAACCACTTTCTCGATTTAAAACCATGCAACACAGGCATGCAGCAGGCCTGCAGCAGAGAGGAAGTAGCATGTGGTTGCAGATAAAAACCCATGTGGTTTTTCACGTCAGACATCCACATCATGCAATAATACAAATTAATAAGACAGTCCATTAATTGTTGTGTGTCCCAGTGGAGTTGTATTATGAGTTATTCATTAAACAGATCCATCCTGGATTCATGGCTTGCTTTAATCCGTTCTAAGGAAGTGATGACGTTTAAGACTATCAACCTGGAGGCAAGGAAGGAGAAAAGATGACAAACATATATAAAATATACTCACATATATATTCACAAGACCAACACACACACACACACATGCACATACATTCACAGATCCACCCAGCTGATCAGCGTGCATCAGGGTCAGAGGCAGACTGCTGGCCTCTCTTTAACAAAGGACCCTTTCACCATCAGGGCTCTGACACACCAAACACCTGTTGTGTTGCAGGCCTGCTGCCCCACACACTGACCACAGCACCCACACACCCACACACACACGCACACACACACACACACACACACACTTACATAGACACAGAGACACACACACACACATACATACCAACATAGACACAGAGACATACACATGCACACACACACACGCACACACACACATAGACATAGAAATACACCAACATAGACGTTGATATTAGCATCGACACAGACACAGAGATAAACACAAACCTAGACCAACAAAGACGTTGACAGACACAGACAACATAGACACGCACACACACACACTTCATAATCCCCTGGGTAAAGCTGCACACATGTGAGCTCTAAGAATGATATATATATATATATTATACTGAGGGGGGGGCGGCTGAGGGCAACACTCAGCAAATGTAGGTCACTTATGGAGAAGGCGGCTACCGTGGAAACGGCCACACGGTGTTGTGTTTACCCGCTGGCCTGTACGGTAACGAGAGAGTGGGGTTCGGCTGTAGATTCTTGCACGCGCCTGCTCACGTGGATCAGCCGGCTGACAGCTGGCTTCAGCACTTTAAACCCACAGCTGGCTTCAGCACTTTAAACCCACAGCTGTCCGAGGACCCCACGCCCCACCCACCCTGCCAAGAACCACACACGCACCACTAACGCACACACACGTGTCGATATATACACATAACGCACCAACACAGAGACATAGTCACGCGTACACACACCAGCATGGACAGAGAGAGAGCCACAGACTGAGTACCACACATAGAGAGACACACACACAGACTGACAGAGAGAGAGAGAGAGAGAGAGCAGACAGACAGACAGACAGACAGACAGACAGACAGACAGACAGACAGACAGACAGACAGACAGACAGACAGACAGACAGACAGACAGACAGACAGAGAGAGAGAGAGAGAGACACACACACACACACATAGCATAGACACAAAGAGAGAGAGGCACACAGACAGACAGAGAAAGAGATAGAGAGAGGGAGAGACACACACAGACAGACAGACACACACACACAAATACACACACACATAGACACAGAGACAAGACATACAGACAAGCAAAGACCCAGAGAGACATACCCAAAGACCAACAGAGAGACTGACACACAGACCAACAGAGAGACAGATACACAGACCAACAGAGAGACAGACACACAGACCAACAGAGAGACAGACACCCAGACCAACAGAGAGACAGATACACAGACCAACAGAGAGACAGATACACAGACCAACAGAGAGACAGACACACAGACCAACAGAGAGACAGACACCCAGACCAACAGAGAGACAGATACACAGACCAACAGAGAGACAGACACACAGACCAACAGAGAGACAGACACACAGAGAGACAGACACACAGACCAACAGAGAGACTGTCTGAGAGAAATGAGTGCACGTCATTTTACAAATCACAGGCACTCATTTCAGTGGATCTGAGTGTTCACACACACACACACACACACACACACACACACACACACACACACACACACACACACACACACATACACTGACAGAGACACACGCATACACAGACAGAGACACACACATACACAGAAAGAACGTGAACAGAAACACAGCAGGATGCAGAGAATCTGTGTGGGAACAGTTACTTTTAGTTCACTTGACCTCCGACCCCTTGGCTGCCACTGCCTGACCCGGAGGGTGGGGTCACCACCCCATACATTATACTGTGAGACTCACACCTCACGCATTGAGGGACACAGAGTAATGTGTGGAACTCAATCACAGCTCATAGAGGAGGGAAAGAGAGGGGAAGACACAGAGAGGAAGAAAGACAGTAATAATAATATTAATAGTAATACATTCAATTTAATATAGCGCTTTTCTGGACACCCAAGGCGCTTTACAGACATGGTAAAATTGCACGTACAGTTAAATCATTTAATAGTTATATTGATTAAAAATAAAACAGGATAAAATAGATAGAAACATTTTTTTTATTTTTATAAAATTTCAATTTCAATTTCAATTTCAATTTTCATTACAAAAAGTAATTAAAATGTAAGGTCATTTGATGGAGGGGGGTGTTTAGCAGGGGAAAGCCAGTTTGAAGAGGTGGTTCTTGAGAGCCTGTTTAAAGGATGGTAGGGTTGTTTAAGTGGGTGGGCGGGGGAGTGGGTGGGGGGGGGGTGATGCACTTGGAGGAGAGGTAAAGTTGTGTGTGGTCCGCATAGCAAAGAAAGTAGAGACAGAGAAGAAACAGACAAAAAGAGTGTAACAAGTACAATGGAATGATTACTACCCATTCACTCCCACAGTATGTATTAATCACAACAATAACAGTAGAAATAAACAGTAAAAATAATGATAAATGGAAATAAAAACAATAAATATAGAGAGAGAGCGTATGACATAAATAAAATAATAAACCAACAAAGATGTAAAGAAAAAAAGAGACAGACAGAAAAACAGTCACTGACACACAGGAAGGACGAATCACAATAAATGTACTGTACTTAAATGCCGCTTTCCCACACAATGTTGAGCTGCTTACTGCAGGGGAGGTAGAACAGCCATAGTTGAGATGATTTCAAGTTCCATGTAAATATGTCATATTCAATTTTCCCACAGTAGCTAAGATACCAAACTGTGTGTGTGTGTGTGTGATGGTGGTTTGTGTGTGTGTGTGTGTGTGTGTGTCTGTCTGTCTGTCTGTGTTTGGTGGGGGGGAGAGAGAGGAAAAGAGACTTGAAAATAAATAAATCCCCCATTATCTGAGAAATTTATGTTTTCCATGGAAAATACACATCAGTTCATTCTCCAGTGACAACCATGGTATTTCCTGTATGGAAAACATGTGAGAACTATGTCAGTTTATCAAGCAGAAATCCCGAATAACATTTAAACACTGACCATATTACACTTTTGATGCTTAAGTCAATCAAATCTGATGACTTGATGACTTTTACTCAAGTGATTTTCTTACAGCTGACTACATTTAAACAAAAATACCTACTTTAGATCAAGTATGATTTTCTAGTCCTTTATAAACCACAAATTATTTCATTGTGTTATGGTGGAGGCCAATGTCTCAATCAAAAAAGTGTAGTATAATGGCTACCGAAACAGGACACACATGCACACACACACGCATACGCACACAGACACCCACACACACACTTAAAGACAGAGAAGGAGGCACGTGTGTTGGTGGCCATGGAGACAACAGCTGGGAATGATCAACACAGGGAGATGGCACATAGTCACCAGCCCATAATAATCTCTCATGTTACACGAGAGATGCACTGTACAATGCAAAGCTGAAAGGACCACAGATCCCAGCACACTATGCAGGCCTGCTTCTGGGGACCAACAGATAGGATGGTGGCGGATGGGGGAGGGGCAAGGCGGTATCATCTGCTCACCCCTGGCCACACTTCGTTGATTTGGTGATGACAAAGAACAGCCCTTTTCCTCACAGCCGTATCAGTGCAGTAGTGGTGCCGTCAAAGGGAAACTGCATGTTGCGATGATTAATATATAATCTCGTTATTGTGTCATATGTGACTCCCAGCCCTATAACGCCTACTGCAGCAAAAATATAAAACGCATTCAAAAGGTCCACAGGCACATAGCCTCGACATGGCTCGATCTTTGATGAGCAACCCTTGCTCATGAAAGCAGTTTTTAGGCATGCAATGAGCATAGTCACTTGAGCAACAACCCCTCAGACCCTCAGACCGTCTATCAAGGTTGGCCTTCATTACTGTGGCGCGGCCACAGTGTTGTGGATTACCCCTTAGGTAAGACCCTGTATCATTTGGGGGGGAGGTCGTAAGCATGCGGCCTTTGAAGCCCTTTGAAACTGTAACTGTGATTAAGGGCTATACAAATACAATTGACTTGACTTGCCTTGAATAATCATTTGTGGATTAGACATATTCAACAGAGTAGAGGAATAATCCTCCCACACCAAAATCAGCGTCGATTTGTGCACATAATTAGCAGAAGCACTCGGATGTTACTACAAAGAGAATATAAATGAAGGTTGAGGCAAAAGGTTCAAATGGCCCCCAAACGCATGTGAAACAACCCAAAGCATATGAAATCCAGGGGATTTGATATGCCCCCTACCCCCCTGCGATATTCAAATATTTGACATTGACTCCCTCAGATCAGTCTGATGCCTCAGATCAGTCGTAGTACTGGCAGAACTCCCTCCAAACCTCATAGAAGGTTTACAACCTGTGCATGTCCTGTGCATTCCTGCGTTTGTGTCCGACCAGATCTGGTCATCTGGTCGGCTGGTCGATGGTACATGAATCACTTCAGGGCTGGTCAAACAGCTCCCAGTTTACTCTCATGACCCCTCTTTGAACTGGGGGAGGGGAGGCGGTCTGCAGTAATATGTATACAGTATATATGTATGTACTATGAGCTGTTTTTGATGTGCAGTATGCCATCAAAACATTTGTCGTGCTGATGGCCTTCCAACACAAACTCCAAGAAATCTGTAATCAAATCCTGTACATAATCAAGTCTGTGCTAAACCCCTCCCCTCTTCCACCTCTCCCCCCCCCCACACACACACACACACAATGGAGGCTTAGGGCTATCTGCATGTAACGCCTCGCTCACAAACAAACAACTTTGATGAACTTAATCAGACGGCCATAAAGCTTCATCCTGAAACACAACTGATGAATGGAGTCTGCTACAGAATATGTACAGCGACCAACCCTGGAACCACAAACTAGCGCTGCTTTCTGCACACTTCCTTGTTGTGTGGTACTGTGTGAGGAACACAGATGACTAACGACCAGACCACAGACAACAAATGACCATACCAAAGACAAATGCCTATCGGCTCAGTCGAGTGCGGCTGCTTGTAAGAACCCCTCCCCCCCACCAGGAAATATGATGTGTATCATATGATCAATTTAGAAAACAATCTTTGATTGCAAACAGTCAAATAAAAACAACCAACAAGGTGTGAAAGGTGTATCCTGATTGCATTGTGCCAACCAACACCAAACCTTTGCAATATGCAAATATTATATAATGTCAGTCTCATTTTAAACGGCTAAGCCTGGAGTGCAGCCACAGTTATCCGTTTGCTGTGCTGCTTGGTTTCAATAATCTGACTTCTAAAGGTTTGTGCGTTAATGAGCCCATAAACTCCCATTCTCAGCACTCTGAGAGCAGTCCTCTCTGGTTACAGCCCAGGGTTTAAAGAGGGGTCTGAGCCACAGGAGGGGGGTGGGAGGGCATGGGGTCTGTGTATAGAAATAGGTGGTAGCTGACACCGCAAAGCTAGAGTGAAATCCAAGCAGGTGGTCCACACACAAATTCCTCTGGATGTGCAACATCAGTCACCACAGTGAGAGCTCCCATTTAAAAAGAAAAGACTGAAAACCAAATGTGGCAGTTGGTATATAATAACAAAAAAATACTGTAAATTACCTTCACAAAATGACTATTTTGGATTTTATTACATTTTTTAAACAAGAGCAGTTGCAACACTCACCTCCATTTCCAAATCACGTTATTTGGTGTCTGTCCCAGAGAAAAGAAAAGGGATAAAACTTAATAAACTTTTCATTAAAGGTCAGTGGTCAGATATCCCTGTCCACCATGGCTGGAGAGTGTGAGAGCATGGGAAACGTTGCAGGCTTCCACTGGAGTCCTGCTGCCTCTCTCTCTCACTCATATCGTCAGAGGCTGTGGTCGAGAGCCAGACTATTTCACACTCGGGGCGGGGAGAGCGAGTCTGTCTTTTGGCACAGCCACTCGCTCTGCAGTCTCATTGGCTTGAGGAAGCCCCCCATGTCTCCCCACACACACACAGGGCTGCCCCTCCCCTCTGCCATGTGCATCCCTCCTATATACACCGTCTGCTGCTTTAAACACCACTATCATTCCAACCACCGTTGAACTTGTGGGCTCTGTTATCTAATCTATTGTAGATGTCACTTTCCCCTTTTTTGCGCTGTGAATGTCATGCATCTCAAAGGAAAGAAAGGTTGTTCTGGAGAAACATTTTTAAGAGTAGTTTGGAGAAAGCAGAACTGATGTGTAACAAAAGCAGATAATTCCTGGGCTTGGAGTCTGTGTAGTCTGGACAACATGGGCTGCAGGGACCAGGGGAGCCAGGCTTCAGGGGTGGGAGGGGGTTGAGAACAGAATATGTGGGAACAAGGGTGACTGGAGTGAGTGACCTTTAAGTCCGGAGGTGTTGGCCGGTCGTAAGGAAGGTTGTGTTGCTTTGTGTCCCTTCACAACAGTGCATTAACACTGCTGTACTAAATGGCTCCTTAGGCGGAATACTATAAATATATACATATATCGGATTACCTCCATACGACATCTGAATACTGATCTCTTCATCTGAAATGTTCGTTTGGAGAAAAACATGCAAGGACTAAGAGAACATTTGTTTAAATAGGTTTGTAACGGTCTTTGTAATAATGACCTCAATATGAAAGGTACCGTGTAGCCCATCTCCAGATCCACTTGATGTCTATCTATCAAATGTTTGGTTAGCTGCACAGTTTTGTTTCTGGGGAAAATGTTGAAATGGAAATAGTCAGTAAAGACCAACTTAATTACCTCTGCCTCAGGCAGAGGTTATGTGACAAAAGTCAGGTGGTTACTTAAGGGCTAAGGAACAGTTTATACAATTGTGGGGCAGATCCAGGTCCCAATCCGGATTCAGGGGACTATTGTGTGGTTGAGGTATGCGCTCTACTGAGGATCCTTTATGAAATAACTCAACAGTTAAACAGAAGTTAGTCGTTTCATGTGTTTATTAAAAATTTGGACAACAGCTACACAAAATAAAAAAAATTAAAAAGACCTTTCAACTCGTCGATATTTAAATTGTGGACGGAGGTGAAAGGGTTAAGCACTTTTTATTCTAGAGGACTGAACTCTGAACTGAATTCAGTCAGACGAATCGGCTCGCACAGGGCGATTCGCAAAAATGGAGAAAGAAGAGACAAAGGGGGGGGTGAGAGATAAGTAATAGGGGAGAAGGGGGGTGAGAGGAGTAAGAGAGGGGGCGAGAGAGAGTTGTACGGAGATTGAGGCCCAATGTTCCATTTTGGCCTCCTCCCTTCCCCTCAGTCCGTGGTGGTACGTCGGTACCAGAAGCGGGCGCGGAAGTCGTCGCTGCAGGTCATGAACCCGGGGTTGGTGGGCGAGTGCACGATGCAGCGCACGATGTTGTTGTGGCCCAGCGACAGCAGGTTCTTGCGCTCGGCCGAGCGAGAGTCCCAGCAGCATAGGCTGATGGTGCGCTCGTCGGGCAGCAGCACGTAGTCCTCGGTGTGGTTGAACACGCCCTGCGTGCGGTGCATCTGACGGCCACTCAGACCCGCGCCTGAGGGAGCAGAGGGAGGACATTCAAGATGGTTTTATTTGCCATGTGTAACAATTACAATGGAAAGCTTACTCCCAATTCACTACCGCAGTATGAATTTCTACAACAATACTGTACTTAACTATACAATACTATATACTACCAACGATATGCTATACTATAAACACTGTATACACAACACTAACAATACTATAAAAATAAAGGAGAAGGGAGTCACTAAAAAGTGTATCCTAGAGTGTATCGTAGAGGTCTGCGAAATGTAGACCTAGAAAAAGTGTCTCCCCCTAGTGGCTGGTTTCAGAGCATAACCTCAACAAAAAATGAATCATCCCAACAAGACAGCGCTCTCCCTTTTGTCTGACCGTCCTATAGGAGAGGAGCTCTAACACGGCTTTAATCTGACAAGACCACCTGTACATCCAGTCCCCCATCTCGCTCATCCCCACCATGGAACAGGCCAGCAACAATCATTTACATTTAGTAATTGTGCTTATCTGAATTAAGTGACAAGGGAGGCTACTATCAAAATTGAAGAAGCTACAGAAAAAAATGCTGCAAGATTAGAGGGTAAATAGTCCTTTTAGCAGGAAAACTTCTGCCTACGAGTTTAAAAAATGCGACCTGAGCAGTCAGGACAGTCAAACACCCAAACCCACGCTACACTTGCTTGAGCAGGGTTAGCAGCCAATAGAAAACTAGCCGGAAGTAGCGGACTCTTAGCAGCATGTTTACCAACACTTTGAGACCCAAAGCGGAAATGTTTTCAAGTTGGAAAAAAACAAAAAAATTAAATGGATCTTGGGGTTTACACAGAAACAACATCAACAAGGCGAGTAGAACGCCACCGGAGGAAACCGAACACAGCAGGAGGAACCCACCCGTGTACTTGACGAGCGTGCGGCCCGTGGAGATCTCCCACAGCTTGACCACCGAGTCCTTGCCGCTGGACAGGATGTACTTGGAGTTCTTGGAGAACACGGCGGAGCAGACCTCGGCCCCGTCGTGGGCCTTGTCGAAGGTGGCCACACAGCGGTTGGACACACCGTCCCACAGTTTGATGCTGCCGTCCTTGCTGCAGCTGACGTAGCTGTTGGCGCTGTGGTTGTAGGCCACGCCGCTGATGGTGTCCGTGTGCTGGTCCAGCGGGTTGCAGGAAACAAAGCACTGGAAGGTGTTGACATCGTACAGCCGCAGTGTGGGGTGCTGCGTCCCCGCCAGCAGGAAGTCCCCCGACGGGTGAAAGGAGATGGAGCGCAGCATCTCCGCTTCCTGTCGGGGAAGCAGAGATTGGCTGTCTGTTATAGGAGCATGTATTTATGCATCATGCTTCATTTCCACGTTGCACGTTTACTGAGAAAATACTCAATGCCCAGGAGAAAAGGCTTATAGTGCATGTACTTTCACATCATGGGATCTGCTTTTGCGTGACAACTTGACTAGTCATTAGGGGGTTTGAGGTAATAGATACACTAATGATTAATTGTCAGTTGTGGAGAAACATGAACCATTACATTTAAACTCCTTTATTCAGGTTTGTATGTGGTGAACCAAACCACGGTGAGCAAACATTCTGAATCATTCATTCTCCATCGTCGCATCGACTGATTCCTTTGCCACTCATTTAGATAAACAATGATTACACTACTAATTACGGAAAAAACCCAGGTCCACCGCTCACTGACCTGTATGTGTTTGAAGGCTCTCTTGGCAGAAGGCTTGGAGTAGTCAAACAGTTTGAGGGTGTAATCCCGCGAGCCCGAGGCCAGGATTTGTTCAGTGGGGTGGAAGGCGAGGCAGGTGACCTCGTCCACGTGGTCATACAAGGTCCGGATCACGGGGTGGTTCTCCATGTTCTGCTGGGCGGTCTCGTTCATCATCACCTAAATAGGTGGCAATCACCACAAACAAGACAAGACTGTCAAATACAGTTATACTGACAATGTTTCAAGGAAGTTGTGCTTCACTCATTGGTCTATTGTTAGTCAAGTGGTCAGGTAGTGCTTAAGCGTTGTGGCCCATTGAAGGTGGTTTCACCCAATCTAGGTCAACTGCCTTGTTACTCGTGTGGGAGGGGCCTGCACTCCTAGCAGACCCTCAGACAATTAGCAACAAGTGGTATTTAGCCACTTCCTGAAAGTGGCAGCTTTGGAGCGGCAGACAAACAAAGGCAGAATAAGGCTACAGTCGACTTTTTCAAGTTTGACATCTTCTTAGGTTGGCATTTTATTGTACTGTAATCTACCATGTGTGGCATTGCGGTACACACTTCTTTGCGGAGGTCACACAGATGATGGATCACGGCGCTGCCACAAACAACATTTACCCTACTCCGTCTACCCATGTCGAACTAGTGGTAACTGGGGGGCTTTGGAATTGCCAGTCGGCAGCGCAGAAAAATGAGTTCATCTCAGACTATGCATCCTTGCTTGCCCCTGTAAACCTTTCAGTTACTCCTCTCCATTTATCCGATCACTTCTTCATGTCCTTCTCCCCCTTCCCCCCACCAAGATGGTGACATCCCGTCGCAATCTCTGCACACTGGCCCCCCTGCCAATCTCTGGTTGTCAGAGATCGGATGTTGGTCCCTGGTTGTTGGACTCCGTGCGTACGACAATCAGAGGCAGAGAGCAGGTGGAAGAAAGGAAAAACCCCAGAGGACCTTCTTCCAAACTTCTCCTTGTCGCTTTCATCCGCCAAAGCTGCATTTTACTGTTCAGAAATTCAAAAGCGCAGCATCTAACCTTAAAAAACAGTTTGATGCTTTTTCCTCCCTCCATCCCCCACCCCCAGCTCCTCCCTTCTCCCGGATGATTTCGCCAACTTCTTTGACAAGAAGGTCAACGATATCCGATCCTCCTCCCCTGACCCCCCGGCTGATGATTGCATCAACCACCCATGTCTTCCCCCCACCCTCCCACATTTCTCCCTTACCCATTTCTCACCCCTCTCCACAGATGTTCTTCACCTCATCACATCCAGCCGCCCCACCACATGCTCACTGGATCCAGTTCCACCCCCTCTGCTTCAGTCTACTGCACCTGAACTCCTGCCCTTCCTGACACACATCAACGCATCTGACGTCTGGATGCTTTCCCGCTGCTTTCAAGACTGCCAGAGTCACCCCCCTCCTGAAGAAACAAACACTCTGAACTCAAGAACTTCAGACCGGTATCCCTTTTGCCCTTCTTATCCAAAACTCTTGAACATGCTGTCTTTAACCAATTGTCCTTGTATCTCCACCAGAACTGCCTCTTGGATCTCCACCAATCTGGTTTTAAGGCAGGTCACTCGACACTTGCTCCATGTTGCTATAGCGAATTCGCTCTCCTCGGTCCTGATACTACTGGACCCGTCTGCAGCATTCGACACTGAACCACCAGATTCTCCTCTCCACCCTTGAGGGGATGGGTGTCTCGGGCTCTGCTCTCTCCTTGTTTGCATCCTACCTGACGGGTCGCTCCTACCAGGTGGCACTGGGAGGGTCTGTGTCAGAACCACACCGACTGACTACTGGTGTTCCACAAGGATTGGTCCTGGGTCCTCTTCTCTTCTCCCCCTACACAACGTCTCGTTGTGCAGCTCGCCTGGTGTTCAACCGCCCCAAGTACTCCCACACATCTACCCTACCTCGGGTCGTGAGAGGGACAGTGGAGACTCAATGACCTGAGGCCAACGCACTGTTATTATTATTTTTTGGTCAATGCACTGTAAATCCTTTCACTGTAAATTCAATTTCACTTTTCACATGTCACTTTTTCAGTATTCATCTGAGTTAATTATTTATTAGTATTTTATTACTGCCAATTTGCACTATACAAATTGTTGTGTATTGTATATACCTACGTATTACTGAAATAACTGTAAATTGTGCAATTCGGCGCTGCGACGAGCGGTAGCCAGCAACAGTTGCTCCCCCTCCCCTCTTACTTTTTAGTTATTTATTCTTATATTATTGTTGTTTTTAGTATAGTTTTTCGTTAAGTAGTTGTGCAACCCTCAGCCAACTATGTTTAGGGAAGTTTTTTGCCGTGTTTCTCATTCTGGGGACACTTACTGAACCGCGTCTACGTCGCGGCTCAACAGTCGGCGGAGCTATTGTCTACGTGCGGAGTCAGCTGTTGTCGCTACAACAGACCTCGCTGCTACGGGAGAGGCCCGACCTCCCCAGGGAGCTGAGGAGGATGTACAGGGGACGCAAGGCTGGACGTAAACAGCGGGAGAGGAAGCGGAGATATAAACCATATCTCCCTTCCATCACCATGGGGAACGTGAGGTCGCTAGCGAACAAGATGGACGAGCTAGCGGGCCTGGTGAGGACCCAGCGGGTGTACCGGGAGAGCAGCGTGCTTTGTTTCACGGAGACGTGGCTCCACGAGGACACGCCGGACTCCAATGTTACCGCGGACGGCTTTCTGACCGTCCGGGCAGACAGGACGCACCGGGGGTGCCGCAAGAGGAAAGGTGGGGGACTTGCTATTCTCGTTAACGACCCTGGACATGTTACTGTGAAGGAACGTGTGTGTAGCCCGGACATTGAACTGCTGGCCGTGAGTCTGCGGCCATACTATCTGCCACGAGAGTTCTCCCATGTGCTTCTTGTTGTGGTTTACATTCCACCATCGGCAAACGCGGCACTCGCGTGTGACGTCACCCACTACGTCGTTGCGAGTTCAGACACAGCACCCAGAAGCATTCATCGCGATATCTGGGGACTTCAACCACGTGACTCTGGCTGCCCACCTTCAAGCAGTTTGTGGATTGTTCCACCAGGGAAAACAAGACACTGGACCTGCTGTATGCCAATGTTAAGGAGGCATACAGCGCCACCGCCCTTCCTCCTCTTGGAAGGTCAGACCACAACCTCATACACCTTCAGCCCCTGTATAGGCCTCTAGTCCAGCGGCTGCCTGTGACCATAAGGACTGTGAGGAGATGGTCACGGGAGGCCGATGAGGACTTGCGGGGCTGCTTTGAGTCAACAGACTGGGATTTCCTCTGTGATTTGCATGGAGAGGACCTTGATGATCTCACGGAATGCATAACAGGGTACATCAACTTCTGTGTGGACAGTGTTGTTCCCACAGAGACTGTACGCGGTTTCCCCAACAACAAGCCATGGGTCACCCGAGACATCAAGGTCCTGCTCAATGAGAAGAGGGCCGTCAAAGACAGGGACAGGGAGCAGATGAGGCGGGTTCAGAGGGAGCTGAAGGAGAGGATCCAGCAGGGCAAAGACTACAGGAGGAAGCTGGAGCACAAACTTCAGCAGAACAACCTGAAGGATGTGTGGAGTGGCATAAGGAGCATCACTGGCTACAAACAACCTGGTAGCCAGACAATAGGGGGGGTCCTGACCGGGCCAACGAGTTGAATTAGTTTTTCAATAGATTCAATGAGTGCCCCCCCCTCCCCCAGCCCCTCTACAACCATTCCCCTCCAGCCCTGCTGTCCCCCACCGTCCTTCTCCAGCGACAACATACCCGTTCTCTCTCTCCCCCACCACTACCACTACCTCACCCCTCCCCCATCAACACAACAGAGACTCTTCATGCCCCCACACGGCACACAGACCTTCACAGCTGAGCAGGTGAGGAAAGTGCTGTGCAGGCTCCACCCAGGCAAGGCTGCAGGTCCTGACGGCGTCAGCCAGAGGGTCCTCAAAACTTGTGCTGCCCAGCTGAGTGGAGTCCTGCGGTACATCTTCAACCTGAGCATGACTGGAGAGGGTCCCTGTGCTGTGGAAGACATCCTGCCTGGTGCCGGTTCCGAAGAAGGCACGTCCCAGCACCTCTAACGACTACAGACCGCTGGCGCTGACGTCCCACGTGTCGAAGTCCTCTGAGAGGTTAGTCCTCTAAGGTTGGTCCTGTCGCTTCTTCGGCCCCTGGTCAGATCATCGCTGGACCCTCTTCAGTTTGCCTATCAGCCGAAACTGGGAGTGGAGGACTCCATCATCTTCCTGCTTCATCGTGCCTACGCCCACTTGGACAGACCCGGGAGCACTGTGAGAATCATGTTTTTTGACTTCTCCAGTGCGTTCAACACCATCCGGCCTGCCCTGCTGGGGAGTAAGCTGACGGCGATGAAGGTGGACTCTTCCCTGGTTTCCTGGATTATAGACTATTTGACGGGTCGTCCACAGTTTGTCAGACTGCAGGACTGTGTGTCTGACACTGTGGTCAGCAGCACTGATGCTCCACAGGGAACGGTTATTTCCCCATTCCTGTTCACCCTATACACCTCAGACTTCCAGTTCAACTCTGAGTCCTGCCACCTGCAGAAGTTCTCGGACGACTCTGCAGTTGTTGGTTGTGTCAGCGAGGGAAACGATGAGAGTACAGGGGCGTCGTGGACTCCTTCGTTGAGTGGTGTGAGCTGAACCATATGCAGCTCAACACAGACAAGACGAAGGAGATGGTGGTGGACTTCCGCAGGAGGAAATCTACCCCCACACCCATTTCCATCAAGGGTGTGTCCGCAGAAGTTGTTCAGGAATATAAATACCTGGGAGTTCACCTGGACAACAAACTGGACAACAAACTACTTCCTGCGGAGGCTACGGTCCTTCAACGTTTGTAACACGATGCTGAAGATGTTCTACAAGTCGGTGGTAGCCAGTGCCATCTTCTCCGGTGTTGTGTGCTGGGGAAGCAGGTTGAGGTCGGCAGACGCCAACAAGATCAGCAGGATCGTCAGGAAGGCTGGCGCTGTCCTGGGATCCAGCTGGACTCCTTGTTGGTGGTGTCTGAGAAGAGGATGCTGCGCAAGCTGCGTAGTATCCTTGACAACAACTCTCACCCTCTCCATCAGGTGCTGACCTCATACAGAAGCACCTTCAGCAACAGACTCATTCCACCCAGGTGTACCACAGAACGCCACAGGAAGTCCTTTCTTCCAGTGGCCATCAGACTCTTTAATTAATCTACCTCGGGTCGTGAGAGGGACAGTGGAGACTCAGTGACCTGAGGTCAACGCACTGTAAATCCTTTCACTGTAATTTTGCACTGTAAATTCAATTTCACTTTTCACTTGTCACTTTTTCAGTACTCATCTGAATTATTTATTAGGATTTTATTACTGCCAATTTGCACTATACATATTGTTGTATATTGTATACACCCACATATTACTGTAATAATACTGTAAATTGTGCAATTAATCTGTCTATACATTTAGATTTCATTTAGTTATATTTAGTTTATACTAGTTTAGTTTGTTGTTATTTCGTTTTTAGCTTTTAGGTATTAGTATATTTTGTGTGCATTTATTCCCCCTGTTTCAACTGTTGCACCTTAATTTCCCTCGGGATAAATAAAGTTATCTTGAATCTTGAATCCTTCGGACTCTACACTGGCTACCTGTAGCTGCTCGCATCCAGTTCAAGACCTTGGTGCTAGCCTACACGGCAGTAAAAGGTACTGCTCCATCCTACCTCCAGACAAGGCCTACATCCCAACCCGTCCACTTTGCTCGGCTTTTTTGGGCCATCTGCTTGCCCCCTCACTTAGGGGCCGTGTGGCCGATCTACACGGTCACGGCTGTTCTCCGTCCAGACCCCAATTTGGTGGAACAAACTCCCCACGGATGTCACGACTGCAGAGTCATTGCCCATCTTCCGCTGCAGGCTGAAAACCCATCTCTTCAGGATACACTTCCCGGATCCTTCCTAGTAGCACTAAGTAATTTAACTAAGTAGATTACATATTATAAATAGGTAGATATTGTTCTACATATTGCTGTATATTGTTTGCCAACTTATTTTACTTTCCCCTTACACTTTTGCTTGAATTATTATGAAAGTGGATGCTTACAAAAAATCCGGAAAAATATTTTGTAGTCACATAAGGACACCCAGCTAGGGGTGTCCGGGGGCATCCATCCATCTGGATCCATCTTCTCCCGCTTATCCGTAATCGGGTCGCGGCGGTAGCAGCTTCAGCAGGGGACTCCAAACTTCCCTCTCCCTGGCAACATCAACTAGCTCTGACTGGGGGATCCCGAGGCGTTCCCAGGCCAGTGTGGAGATGTAATCACCCCACCTGTACCTCGGTCTGCCCCGTGGTCTCTTCCCAGTTGGATGTGCCTGGAAAACCTCCCTCGGGAGGCGACGAGGAAGCATCCTTACTTGATGCCCGAACCACCTCAACTGGCTTCTTTCTACGCGAAGGAGCAGCGGCTCTACTCAGAGTCTCTCACGAGTGACTGAGCTTCTCACCCTATCCCTCAGGGAGATACAAGCCACCCTCCTGAGGAAACTCATTTTGGCCGATTGTATTCACGATCTCGTCCTTTCGGTCATTACCCATTGTTCGGAAGACTGATCGGTAGATCGAGAGCTTTGCCTTCTGGCTCAGCTCTCTTTTGGTTACAACGGTGCGCCAAAGTGCACCCAATACCGCTCCCGCTGCACCTATTCTCCTGTCAATCTCACGCTCCATCCTCCCCTCACTCGAGAACAAGATCCCGAGATACTTGAACTCATTCACTTGGGATAAGGACTCCCTCCCTACTTGGAGTAGACAATCCACCGGTTTCCTGCTAAGAACCATGGCCTCAGATTTGGAGGTGCTGATCCTCATCCCAGCCGCTTCACATTCCGCTGCAAACCGATCCAGTGAGTGCTGAAGGTCACATACTGATGCCGCAAACAGGACCACATAATCTGCAAACAGCAGCAATTCAATCCTGAGCCCACCATAATGAAACCCCTCCCCTCGCCTTGAAATTCTGTCCATGAAAATCACAAACAGGATGGGTGACAAAGCGCAGCCCTTGTGGAGGCAAACACCCACTGGGAACAGGCCTGACTTACTACCGAGAATCCAGACACAGCTCTTGCTTTGGGAGTAGAGAGATTGGATGGCCCTCAACAGTGACTCCCGCAGCACCCCCCACAGTATTTCCCAAGGGACCCGATCATATGCCTTCTCCAAATCCACAAAAACACATGTAGACCGGATGGGCATACTCCCAAGCCCCCTCCAGGATCCTTGCAAGAGTGAAAAGCTGGTCCGTTGTTCCACGACCAGGGCGGAATCCGCATTGTTCCTCTTCAATCTGAGGTTCGACTATCGGCCGAACCCTCCTTTCCAGCACCTTGGAGTAGACTTTCCCAGGGAGGCTGAGTAATGTGATACCCCTGTAATTGGCACACACCCTCTGGTCACCCTTTTTGAACAGGGGTACCACCACCCCCATTTGCCACTCCTCAGGCACTGTCCCAGACTTCCACGCAATGTTGAAAAGACGTGTCATCCATGACAGCCCCTCCACACCCAGAGCCTTTAGCATTTCTGGACGGATCTCAACAACCCCTGGGGCTTTGCCACTGCAGAGATGTTTGACTACCGTAGTGACTTCCTCCAGGGAGATTGATGTTTGCTGTCCTTCATCCTCCAGCTCTGTCTCTACCATTGAGGGTGTAGTTGGGTTAAGAAGTTCCTCAAAGTGTTCTTTCCACCGCCCGATCACCTCCTCAGTTGAGGTCAGCAATGTCCCACCCCCCAAATTATTATTTTTTAAATAGATGCTCTCATTTTAGAGGCATTTGAGCAAAAAAACTTAACATGCCTTCTATTGTACGTAAATCCGCCGAGCTCTCTACCGGTTTGTACATTCTTATCGCTTCATAGGTAAACACAATAGATAAAAGCTTCTCAATTGACTAGCTGAAGGACAGGTACACTAAAGAATTTCGAGCGCTTTTCAAACACGAGTCACAAATCTCGCTCAGCTGACCCTTCCACTATGTAGCGCTGTCAAATACTGTTTTGCATACTGATAAATAACCTAGTTAAATGGTACATCAAACTGCACCTTTTGTATGGATACACATTTCTAATTTGCACTACCGTGTGTGTATATAGGGCAGACACAATATATTATATATATAATATATACACAGATTTTATATGGACCTCTTTTAACCCGTTAATTTTGTTTAGCTTAGTTTATTTGAGTAACTTGAGGATTGCTTGACAATTTCATTGTACTTGTACAATGACAATAAAGGCATTCCAATTCAGATTCTTGGATCAATCAACCAATCAAACTTTTATTTATATAGCACTGTTCTCTATCTGTGCAAAACTGAAATACAAAGTGCTGGACAAGGGAAACGACACAACATTTCCGATGAAATCGTCTGACAGTTTCATACCTCGATGGGCATGGCGCTCTTGGCCAGCATGCGCTCCGTGTCGAGGATCTTGATGGAGGCGTCGGCAGACCCGGTGGCGATGAGCTGCCCGTCGCGGCTGTAGGTGGCGACGCGGCACGGCCCTTTGTGGGAGGTCACGTAGCACGTCTCGTACTCTGACGCCTCCGGGGACATGGTCTGGACGTCCGCATCAAACTCCAGATCGATGCCCACGCCGGGAGCCACCGTGTCCGACCGACCGATGGCGTACTGGACCGCACTGTCGTCGCTCTCCATTCCTTGGAGGCGAGCGGTCACGCAATTAGAAACTTCTCTGGATTAAAACTCATCTCTCGCTGTTGAACGTTGGAAGGTAGTTTCCAACAAACAGCCAATATGTAAAAGCAACCAGCAGCAGGTTAGTACAACGTTTTAGATCGTGTACCCCTCGCTTTGGGGGGAACTCAAAAGTCCCAAACTGAAACAAATTGACATTTGAGAGAGCAAGTTTACGCAAAAAAATAAAAGGGATATTGACGGAATTGCTGCCTGACAGGTCTGGGACCGCATATGGAAACTTAACCTAACCCGTTTAACCAAACCGTTTGGGTTAACAGTGACTACCAGTGTTTTAGGCCGTGGTTTATCTATACATTAGGTCGAATCACACTCACACCTGGTGGTAACATACTGCGTTACGTATGTAACCACCAGGTGTGAGTGTGATTAGACATTAGACATAAAAGCTGTTGGCGTTAGACATACAAAATTGTATGCGGATAAAATTGTCATTGACATGACATGTGGGAGTGTCCACCCAGCTGTATGATGGACAGATATGCCCACCAGTTGGTAAAGTCCAGGGGTACACTTGTCTATGTCAATTTAACATCTTTATGTAAAACATCGGAGCCCTTTAATTCCTTACCGATCTTCGCCAGCTGCATGAGCTGCTCTGAAGGAGACACCACGCTGGGAGGCTTCACCTCGTTGATGAGCGTGGTGGCGATGCTGTTGTAGCCGTCGTACAGCAGCTGGCTGATGATCAGCTTGTAGAGGTGCTGTCGGTCCTTCAGGGTGGGCTTGGGCCGGTACATGGTGGGAGGGGAGGGGATCTGCATTGGGACATGTTAAAAAGGTTAAGTGGGAGGTGTTTCAAGAAATGGTTGAAGGTAGACGCGAGAAGATTCTTCAAGAGCAAGATAAAAAAACAAGTATAATGATGAAGTAGTGAACTTAAACAGTCTCGTCTCGCAGGACACGCTCCAAAAGCACAATTAGCCTGTAATAAAAGGCAAGTCCGTTAATACCACGTATTTAGGAGTTGCATCGAGTTTGTTTAGCTTCTCCCATGTATAAAACACAGCTCATTTGGCACCGACGGTTCATTTCAAACAACATTAAATTAATGAACGGAGCTTGTTTACCACCCGCTAGTCGTTAGCACTGCTCCGGTTAGCCTTCTCCTTATCACAGTCTCTCTCTCTAACACGTGTGCATATAGGAGTTTGAATGACTATGTTTTATGTACAAATTACAAATAACAAACCCTCTGCCAGCATACAGAGGCGCTTGAACCCACGCGTGCGCAATGTGTACGACGACGGTAGCCGCGAAGGCCCAAACAAAGTACGTCTTTCTTCCCTTGTAAATATTGACCTCTCAGCGCATTACTGCCCCCATGGGACCGGAGTGGGGATCGTTTGATTGGCAGGACCCTCAAAAGTTGGCTTTTGAAATATCTGGCCCGGCCCATTTTCTATTTTACGGCCCATAAATACCCCTCATGGTGGGATAATATGGGAAGATTATATATTTACAGAATCATTACAGTCCTGTGATTATTACATTATTTGTGTCGTTGATGTTCCTACATGTCACAATGCTCAAATAAAGACTATAGTTTAGGCGAACATTGAGGGAAAATGAATGTTGTTGACACTTTAAAGAGCCCCTGTGCCCTCTATATTTATCAGCCAAAATCACATCTGAGTTTAATAAAAGCTATGAATCTATCCTTTAAAAATTATCATAAAAGTATGAGTAAAGGTCCTGAAAATGAGCTTAAATTAGGATATGCATGTGTCTAGAAGTACATTTATTGTAGGGGGTGGTTTACTTAAATGTCTGATGTGTGTGACAAAGCTACCACTTACAAAAGGTTATCATACCAAAATGTCATCTATGGACATTACATTTAAAAAATGTAACTCGATTTTGGTCACCTTGAGTGGTACCAAAATCTGGTCTGGCCCATTGACTGACTAAGATCATTTCCCAACATGGAGCACTAAAGTACATCACATCTGATATTCAATGAGATATGCATGATAATATACGATCAAAACCCACAAACCTGTCCCCTAAATAACAAGCAGTAAAAGCAAAGCACACGTGAGGTTATGATTAATGTGTGTGCACATTAAACCATACAGTGAACCATGCAGTTGTCAGTTGTCAGTCACTTTCTGCTGGAAGCCGAAGAACCCAGATGGTCGTCATACATGTAGTTTAACATGCACCGAGGGGCTGTGGTGGGCAGCATGACATGCATCGTGTGTCTTGTAGGGTACTTAATAGCCTACATGTGCATGTACTGCTGTAGCTCTTCCTAGCTCTGTTGGTGCACTGATCTGATCACCAAAAAAACCCAATATTTTGTAACAATGCTTTTAATAAACAATGCACCTATATGCTAGGCCTTCTAAGCAGCTGCTATTATAGGTATACTAATGTAAATAATAGGCTATTCATATAAAAAGACATCTTTTAACACCCCACAAACACAAAATAAAAAAGTTATTACTAAAATACAATCAACACATCTCATGTCTAACAAGACAAAACAAGACTCTTCATTTGATTAGATTAGATTCTAATGTATTGTCATTGTACAGCACAACTACAGTACAGCAAAAGGAATTTGGCATCCAACCAAAGTGCAAATGTTGCAGTAAAGTGCATGGTAATATATAATGTACAGTTGTTAATAATATGTAAAAACAGTCACTAAAAAAACTAATACTAAAAACAGGTATAAAATAACTTTTGATATGTGCAGAATTATAGGAATATATATAAAAGGTAAGTATACAAGTATAACAGGTAGTGAGCAGGGGTATGCAGTTGTATCAAAAGGTGAAATAAGGTGAAATAGTTCACGGCTCTGGCCCCACAGTGGTGGAATGAACTCCCGTCTCATGTCAGGACGGCAGAGTCCCTCGCCAGCTTCCGCAAGAGACTCAAGACCCACCTGTTCAGAGTCCACCTGGACTCTCCTTTGTGAAACCCCTAAACTTGCTTAAGTCCTGACATTAATAGCTCTTAGCATGTTGTATATGTTAGCAAGTGTATGTCCTTAATGTTGTTAACACGCTCTTATCACAGCTACTTAAGCAGGTGACCTAGCAGTACGAAATTGTGTTATTCATCTTGTCAATATGAATACTTGTGAACTGCTGTATTTATATGTTTGCGTACCCCAGTGTTATGCTATTGTCTGCTTCAACTAATGTACACCTTGTAAGTCGCTTTGGATAAAAGCGTCTGCCAAATGCCCTAAATGTAAATGTAAATGTAAATGTAAATATATATCAATGGATATACAGCAGGTCGTGAGCAGGGGTGTGTAGTTTTACCAGCAGGGGTTGTGCAGCAGGGGGGGGGGTGGATAATCACCGATTACACAGCATCCGTACAAGGACTACCAGGTTCAAGGATAGTTTTTATCCATCCACAGGCAGTGCGCCTACTGAACTGCTAGGAGTGCTGCCACTATCATAACATTGTCATTAATATTACACTGTCATACTTTGCTGGACTTTCTGGACTCATATTCATTACTCATTACATTTACTGCACTGTTCTGCACTGTACTGCACTGTATTCATGATGCTGCTGCACTACTGGACTCATTACAGTTACTGCACTGTTCTGCACTGTTCTGCACTGTATTCATGATGCTGCTGCACTACTGGACTCATTACAGTTACTGCACTGTTCTGCACTGTTCTGCACTGTATTCATGATGCTGCTGCACTACTGGACTCATTACAGTTACTGCACTGTTCTGCACTGTACTGCACTGTATTCATGATGCTGCTGCACTACTGGACTCATTACAGTTACTGCACTGATCTGCACTGTTCTGCACTGTATTCATGATGCTGCTGCACTACTGGACTCATTACAGTTACTGCACTGTTCTGCACTGTACTGCACTGTATTCATGATGCTGCTGCACTACTGGACTCATTACAGTTACTGCACTGTTCTGCACTGTACTGCACTGTATTCATGATGCTGCTGCACTACTGGACTCATTACAGTTACTGCACTGTTCTGCACTGTACTGCACTGTATTCATGATGCTGCTGCACTACTGGACTCATTACAGTTACTGCACTGTTCTGCACTGTTCTGCACTGTATTCATGATGCTGCTGCACTACTGGACTCATTACAGTTACTGCACTGTTCTGCACTGTACTGCACTGTATTCATGATGCTGCTGCACTACTGGACTCATTACAGTTACTGCACTGTTCTGCACTGTACTGCACTGTATTCATGATGCTGCTGCACTACTGGACTCATTACAGTTACTGCACTGTACTGCACTGTACTGCACTGTCTTCATGATGCTGCTGCCATGATGCTGTCATGATGCTTTTAATAGCTTTTTGCACAATATAACACATGTTCATATGATCCATCATTTACTTTATTGTTCTTTTTATGTTCATTTCTTATTTTATTGTGTATAGTATTCTTATATTATTGTGTTCCAGAATGTCATACTGCGGGAGGGAATGGGGAGTAAGCATTCCATTGTACTACAATTCTTGAATCTTTTGAATCTTGAAACATGTTTTAACACTCAAAATAACAAATAAATAAAATAGAAAAGTGAAATCATACACACATCTAGTTTTGTTTAGGATGAGCTGAATTTAGCCGACTGAGGCAGTCCGGAAACAGTGAAGTTTAACAAGTTTTTTTGGGGCACTCAACCTGAGTTGTTTATATCCCTGAACCTCATCCAGACCTCATATCCTAGCAACCGCAGCACAGGGCAAACTAACCTTCTTGTTGGATGTGTTTTTCAGCTCTCATAGACTGCACTGGTAAACATGTATGGATGATATACGTATAATGTATCATTTGATTCCCCCCATAGCCCATAGCTCGTCTTTAAGTGAAGACCCTTTCTAAATCTAAATCTGGAGGATTGAATCCTTTTTATTGGTCACATGTACACACACACACACACACACACACACACACACACACACACACACACACACACACACAGTGACATTTTTCTGCATTTAACCCATCCTAGTATTAGGAGCAGTGGGTAGCTATTGGATAAACAGCGCCCAGGGAGCAGTGTAGGGGTCTGGTGCCTTGCTCAAGGGCACCTCGGGAGTGACTGTTTATTCGGGGAATTTCGGGACCCTCTAGTTACATTACATTACATTACATTACAGTCATTTAGCAGATGCTTTTATCCAAAGCGACTCAACAAAGTGTTTCAACAAAGGAAGTTAAGAGAACAACTCGTCACCAGAAGTCAAAAGTGCATTTTATTTCTAACAAGTCTCCAATAACTGAACCAGAGCTCAGGTAGAAGGACAATAATTCAGGCAAAAGTGTAAGGGAAAAGTACAATAAGTTGGCAAACAATATGCAACAATATGTAGAACAATATATACCTTACCTATAATATGTAATCTACTTAGATAATTGACTTAGCGCTACGAGGAAGGATCCGGAAAGTGAAGAGATGGGTTTTCAGCCTGCGGCGGAAGATGGGGAGTGACTCTGCAGTCGTGACCTCCGTGGGGAGTTTGTTCCACCAAGGGGGCCACAGGACGGAGAAGAGAGAAAAGGCCGAATCCTCCTGATGTTGTAGAGGAGGAATCTGCAGGAGCGTGTCACTGATGCAATGTTTGCCGAGAACAACAGTTGGTCTTCCAGGGTCACACCCAGATTCCTTGCGGTCTGAGTAGGTGTCACCACAGCATCATCAATGGTGACAGCCAGGTCTCGGTGCGGACAGCCCTTTGCCGGGAAGAACACTACATTAGTTCCCAAGCCAAGTCCCAACAGATTGAGCTGCTGCCACCCCCGCAGTATCTTTGTTTCATTTATTTGCATCTGTGTTTTACAAAGAAAGAAATAAAGGGGTGGAAAAGACAACATGGCGTGTTGGAGATGTCCCGTTACCATGTCAACATTAGACATGCTCTTGGCTAACCTGCCAGGCTGTTGCCTTGGAAACCGGTGAGAGTCTGTCTGTAGCAGCGAAACTGATACAGAAATCATTTGTGTGCCAAATATCATGTGGGTTGTAATGCATGGCAGATACAGTCCAACTGTAAAAACAAAACAACCCAGAGGACAATTTGACATTTAGATTGCTGATTTTGAGTCTGAAATACAGATGAATTCAAAAGGGAACTTTGCAAACAGTTGACTTACTTACCAAAAAAAAAAAAACTGTGTCCACGATGGACACCATTGTTGTTTTCAATTAAGGAGGAAAGATGTCTCATGCCAGCTCACCTAAAGGAAGCTACCATTCTAGAGTTGATGGCCTTGTATAAAAAAATACTCTAATGTTATTATCTGTCAGATAAAACCCAGCAAAGGAACATAATGTCTGCTCTCTGCATAGCATTATGCATGCAAGGATATGCTCATCTCTTCTTGATTTAAAACAGTGTGTGTGTGTGTGTGTGTGTGTGTGTGTGTGTGTGTGTGTGTGTGTGTGTCTGTGCACACGCCTGTGTGGTTGTGGTTGTATGTGTATATGATAAGCATAGTGATGATGCGTATCTTGATGATGTGGCTTTGTATATATACAGATAGATGTTAATTTCGTTTTTTAAAATCTTTTAATTAGTAATTTCCCAAGTTACAATCATGCATTAATAACCCTTTGCTTCCATGACGAGGTAATGGATGTTTTTCTGCTATTGCTTTTTGAAAACGGTTTCAGAAAGGCTGAAGACATTGATACTTCTCTCTACATGAACAAAGCCAAAAGTACCACACAGGAACATGAGCAACACAGAATAAGTGTTCTACCACTGAGAGCTTAGCTCCCAGTCTTTTTTCAAAATACTAGCTTCTGCTCTGACAGGGATTGAACCACACCAAGTCTGCCTGGAACACACACACACAGACACTGAATGCATTGTTTTTGTCTTTCTAAATGTCAGCCAGAAGTATCAAGGAGATTACCAACTCCTTTGACTTTTCTGTGGAATGATTTGGTCTACGGAAGTCATCAAGTCTCTCTCCCACTGCAGAGAAGTTGTGGCGGTGCAGCGGGAGTTCAACACCGCTCTGATGGGGATCCACAGTCCATCCTCACAGGTAACAAACAGCACCGCTCTGATGGGGATCCACAGTCCATCCTCACAGGTAACAAACAGCACCGCTCTGATGGGGATCCACAGTCCATCCTCACAGGTAACAAACAGCACCGCTCTGATGGGGATCCACAGTCCATCCTCACAGGTAACAAACAGCACCGCTCTGATGGGGATCCACAGTCCATCCTCACAGGTAACAAACAGCACCGCTCTGATGGGGATCCACAGTCCATCCTCACAGGTAACAAACAGCACCGCTCTGATGAGGATCCACAGTCCATCCTCACAGGTAACAAACAGCACCGCTCTGATGGGGATCCACAGTCCATCCTCACAGGTAACAAACAGCACCGCTCTGATGGGGATCCACAGTCCATCCTCACAGGTAACAAACAGCACCGCTCTGATGGGGATCCACAGTCCATCCTCACAGTCCATCCTCACAGGTAACAAACAACACCGCTCTGATGGGGATCCACAGTCCATCCTCACAGTCCATCCTCACAGGTAACAAACAGCACCGCTCTGATGGGGATCCACAGTCCATCCTCACAGGTAACAAACAGCACCGCTCTGATGGGGATCCACAGTCCATCCTCACAGTCCATCCTCACAGGTAACAAACAGCACCGCTCTGATGGGGATCCACAGTCCATCCTCACAGGTAACAAACAGCACCGCTCTGATGGGGATCCACAGTCCATCCTCACAGGTAACAAACAGCACCGCTCTGATGGGGATCCACAGTCCATCCTCACAGGTAACAAACAGCACCGCTCTGATGGGGATCCACAGTCCATCCTCACAGTCCATCCTCACAGGTAACAAACAACACCGCTCTGATGGGGATCCACAGTCCATCCTCACAGTCCATCCTCACAGGTAACAAACAGCACCGCTCTGATGGGGATCCACAGTCCATCCTCACAGGTAACAAACAGCACCGCTCTGATGGGGATCCACAGTCCATCCTCACAGTCCATCCTCACAGGTAACAAACAGCACCGCTCTGATGGGGATCCACAGTCCATCCTCACAGGTAACAAACAGCACCGCTCTGATGGGGATCCACAGTCCATCCTCACAGGTAACAAACAACACCGCTCTGATGGGGATCCACAGTCCATCCTCACAGGTAACAAACAACACCGCTCTGATGGGGATCCACAGTCCATCCTCACAGTCCATCCTCACAGTCCATCCTCACAGGTAACAAACAGCACCGCTCTGATGGGGATCCACAGTCCATCCTCACAGGTAACAAACAGCACCGCTCTGATGGGGATCCACAGTCCATCCTCACAGTCCATCCTCACAGGTAACAAACAACACCGCTCTGATGGGGATCCACAGTCCATCCTCACAGGTAACAAACAACACCGCTCTGATGGGGATCCACAGTCCATCCTCACAGTCCATCCTCACAGGTAACAAACAGCACCGCTCTGATGGGGATCCACAGTCCATCCTCACAGGTAACAAACAGCACCGCTCTGATGGGGATCCACAGTCCATCCTCACAGGTAACAAACAGCACCGCTCTGATGGGGATCCACAGTCCATCCTCACAGGTAACAAACAGCACCGCTCTGATGGGGATCCACAGTCCATCCTCACAGGTAACAAACAGCACCGCTCTGATGGGGATCCACAGTCCATCCTCACAGGTAACAAACAGCACCGCTCTGATGGGGATCCACAGTCCATCCTCACAGGTAACAAACAACACCGCTCTGATGGGGATCCACAGTCCATCCTCACAGGTAACAAACAGCACCGCTCTGATGGGGATCCACAGTCCATCCTCACAGGTAACAAACAACACCGCTCTGATGGGGATCCACAGTCCATCCTCACAGTCCATCCTCACAGGTAACAAACAGCACCGCTCTGATGGGGATCCACAGTCCATCCTCACAGGTAACAAACAACACCGCTCTGATGGGGATCCACAGTCCATCCTCACAGTCCATCCTCACAGGTAACAAACAACACCGCTCTGATGGGGATCCACAGTCCATCCTCACAGGTAACAAACAGCACAGCGAAGAGTGGTGGCTGTGTCTACATCGCACCCTACGCTGTGTCTCCACAGTGCGGGCGTGGGCGTGTTGTGTAGCTCGGTGTGTGGGCGGAAGTGTGTGGGTGGTGGTGGTGGTAGTGGTGGTGGTGGTGGAGTTGGAGAGAGTGCATGCATCTTCATTTTGATTCAAACTGTTTTGCCATTTGGAAGCAAGCAAGCCAGTCAAGCCAACATGGTGGTGGTGCAAAGGTAAGGCTTGCCCCTCTTGTGTGGGGCTAAGGGAACTTCCTCTATCCAGGAAGTCTTTTGCAATTTCACTTCTGCAATAGTGAGCAGTGTATGCCTGTGCAAACGTGCCATCTGTGTATATGTTTGTCTGTGTGCACAACGGGTTTACTTGTTAATGTTCCTTTTGCTATTATTATTTATCTGCTGTTTCGGTTGATGTCTTTGTTAGACTGCTGCTCATTTCTGCTCACCACAACCACAACCACATCCATTCGTTCTCTTTTTCTTTGCAGCCCCCTCCCCTCCTCTCCTCTCCTCTCCTCTCCTCTCTCTCTCTCTCTCTCTCTCTCTCTCTCTCTCTCTCTCTCTCTCTCTCTCTCTCTCTCTCTCTCTCTCTCTCTCTCTCTCTCTCTCTCTCTCTCTCTCTCTCTCTCTCTCTCTCTCTCTGTGCCTTATCACTCTCTCACAGTGCATCATTCCTCATTTGCATTTGTTCCACTTCTTTGTGACAGGAAACTGTTCTGTCAGAGACTCGTTTACTCGTTTGAACCCATATAAGAGAGCAGAGGATCATAAGGCCATTAATCAGTGCATGTGATTACTGAGAGACAGTTTGTTCGTTTGGTTCCATCTTGTAGCTTGTGGATGTTGAGAGGAGTACTTAGAGGTAAGTTGCTCTGCTCATGATTTGCGCACACAGGTGCCTCACGATTAGTTATTTGCTGTTCTCGTTGCTACACTACTTCAACAAATGAACAAAGTCTAACTTGTCTGGGATACCTCTAACATTGTGCATGCAATGCACAATGTACAAAAAAGTATCCACCACTACTAAACTTTTTGGGTTTTATCCATCCGACTATCTGCCTGCCTGTCCAAAACGTAAAATATAAGGGTTAACTTAAATTTGTATATTTCCATAGACAACCAAATGTGTACATCAATTAATATAAATTGGAGTGGTTGTGCTTATGTTCTACAATTATCAAACAGTAAGGCCCTGTACCAACACTACTGTGATATGACCACTATGCAAAACACACACACATGGATGTTGTAGGGCACAGAATAGGAAACAGATTTGCATTTCTCTGATAAAACAGAAAATATGTGTAAGATGTGTAAATCAGTCCCACTTCCACAGTGTGTGTGTGTGTGTGTGTGTGTGTGTATCTATCTCTCTCTCTATCTCTATCTTTCCATCTTTTTTACGCCACCACATTTGAAGCGTGTGCGTCTTTCTCCACAGCCAGACTTTGTATTTGGCGTTGCCTGCACCCTGGGGTGAAATGTATCAGCAGGACACCGGCTAGAGTGTGCCTGTCTGCGCTCTGCAATCCTTTTAGCGGAACGTCTTTCACCACAAATAACGTAACATCGCAACCTGAATGTAGACCGTAGCGTTGTTGTCCTCCCTGGGAGCTCTGAAGTCTCGTTATTGTGTAACATCCATTCAGCTCTCCGTGCCTTCTCACATCCCTGAACGATGACATGCTGCTCGTATTGTTGTCTTGAGTCACGACTCACTCTAATTCTCTCAATTCCAATACTCACCTCCTCCTCTCTGTCAACCACACCAGTGATTGAGGTTTCACTGTTTCCCTGCAGCTACATTAAAGAGATACATTCAGGGCAGAGACAGGGTACTAACTAAACAAACTGTGTGCTTATCTTGCAGGTAATAATATCCAACCCCGGAGCCGGGGTACATCGCGACAGCAACGGCGTTACCATGGAGACTGGAAAGCCACAATCTGTGAGCGCTCTGTTGTACGGCGGCTCAGTTGCCGTGCCGACAGAGAGGAAAATGGGCGCCTGGGCCCCGATGACTGCTGTTTACATCCAAGCAGTGCCCGCCCCCCTGCCCCCACAGCAGCTGTTCCCGCAGGCTCGCTTTCCAGTGAGCCCACTGTGCGAGCCTGCCACCCCCCGTCTGGACGTGCCCCCCCTCTACACCAAAGACATCCTCCCCTTCCTGACGGTCCACATCGCTGGTGGGCTCCAACCCCTGCGCCAGGAGCTTAGCCTCGCGACAGCCGCCCCGCTCGCCCTCGTGGTCAGGCCCAAGTCGGCGGGGAAGCACGTCTGTCCGCACTGCAGCCGGGACTGCATGAAGCCCAGCGTGCTGGAGAAGCACCTGCGCTGCCACACCGGCGAGCGGCCCTACCCTTGCGCCACCTGCAGGGTGTCCTTCAAGACACAGAGCAACCTGTACAAGCACAAGCGCACCCAGGCCCACGCGCGCCTCTCGTCCGAGTCGGAGCACGGTGTCAACAGCAGTGTGGGCAGCCAGGAGAGTCTGTGTGGCTCCAGCATGTGCAGCTTGTCTTTGGACAGTCAGGTCGAGGAGGAGTCAGGGAACCCGGTGGGGGAGGTCAGGGCGTTCTGCACAGCCAGACTGATTGAGAGGGCCCACTGTGGGGAACGACCAGGGGCTGACCCGGAACAGGGCCCCACTGAAGACCTCGTCCAGAGAAAGATTGACTTAAGCACCAGAACACAGAAGACCGAGGCTATTCGAAGCACAGGCTTAGCAAAGGAGGAAGTAAAAGGGAAAGAGGGTGAAACCAAAAAGCTTTACAGTGTGATGCCAAATCGACACCTTCCTCTTCAAAGACAAGAAGCGACACTGATCTTTAAGGAGTGGGAAGGCTCCACGTTGAGAGGGAAACCCCAGAGCCATGAGAGCACCGACTCAGGCTTCAGCGAGAGCACTGACCACAACATGGACGCCCTTCCAGAGTGTATCCTGGAGCCCCACCAACGGGCAGTAGTGGCTGGACTGAGCCAGAATGGAACGGGCCCCAGGGACAGAGTGTCTGTGCAGGAGCAGAGATCCCTGGAGGAGCACATATCCAAGCTCATCTCCGAGAACAGCGTGGTGGTGGAGGATAAGCAGCTGGAGAACATGAGGCCCCGGAAAACTATGCTATCAAAGCAGGGCAGCATCGACCTCCCCATGCCCTACACGTACAAAGACTCTTTTCACTTTGACATGCGAAACAACCCCACTCCAAACACTGGGCTCCATGGCCACAGAAGGCCCGTGCTCCAGAGCTCCCTTCAGCCCCGCTACTCGGCGAGCACGGAGCAGGCCCCTCTTACCAGGAGCAGCTCCCTGCCCTACAGCATCACCCTGCTGACCCCAGAGCAGAGCAACCACAGCTTCTCCCACCCGAGGGACGAAGTCAATCTGATCCGCAGTGGAAGCTCCGGTTCCCTAGGCTCCACAGCCGTTTCCGGCAAATCTGTGGACCGGCAGGTGCCCTCCCACCACCCGCTGGTGCGCCAGACCGCCGTGGATTGCAACCACGCAGCAGAAGGTCCCATCTTGGCTAATTCGTCAGCAGAGAGGCCGCTGATAAACAGCGATCTCAGCTGTGACGGGGGAGGTGGCGATGACATCTGCGGGGAGCAGAGTGACAGGAAACGGCCCAGGAAGAAGGCGCAGAAGTTCACGTACAACAAGTGGTATGCCTACAAGGGAGGAACATTCAAGAAGCTTTACAGTACAACCAAGCGGAGCAATGGCACAACCTCTGCTGCCAAGGACCCATCGCCGTCGAGTCTGGAACATTCGGCGGTCGAAAGTGCAAAGAGTCTCTCGGGAGAGCATAGTAATGGGAGAACCAGCCGATCAGCGGTGACCATCCGTCATCCATCTTGCCTGCTCCCCCACTCGCCCCCTTTGTTAGGTATAGAGTTGGATCCGAAAACCAGGGGGGTTCATCAAGCGTGCAGCTCTCCGAGGCCCCCAGCCCTCCTCGGTCATGTGTCCATGTCCACGCTGCGTGTATCCTTGAACAGATCATCAGAGAACCACAGCACAGACATCATCATTGGCAGACCGGTGGAGAGGCTTGCTAGCATACAAAAACACAATGACTCCATCTTACCACCCCAAAGGGCGGACATTCCTTCAGACAGGAAAAAGCAACGAACTGATGACAGCGCAGTGCTGAATCCCCCACAAATGGAGGCAGACAGTCGCACACTGAATGAACTCTCCTCCTCTGTTACTGACCCTTTTCCCACACAAAATACAGACGTTCATCAAATTTGTCAGCCCAGGGGAGGTCTTTTACCTCAACACATCAGCGTGTCAAATGAGCAAACATCTGTAAAACCTCCCGCTTCCGTTTCTCTCCCCCCCCCCACCAAGACCAGCTTCCTGCCCAAGTATCAACTCAAGTTACCCACTGCCACTGAAGCTAACTCTGCCCCCTCGCCGCATACTCTGAAAATGTCTAAAAGAAACAATGGCTGCGGTTTCGCAACGAGTGTCTCCTCTTCTTCCGATAATCAACCCTCCATCGTAACTTCAACACCATCTGGGAATGAATGTACTCTGCAGCCCTGGGTGCTTTCAGGGAATCCTCAAAACACAGAGGAGACAAACTCCACAGAGACGGTGAAGCAATGTGAATCACTCGCAACAGGTGTAAATCATGTGGCACTTGCCGTATCGCAGAGACACTGCACAACCATCACCACAGCTACTGCCACGATGCGTGTCCGTCACAAAGAGTTATGTTCCCCGACTGTAATACAGACCTCACCCTTTAAACCTGTCATGGCACCCCACACTAGCCAGTGGCTATCCCGGCCTGTGCTGCAGAACCAATCCACTGTGACTCTTACTACAGAGGGACAGAATGGCCCGTCGGCGTCTTTGTCGCCGTCTGACACGACCTTCACAACTTTCTCGCAAGGTCGTCGGCCGAATCTTTCCCACATGCACCCCTTACATACGCTACCCTCTTTGGGTCAGTTAAACCGAGCGAACCTGGTGTCTGCGGGGCATAAGGTAGCTGACCTACCCTTTCAGATTCTACCCTTTGACCCCGGACAGCTGGACCCTGTTCAGAAGGTGTTCCACGTCCAGACAGCCGACCTCCAGATCTGTCTGCAGATTATATCTGATGAGCAACTGGCCCTCATTGAGCCACGGATGGAGAAGCAGGCAGACACATCAGAGAACTGGAAAAAAAAACAGATTCAAGCTTTAGACTCCATTGTACCTTTAGCTAGTGTCACAGACATGGTCAACATGGAGCTACTACCTTCATCTGACCGACAGTACACAAAGTTTAACTCTGAGGGACAGACTGATGTCAGTCAGGCTCAGGTGTCAGGGAACGCTAATATCTCTTGGTCTATCCAACCTCCCATTCAACCACACAGTGAGTCTAACCACAACACAGCTGTTGTGAAGCCAGACAGAAGGATAACACTAGGGGAATCTGACCATTCATCTTCAGTTGGTCTTGCGGCTAAGGAAATGGGAGACGTGACCCCTCTCTTCCCAGGTAAATTATTACAGGGAGAATGCAGTGGAAGCAAACAATTTCCTCTCATTCAAAGGACCGTGACCTTTAACGTGGAGACTGCTAAGCTCAATGAGCGGGTGTGCGCACACACCGCTTCTCAGGGTGGAGAGGCCAGGCCGCTCCCTCAGCAAGGCAGTGGTGACCTGGGCAGTGGTGACCTGGTGGACCCTGGGCCAGGTCACTCAGCCACATGTCTGCAGCCGGGGTGCAGCCCTGGTGTGCCTTTGATCCACTCATCGTCTTCACACAACATGACTCTCTGTGACACACCGGCCGGTCTGGCCCGACCACAACCCTCCGGTACGTTTACTTTACAAGTACATGTAGAAGCCGGGGGGGGGGGGGGGGGGGGATCTTATTAGATCACTGCTCAGTGTCAGTCTTGTCACAACAAATCTGTTGTGTTTTGTATGCTATTGTCTGTAAAGTTTAGCACTGCAGGAGGGCTATTAGGATGGGTCAGAGGGAGTGATGTAGGGTTGTACAAAGGCAGTTTTGAGGTACAAATTACTGACTATTTTAGTGGCCAACAGTAATAAAAAAAATTGCCGAAAATACATAGAAACAACACTAAGCCTTTTTGCCGTATAGTAAAGTATAGATGTGTTTTAATATAGGATTGATACGTTTAGAAAAAAACAACTCTTATATATATATATTATAAATAGAAAAATACTGCATTGCAGAAAAGCAACAAACCTTGTCTAAAGATTGTTATCCTCGTTATCCACAAGATGGCAATAAATTATAGCAGATGTCCATACAGACGGCCCTCACCACAATCAACAACCATCACTGAGTGGTTTGAGGCTCACAAAGTCCTAATAATTCCTGGCATTCAATTATTAACACATCAATCAAGCAACAATGTAGAGTTCAATGTACAGAAATATATAACTTGCACAGAGAGAGAATAGTCTTTGTTAATATTTCGAAAGGAATATCTCGAATGATGACAGTAACCTTCTCCCTCCACATCCCCTGAATGCCCCCTCCCCCAGAGGGGCTAATCATGTCAGTATTGGATGTATTGGATGTTGGATGGACGGTTGGATGTGTGATCTGATACCCGACTCCACAGCCCTTTGAAAAAGTGAAAGGTCCCACTAATTAAAGAAAAATAATAAACAGTGTTTTAAGGGGTCAAGACAAGAGGGAGAGGAGCTCACTACAAACCGCCTGCCTGACTCGCAGCTTAAGTACAATAACAATTACAGAATTTATTTTAGGGAAAGCTACTACAACGAGCAGTTCCATCTGCTCTCCCTCGGATCCCTCCTCCTCTCGGCCAAACGCTTTGAGCCCACTCAAAATACTCACCGGAGGAGCTGGGTGGCTATAGCTAACTCATCTCAAGGTGAGCTATGAACAAAAGTTCAGCCAAGACAAACAGAAAAACCCTCGCTACGCCTTTTGGCATACCACTATGGCAGTACCATCTGTACATTTACAAATGAAAGGGAGTGAAATGTTATCCTTGTGTCTGTTTTGGCAGAGGAGTTGGTAGTGAGCCAAATGTTTAAAGGGCAGTACACGAAGGACCATGTATGGATGAACTGGACTGTAAATTATCTATGAGATACATTTCAGCAAAAACAATTGGCTTCTGTACATCCCTTTTCCAACCAGAATACTTCCCAGATGGTTCTAGAAAACCATCAGGTTGGGTGTCCCCCAGCGCCGACCAGCACCAACCGGCCACATACATCTGCTCAAAACTGAAGGGTATTTGTTTTCTGCGCACATATCAACCTCCCCTCCCTGTCTTTCTTCTCACATTATGAACACATATCAATCTCCCCTCCCTGTCTTTCTTCTCACATTAAGAACACATATCAATCTCCCCTCCCTGTCTTTCTTCTCACATTATGAACACATATCAATCTCCCCTCCCTGTCTTTCTTCTCACATTAAGAACACATATCAATCTCCCTTCCCTGTCTTTCTTCTCACATTAAGAACACATATCAATCTCCCCTCCCTGTCTTTCTTCTCACATTAAGAACACATATCAATCTCCCCTCCCTGTCTTTCTTCTCACATTATGAACACATATCAATCTCCCCTCCCTGTCTTTCTTCTCACATTAAGAACACATATCAATCTCCCTTCCCTGTCTTTCTTCTCACATTAAGAACACATATCAGTCTCCCCTCCCTGTCTTTCTTCTCACATTAAGAACACATATCAATCTCCCCTCCCTGTCTTTCTTCTCACATTAAGAACACATATCAATCTCCCCTCCCTGTCTTTCTTCTCACATTAAGAAGAGAATCCCAAGGAAAGCAGAGAGTATGTTGTAAAGTTACAGACCCCACTAAAATGACATTTGTATTGCCAGGTAAAAATTATTTTCTGATATGTTGGTGCAGTGAAGGTAAGGATATATATATATATATATATATATATATTGGTATATATATATATATATATATATATATATTGGTATATATATATATATATATATTGGTATATCCTTACCTATGTATTATCCTTATATGTATATATATATATGTATATATATATATATATATATATATATATATATATATATATATATATATATGTATGTATATATATGTATATATATACCGTATTACACAGAAAGCAACTGTATATGGATGGGAATATGGCTATGAATAAATACATATACATATATATATAAATACATATACATATATCAATCTAAATCTGGAGGATTTCCAATCCTCTTTATTGGTCACACATGTACACACACAGTGAAATTCGTTTTTAACCCATCTTATGATTAGAAGCAGTTGGCAGCCGTTGTATATACAGTGCCCGGGGAGCAGTGGAGGCTTGCTCAAGGGCACCTCGGCAGTGCCCAGGAGGCTAACTGCCACCTTTTTCCAAGAACCAGTTCTCACTCCGTACTTAGTCCATTTCAAGTACTTGGTACCTGGAACCGGCGACCCTCCAAGTCCCAACAGACTGAGCTACTGCCATCCCTAAATACTGTATATACAGTATATACAGTATTTAGTGATTTAAAGAGAGCGAGAGAGAGCGAGAGAAAGAGAGAGCGAGAGAGAGAGAGAGAGAGAGAGAGAGAGAGAGAGAGAGAGAGAGAGAGAGAGAGAGAGAGAGATAGAGAGAGAGAGAGAGAGAGAGAGAGAGAGAAAGAAACCAAACACCCCTTTATTCCCTCTCCAGGGACACATGGAAGTTCCTCGCTGGTAGGAGCACTTAGGAGCAAGGGTTGCAGGAGTTCCCATGGGCCACCAGACGGCATCGGGCCGGGGCCCAAACAGAAGAGCCGAGGGCCCGGGGAGAGTCAACAATGTGTGGAGGTGAGAGGGGGGGATGACCATGATGTGCTACTGGTCCAAGCAGTTAGTTATAGTTTGTTTTTGTTTCATTTGAATTTGATACCTCAAACAAGATTGCAAAAAATGAGAATCACCAAGGCGCTATTTCTGGCTTCTGGATGAGTTGTCTTAAACAATCTTAAAGTACTTCCACATCCAACATCACTATTTTCGATTTAGTGTAGTGGATATAGTGGGTGCAAAACACCTTTTAGTCATGCAATCATAAGTAAAAATCTTCCCAGATTTTACCCTTCAACATTTCTTCAAATGATTGAAGATGAAAAATGATATATGCAGCAAAAACAACCGTGTGCTCTATGAACTAAAATATTCTTCTCTCATATTATGGTGCATATTACAGGTGCGCTATGTCAGAAATGCAGAGCACTTTGTGGAATTTCTCAGAGGGGCAGGGGGCAGTGGCGTTTTCTCCCGGAGGCCAAGGGAAGCCAGGCTTCCCCTGTTTTTTCGGATTGTAGTTATAATTTTAATACATTTTTTAAATTAAAATAAAAAACATTCCGGCAGCAACACACAGCCTGTGTGTTGCTGCCGGACCGTCTCTCCCCCATTCTCATTGAGTATTTTACAAAGAGTGAAACAACAGCGCCCCCTAGATATTATGGTGAAATTGAGGAGGCCAGCCGAATGAGCTTCCCTTGGTGAAAAAAAAAATGGAGGGATTGTCCCGGATTGACCAATCAGATGAGGCCCACGTCATGTCCCCCTGCCAACCTGTGATTGGTCAGGGCCCATGCCAAGGGAGGCCAGAGACGGCTGGCATCCCCCCTCAAGGGAATGGGATCCCTTGATCCCATTGGATCGATTTGAAGGGAATCCATTGACTCACAAATCCAATCAACATCAGTACGTAGTACTGTAACTGTCATCCTCGCCGTTTTAAGCATTATGGAGGGTGGAGATTTGGCGTACTTAATAAAAAACAACTTTACTAAACTTCCGCTACAGCAGCAACTAAAAACTTAATCTGATGACAGGCCCATGCCCACACTCGAGCTGTGTGCACAGAGGAAAAAGGGAGCGAATCGGACGTTCAATGAGGACAATTATGTCCGCACGGAGTGGCTAACTGGAAGCGCTGAACTTCAGCGTCTATTTTGCTGGCCATGTCTTCTTTTTGACAAGGATTCGTGCTCCCTGAACAATCCTTGGGCAACTTCAGGATTCATCGACCTTGCCAACCTGTCACGGGCAATTGAGAGGCACGGTAAATCAAAAAATCACATAGATTGTGCTGTGAAATTGAAGCTTTTTTATTCATTACCGAATCTGCACTGCGCATTGAGCGGCTGGTTATGCATTTGGGGGGGGGGGGGGATGCTTAAATTAATAAGACGAGAGAGTTTTGGCTGGAGAGTGCGTGCGGACCTGTCGGTTAGATAACAGGCGTGTGCAAGTCCTGCATCTGTATGATACAACTGTGTAAAATGATACCGGGCGCTGTAATCACTCATCTGGTTACGTTATTGACCCAAAAAAACTGGCTTCCCCTAAAATTTTCCCCACGCCACGCTACTGGCAGGGGGCCGGGGAACACAGTGTACAAATGTATGTCGTCACGGTACAGCGAACAGTGGCGGTATTTTCCCATCATGTTCTCTCTCTCTCCTTAATAACAGGAAGTGGAGGAGAACACCCTGGCGGTGGCCTGGCGAGCTCAGGGCCTCCCTGCTCTCCCGCGGTCCCAGACCCGGCGTGGGATGTCTGCGGGCCGGGCGGCGAGGCCCACCAACGGGGCGTCCCTTTCCCACCTCATGCTTGCCGGAGGTGTCGTCGTCTCTGAAAGCAACCCTCTCCACGTTCAAGCCCCTCCCCTGCATCAGAATCCCATCGCAACACCGGACATGACATCAAAGCCAGCGCCGTCCGCTCGGGACACTGTGTCCGCCGCCATCCACGCAGCACTAACGCATAGCTCTGATATATGCTGCCCAACAACACAAAGCCCCCTGTCTGCCATGGAGCCATCCCCCTGGGATCACCTCCCTGAGCCCCCCCAGATGACCCCGCCTGCTCACACCCCCAACAACAGCAACAGCAGCAGCAGCGCTGCGCGGATGGAGGAGGATGAGCAGGTGCGCCTTTCCAAGTCCTGCACGTACACAGAACTCAAGAGCACAGTGGAGGGAGGGGGCCCGACGCAGGAGCACGTGGCCTACTGTGGAGACCCTCTCAGGGAGGAGGGAGAAGACTTCCCCGGCAGTAGATACCACCACCACCAGCAGGAGCAGGAGGACGTGGTGTTATCTGAAGCCCATCTCGGTGGACACCCATTCACCGAAGGTTCGTCCATCACCAACGTTTGGCCATTGTTGCCAAACTGCCAAGGATACCAGCAGGACAGCAGCAGCGATGACGACGATGAAGGCAAGCTGATCATCGAGCTTTAAGGAGAGAGAGAGAGAGAGAGAGAGAGAGAGAGAGAGAGAGAGAGAGAGAGAGAGAGAGAGAGAGGAGAGAGAGAGAGAGAGAGAGAGAGAGAGAGAGAGAGAGAGAGAGAGTAAAGGCGCAGTGTGTGCGTGCATTCACTCAATTATACATTTGCAAACACATGTCTGTCCCGCAGGCACATATGACACACACACACACACACACACACACACACACACACACACACAGGACTGTTCCACGCAAACACCACCTGTGTTAGTGAATCACAGGAGAAACTCGTTAATCTCATTCAGACCTCATCTGCTGTCAATCACGTTAACCCGGCGGAGGAGATACTTACAAATAAATACGACTTAGACAGACATCTTTATTTTCTTCTTTTATTTGATTTTCCTTTTATCGTGAGTCAGCGTGACTGCGGTTGCTGGCTGGATCTAACCGCATAGGAAATAGGGCATGTTTAACATGCCTTGAGAAGAACTCACCCACATGCCACGCTTTAGCGGTGGCTGAGCTGGCTGAGCACGTCAGTCACCAGGCGGGACAAACACACGCGGGGCCGCGGGGCGCCTTGTTGCAGGTGGATCGCCGCGGGGCGCCTTGTTGCAGGTGGATCGCCGCGGGGCGCCTTGTTGCAGGTGGATCGCCGCGGGGCGCCTTGTTGCAGGTGGATCGCCGCGGGGCGCCTTGTTGCAGGTGGATCGCCGCGGGGCGCCTTGTTGCAGGTGGATCGCCGCGGGGCGCCTTGTTGCAGGTGGATCGCCGCGGGGCGCCTTGTTGCAGGTGGATCGCCGCGGGGCGCCTTGTTGCAGGTGGATGTGGATGTTTTCGCGTCTTTGAACTTAGTCACGATGACGAAGGATGAAGTATATACAGTACGTGCGTTTGTAGGTTTTGTATATTTCCGGGTTACGGCAGTTGAATGTTTCTTGGTCACCATTCAGGTATCGAACAGATGAAGCGTGTAATAAAGAATGTCTCAAATCAACTGTTTTTAAATTGTGTGAGAAGTAGGGCTGTGTGTACATGAAATGACATTTGTATCAGAATAACGCATGTATGCATCTGCTAAATCATTTATTTTGCAGAGCCTCAACATGTAACGTTTATATTTGCCCTTCCTTTATTAGATTTAACTTCATCACCAACACCCTTTTGTTTAATGACTCATGCGGGATTACGTTATTTTGAGATAGCCATGGTGCTGTGTTCCGCACAGTTCTCAACCCAATGTAATATTGCCATAGAGCTACAAAATAACCCTAACACTGTGTGTGTGAGTGCGTGTGTGCGCGTACATAACCATGCATGGGCACATCTGTGTATTCAAGCCAGGTTGGTTATATAGGTTTGGCTATCAAAAGGCCACCAATAAATCTCTATTCCCCCCCCCCCTCAGTTGATATATGTAGTTGTATTTTAAGAACATCAAGCTGGGAATGACACTGAACTGACCTGAGGAAGCAAGCATGTGTCAGTGCACTGGATAACAGCTCAATAGACCTGGGCGGAGAACCCTGCCAGCTGCTGTCTAGTCCTGGACCGGTGATGCTGGACTCCAGCAGTGGACCATGTGGCCACAGAGAACCCTGGACCCTCACGACAAAGTGACCATAATACTCCTAGGAAACCTAAAGTTAAGTTAAATGTTGCCTTAACCACAGCAAATCCTTACTTTAGCACAGCTATACCAACCTATAGCTACACTTAAAGGAATACTTTTCAGATTTCAACCAGCTTTGTTCCATTACAATGTGGGTATTATATTAAACTTATCTATTATAGATCATTATAATGATCCCCTCTTTTTCGCTGGTTCTAGAGCTGTTCCAATTATTGTTCTCTGGTCATGTAGAACCAGTTCTCTAGGGCTGTTGTTCCAACTGTTGTTCTCTGGTCATGTAGAACCAGTTCTCTAGGGCTGTTGTTCCAACTGTTGTTCTCTGGTCAGAACCAGTTCGCTGGGCACACTATGGACTATGGATTCCCACATTTAGACGGTTGGACAGTGTGGTGCTATAAGGCAGTGGTTTCCAACCTGTGGTCCAGTCTCATATAAAGTTGATTACTTGATTTAGACAGTGTGGTCAGACAGTGTGCTATATTTGCCTCTTGTACTTCTTACTACTTTGCCCAGATCGATACATTTAGACCACGTCAGATTCCTCGATCAGAGCGTAAAGTCCCCCGAACACAAATACAAAGCACACGTGAGCGCTGAGGAATGAGCGCCTTTGCCTTCTCATATTTTGGTGCGTGATTTAAGTATTGGCGCCATAAACCAATGTCTCCAATGGGTCAGGACATGAAGACAGAATTATTTAATTGACGATACAGATAGGGGAGAGGAAATTGTCAATTATTAAATCTGTGTGTGCGTGCGTGAGTGTCTGACTGACAGAATCTCTCTCTCTCTCTCTCTCTCTCTCTCTCTCTCTCTCTCTCTCTCTCTCTCTCTCTCTCTCTCTCTCTCTCTCTCTCTCTCTCTCTCTCTCTCTCTCTCTCTCTCTCTCTCCACAACTGAACCACGAGAGCGACAGCCCACATGTTCTTGTGCATCTTAACCTTTTACTTGTAAGCTCCTTTGGATTTCTGTGTGCGTGTTATCGTCTTATATTTTGCGGTTAATTTTCCTTCTGAAGTAACAGCCCTACTCCTTGGTAACGTAATGGATAACTTCACGTCGCTTAACGGGGGACTTATATTTATCATCATTGCTACGACATGTTTGGCAAACGGTGAGTAAGCTTGTTACTAATCCGTGCGTAATAACATGCGTGTTTCATAAGGAGATGTGTTTTGTAGTTTTGAGTCCTTTATTTACGTATTTTTTTAACCGTTTTTTGTATGTATTTCACCGTATAGCATCCTCGGCCGGTAAAGACGTGAATCTGAGGAGAGAGTGGAACGCGTTCCCGGGGACCCTTCAAGACACCGGAGTAAGGGGTCCCGGTTGCTCGGGTTCCACCTGCGACCGGTCGTCCTTGGGTCCCCGCAGACGCGCCAAGAGATGTACCTGTTACACGTACAAGGACAAGGAGTGCGTGTATTATTGCCACTTGGATATTATCTGGATCAACACGCCAGAGTAAGTCAGCTACACGTGTGGATATTAACGATGCCACCGTATAGTAGCACAGGAGAGGTATTTACACCACCGCTGTTTGTGTGTGTGTGTGTGTGTGTGTGTGTGTGTGTGTGTGTGTGTGTGTGTGTGTGTGTGTGTGTGTGTGTGTGTGTGTGTGTGTGTGTGTGTGTGTGTGTGTGTGCGCGGTGACGCATTCTTGGCTATAATCAATGCGCAATCCAACTTACCTTGGTGAATTGAAAGCTGTCGTCAGTTGCAGTTTTGATAACTAAGCCATCAAATCAGTTCACAAATAACAGATTTACGCCCAAAAATCATTTGTCATATATTCTTCTGAAAGAATTGACATTTCAAGGCTTAAGTAATTATTATTATTATTATTATTATTATTAATAATTATAATAATAATAATACAAATAATAATATTATTATTATTATTATTCATAATAATTATAATACTATTATTAGTAGTAGTAGTAGGAGTTGTTGTTGCTATCAATTGTCCTATATTGTCGTAGTATTATTAGTCAGCTTATTAGTATTAATTGGTAGCCAATTGAGAAAAACAATTACCAACTGTGGTATTTGAGGAATTAAAGAAAAACTTAATCACATATTACTTAAGATTCCTAAGTTATTTGTAAACCCTAGTACACCCAGCCCTGCAGGGATATGCGTGCATAATTGCTTTTGTACCACTGGTGGAAATGCCCGTGACCAACATGTCAATAGATTGACCTCACAACCCTTTTGGACATCTTGGTTGGATTGGAGAGGACCAGACACATTACATTGTTATTGATGAGGTTCTACACTAAAACCTACTTACTTTACAAATGGGAATTATACACAATTGTTTAGTGATACAAAGAATGCCTACAGAGAAACAATCCAACTGGATTTTAACTGATAACCATTCAGTTGTGTAAAAAAAAAAGAGGTGAACAATCTATCAGAGAAAAAACAACAGTCCGACCCCTTGCTCTTGTTTTGAAATGGGAAACAGTGACCCTTGTCACAGAACAAAGTCACCTACATTTCTGGATGAATTAAAAACCATCAGGAAACAAAAGCATCATTGTCTCTGCGCTGACTGATGCCTGCATGTCTGCCAGATCAAAGCGGGTCTCTTTGAAATCCATTGTTCCCGGTGTCTTCCCCGATTGACCGATTGATTAGCTAGGGCACCGCTAGCTAATTAGTTCCTCAGGAGGAGGAGACACACCCATCTCTCGCAGGCAACCTCACCGCCCTCTTCTGTGAACCCTAATCCGACCACACAGAGCGGTCCAGACTGCCATACTGAACATCAAAGTTCCCCCTCCTTTGGAGCTATAAGCCCCTCCTTCTGAGGCAGTGTGTTATGACCCAACAAGACCGGCTAGCCAAATGTGCAAGAGAACCCAGAAGAAGAGACAGGACATCCAAAACAACAGATAATGTCTTTACTGAAAGATCCACAAACTCACACGGGGAGATGGTCCAGAGGGTGGAACGCGGAGAGGGTCCTTGGAGTGGGGGGGGGGGGGGGGGGGGAGGGGAGGGGGTAGGACAAGACGCGACGTAGACGGAGCTGGAGACACTGGTTCTTGAGTTGGAGGGAGCCATGAGGTTCTCAACTATCAAGTGCCCAACGTCGGCAGCCTTAAGCAGGGTAGATCCCAGATTAATTAGAGCGTGGGGGCACAACACAGTGATAGTTAAGCAAAACTCAACAAAGGTTTGGCTTCCGTGGTTCTGCTCCCCTGCCCGGCTCACCTGGAGAGAGTGCTCCTCCTCCACACGCTTATGCAACAGATAACACACATTCCTGAGTTTTGGGCGGCGGATTTGGGAGGCGTTGAGAACCAGCTCAACGGCTTCTTATCTTAGAAGTGCAGGCTGTTACAGTTTCAGGGTGCATGGCTCATTCAGCAAAGGTCGAAGGTTAGAGAGGTGGGCCGTATCGCAGTCGAAGCAGATGTTGTAAGAAACACTTGTGGCTTATGGTTGTAATCCACCACACACCTTCTGTCACCACTCTTGACTTGTATGGGGCTGGAAATTAGGGCTGGGTGATATGGTCTGAATCTTCTATCCCGATATAGGTCATTTAATAACTCAATACCGATATATAAGGCCTTAATTCATTAGGATGTTATTAATTGTTTGTTTTCAATAAAATATTAAATAATACCGCAAACCCCACACACACTGCCAACTACACATACCACCAACCCCACATACCGCTAACCACACACACACACCACCAACCCCACACACCGCTAACCACACACACCGCCAACCACATACACGCCAACCCCACATACCGCTAACCACACACACACCACCAACCCCACACACCGCTAACCACACACACCGCCAACCACATACACGCCAACCCCACATACCGCTAACCACACACACACCACCAACCCCACACACTGCTAACCACACACACCGCCAACCACATGCACGCCAACCCCACACACCGCTAACCACACACACCGCCAACCACACACACACCGCCAACCCCACACACCGCCAACCCCACACACCGCTAACCACACACACCGCCAACCACATACACGCCAACCCCAAATACCGCTAACCACACACACTCTGCCCTCCCAGTCCCTCCCGAGCATGGAGAGAGTCTGCCCTGCCCTCCAGGCACCTCCCCAGCATGGAGAGAGTCTGCCCTGCCCTCCAGGCACCTCCCCAGCATGGAGAGAGTCTGCCCTGCCCTCCAGGCACCTCCCCAGCATGGAGAGAGTCTGCCCTGCCCCCCAGGCACCTCCCCAGCATGGAGAGAGTCTGCAGGCACCTCCCGAGCATGGAGAGAGTCTGCCCTGCCCCCCAGGCACCTCCCCAGCATGGAGAGAGTCTGCAGGCACCTCCCCAGCATGGAGAGAGTCTGCCCTGCCCCCCAGGCACCTCCCCAGCATGGAGAGAGTCTGCAGGCACCTCCCCAGCATGGAGAGAGTCTGCCCTGCCCCCCAGGCACCTCCCCAGCATGCAGCTACTGCCAGGCTGGGAGGGAGTCACAATTGGATTCACTATTCGTGAGAAAGATCAATTTTGCATCACAATTGGAATTTTCACAGAAAAAACGATTTGAACGATCATTTGTGGGGGTCTGTACCAAAAAAACCACGTTTTTTATACATCTGGAGAACAAATGTGTAGGCCAGCACTATAGTACTTCAGTTATAATAGTGTTATAAATGTATATTTACACATTTTACCCATATGAAAAAACTGCAGCTCCTGCGATTTGGATATTACACTTGGCCATATTGCGATTTTGATAATATTTTGATTCATTGTTTAGCCCAAATCCCCATCTCCACAATGCTCATTATCTCAGTCACTATATATAATACTACATAACATGTGCCCTTCGGTGGATGCTCCAAAGCGTCTGAGTGCATCCATTGCTATCACCCAGTGGGCCCCCAAAGCTCACCAATCCGACCAAAGCAAGCGGTATTATAGAGCTATGTATTGTACACAATTTGGTGGTACAGGTCAATCAGACTTCCAACCAGACTTTCCCTGATTTTACTGGGTTTCTGATGTTTGAGGGGAGTGATGAATTGGATTGGATTGGATTAATTACATTTGTTGGTTTTGTTTTCTCCTCCATATTTCTTGCAGCCAGATACCTGACCTGATCTTATGTGATCCTCTTGAACTGAAGGAGTTAGGCCTAAGGACAGTAGGGGGGGAGAGACACTCGTACGCTTTGTTACAACAAAAAGTTCAGGTATGACTCTTGACGGGAGGGGGAGGAGCCTCTTACGCTGACATGTTTTCCTTTTCAAAATACTTTTTAATTCACAGTAGTCCCCACAGAGTCTAGTGCTTCAATCTTTCTTTCATCCCTTAAAAATATATTGCAATATTTTGAAGACTCGGGGCCTGTGTCTGGGCTGTAGTCCCTTTCAGTTTGGATAAAGAAGACGAGATGTGTGATGTGAGGTTTTGGCGAAGTCACGTCACACACAACTGTCACGGGTTTAGGTTTGGACCCAAGAGCTGCACCCAGACACCAAAGGCAGGTAGTGGTATTTATTACGATAAATATCACACACAGACAGGGACAGGCAGAGACGTAGTCGGGGACAGGCAGGTGATCAGAACCGGGGCAGGGTATACAAACCAGGCAAACCAATGGGCACCATCTATTCTCCCTCCTACTGTCCAGTCGTCGCTTGTTCCTCAGCATCCGTACAAGGACTACCAGGTTCAAGGACAGTTTTTATCCACAGGCAGTGACCTACTAGGAGACTGCTAGGAGTGGTGCCTCTATCATAACATTGTCATCCATATTACATTACACGTTCATACTTTGCTGGACTTTCTGGACTCATTACAGTTACTGCACTGTACTGCACTGTATGTATGATGCTGCTGCACTACTGGCACTTTAAAATGCTTTTTACTGCTTTTTGCACAATTTAACACGTCATCCATCAGTCACTTTATTGTTATTTTTATTGTGTACAGTATTGTTATAGTATAGTGTTGTATAGTATACGTATATAACATAGTATAGTATATAGTGGTAGCATATTATAGGTAGTATATAGTGTTATTTACAGTATATTATTGATTAGTATAGTATTGTATAGTATAGTATAGTATTGTTGTCGGAAATTCATACTGTAGGAGGGAATGGGGAGTAAGCATCCCAGATCAGACTCTGGCCTCATGCCAGCACGACTTTTAATTGACCTGATACATTCCCTCAACACATTTGAGTAAATGCTTGTGGCAGAGAGACAAAAATATGACATTGCCTTCGCACCTTAGCCTGTTTCCATTTTTTGCCCGGCAAACATAACCACCAAATAGGTTTGCCTTGCCCCATATGTTTGAACGTCGTAGTCATCCATCTTTCTAACCACGCCAACCGTCTCCTGTGTGTCTCTTCTTCAGGCACACGGTGCCATATGGCATGTCAGACTACCCGATCCCACAGCGTCTGAGGCGCTCCGCCCGGACCGAGAGAGGAATGAGGCGCTCCGAAGCGCAGCGCTGCGCGTGTGCGTTGCCAGGCGACGCGGCCTGCGGCCGATTCTGCGTGAGCGGGTGAAACAAGAACCTTCCTGCATGGCGATTGCATTGAAATGAATAACGCCCCCTGCAGTTGGAGCCAGTGGAGCTCAAATAAACATCAGCATTACAATAAATAGACTTTACGGAGATGTTCTTTCTCAAAAAAGCATACTATCGTCAATTATAACATCATTATGGTTTAATTCGTACATCCTTAAATGTTTATGATTGAAGCCAGATCTGTGTCGTGACTCGTGTTATGTTGGCTTTCTGTGCTTGCAGGCAGAGCCGTCCCTCCCCGGCGGCTACCCAATAGGAGCAGGGAAGACCCACGTCAGCCAGGGGGTGCTGTGGAATAACCTCCAGGGGGCGCTGTGGAGTCATCTCGCATCAGCAGGACAGAGGGTCCAATGACGTCACTTTAGTCTCATGGATCAAGTGGCGCAAACCCGAAAAGTGATACAAAATAAATAGAGGAGGAAAAATAGTACCTTTGCATTAGAAATGCTGTGGCAGAGGAGGGGGGGGGCATGGAAACCTTTCCCAGAGAGACATAGCTGATTGTGCCTTCTACGTGTCGACTGCCCTGTCATTAAAGTGATGGATTCACTAGAGAGCCATCCACGCGCCCTCAGAGGTGTGCTGAACTCAAATGTGCAGGGGGGGGGGGGGGTGAAGGGTCCTCCTCTTCAACACCCGGGTCACAGAAGATAGAGATATTAGCCACGGTCCTCACATACATGCTGTACAGTGGCGTGGCCCTGGAGTCTACCCTAACCCTAACCACTACCACCGCTGGGATCATCCTTATTTCTCTGCCAATCAATATCTCAAACAAACAGAATGGATATTATAATATTACAAGGTTTGCATTTGCATACAATGAATCTGTCAGAGTATGTTGGTACTATAAATAAACAATTGTTTTTGTATATAAAAAAAATACAAAATATGAGAATTAATTGTGGGCTTTTTTTATTTTATTTTTTACGGTGGCCCTGAAGTGTAAATCACAAACGACAATGGGAAAATACAACAACAAATTACCACACTTACCACACTTACCACACTTACGCTAAAGGTAGGTACCTATCCGATTGTCGCTGATAGGACGCACTGCCACACACACGTTGACTTCTCTGCCAGTAAGATGAAGGAAGTGAGGTGATGAGGAGTTGAGGACTAAAGAGGAGAGCTTCTGGTCCTCTGCGCCCCGCTCACTAACTGCAGTCATGTCGGCTGCGCTGCCGTTCACAATCAGTTGGTCTTGCTATTTCAATATTTCTAAATATGTAAAACTTTACAGTTCTCTACATCATCTTTTATACAGTTTATTTTTTCTTTCTAAGCAATGGTATTTCGTTTAGGGGAGGGGCCAGACTAAGAATGGTTCAAAGACTTCAATGGACAAACAAACTAGAATTGAGGATACCCTAACCGGAGGAAGCCCGGGGCCCCTTTCCGGAGCTAGACCTGGAAAGAGGGCCCGTAAGCGAGCGCCTGGTGGCCGGGTTAGCCACGGAGCCCGGTCGGGCATTGCCCGAAAAAGCAACGTGGCCACTTCTCCTTCCCGCGGACCCACCACCTACGGGAAGAACCACTGGGGTCGGGTGCACTGCCAGTTAGGCGGCAGTGAAGGCAGGGGGCATCGACGGACCAAACCCAGCCAACAGAGACTGGCTTTGGGGACGTGGAATGTCACTTCTCTGGGGGGGAAGGAGCCTGAGCTGGTGCGGGAGGTGGAGCGCTACCAATTAGATCTGGTGGGGCTTACCTCTACGCACAGCACTGGCTCTGGAACTAAACTCCTGGATAGGGGTTGGACTCTTTCCTTCTCTGGAGTTGCTCAGGGTGTGAGGCGCCGGGCGGGTGTGGGGATACTCACAAGTCCCCGGCTGAGTGCCGCTTTGTTGGAGTTTACCCCGGTGGACGAGAGGGTCGCCTCCCTACGCCTTAGGGTCATGGGAGGGAAAACTCTGACTGTTGTTTGTGCCTATGCACCAAACAACAGTTCGGAATATCCCGCCTTCTTGCACACCCTGGATGGAGTCCTGCATGGGGCTCCTGAAGGGGACTCTATAGTCCTCCTGGGAGACTTCAACGCACACATGGGTAACGATGGGGAAACTTGGAGGGGCGTGTTGGGGATGAACGGCCTACCTGATCAGAACCGGAGTGGGGTTTTGTTATTGGATTTCTGTGCTAGTCATGGATTGGCCATAACAAACACCATGTTCAAACATAAGGATGCTCATAAGTGTACATGGTACCAGAGCACCTTAGGCCGAAGGTCAATGATCGATTTTGTTATCGTATCATCTGGCCTGAGGCCGCATGTTTTGGACACTCGGGTGAAGAGAGGGGCAGAGCTGTCAACCGATCACCATCTGGTGGTGAGTTGGGTAAGATGGCGGGGGAAGCCTCTGGACAGACCTGGTAAGCCCAAACGTGTAGTGCGGGTGAACTGGGAACGTCTGGTGGATGCCCCTGTCCGGGAGACCTTCAACTCACACCTCCGGCGGAATTTTTCGGGCATCTCTGTGGAGGCTGGGGGCATTGAGCCAGAGTGGTCATTGTTCAAAGCTTCTATTGCCGAAGCTGCGGTTGAGAGTTGTGGCCTCAAGGTCATTGGTGCCTCAAGGGGCGGCAACCCTCGGACTTCGTGGTGGACACAGGTGGTCAGGGAAGCCGTCCGGCTGAAGAAGGAGGCCTTCCGGGCTATGTTAGCCTGTGAGACTCCGGACTCGGTTGCGAGGTATCGACAGGCCAAGAGGACGGCAGCCTCGGCTGTAGCGGAGGCAAAGCAGCGGGTGTGGGAGGAATTCGGAGAAGCCATGGAGAAGGACTTTCAGTCGGCACCAAAGCGTTTCTGGCAAACAATCCGGCGCCTCAGGAGGGGGAAGCGTGGGTCCATCCAAGCTGTGTAGAGTAAGGGTGGGACATTGCTGACCTCAACTGAGGAGGTGATCGGGCGGTGGAAAGAACACTTTGAGGAACTTCTTAACCCAACTACACCCTCAATGGTAGAGACAGAGCTGGAGGATGAAGGACGGCAAACATCAATCTCCCTGGAGGAAGTCACTGCGGTAGTCAAACATCTCCGCAGTGGCAAAGCCCCAGGGGTTGATGAGATCCGTCCAGAAATGCTAAAGGCTCTGGGTGTTGAGGGGCTGTCATGGATGACACGTCTTTTCAACATTGCGTGGAAGTCTGGGACAGTGCCTGAGGAGTGGCAAACGGGGGTGGTGGTACCCCTGTTCAAAAAGGGTGACCAGAGGGTGTGTGCCAATTACAGGGGTATCACATTACTCAGCCTCCCTGGGAAAGTCTACTCCAAGGTGCTGGAAAGGAGGGTTCGGCCGATAGTCGAACCTCAGATTGAAGAGGAACAATGCGGATTCCGCCCTGGTCGTGGAACAACGGACCAGCTTTTCACTCTTGCAAGGATCCTGGAGGGGGCTTGGGAGTATGCCCATCCGGTCTACATGTGTTTTGTAGATTTGGAGAAGGCATATGATCGGGTCCCTCGGGAAATACTGTGGGGGGTGCTGCAGGAGTATGGGGTGCGGGGGTCACTGTTGAGGGCCATCCAATCTCTCTACTCCCAAAGCAAGAGATGTGTCCGGATTCTCGGTACAAAGTCAGGCCTGTTCTCAGTGGGTGTTGGCCTCCGCCAGGGCTGCGCTTTGTCACCCATCCTGTTTGTGATTTTCATGGACAGGATTTCAAGGCGTAGTCATGGAGGGGAGGGGTTTCAGTATGGTGGGCTCAGGATTGAATCGCTGCTGTTTGCAGATGATGTGGTCCTGTTTGCGTCATCAGTATGTGACCTTCAGCACTCACTGGATCGGTTTGCAGCAGAATGTGAAGCGGCTGGGATGAGGATCAGCACCTCCAAATCTGAGGCCATGGTTCTTAGCAGGAAACCGGTGGATTGTCTACTCCAAGTAGGGAGGGAGTCCTTATCCCAAGTGAAGGAGTTCAAGTATCTCGGGGTCTTGTTCTCGAGTGAGGGGAGGATGGAGCGTGAGATTGACAGGAGAATAGGTGCAGCGGGAGCGGTATTGGGTGCACTTTGGCGCACCGTTGTAACCAAAAGAGAGCTGAGCCAGAAGGCAAAGCTCTCGATCTACCGATCAGTCTTCGTTCCTACCCTCACCTATGGCCATGAGCAATGGGTAATGACCGAAAGGACGAGATCGCGAATACAAGCGGCCGAAATGAGTTTCCTCAGGAGGGTGGCTGGTATCTCCCTGAGGGATAGGGTGAGAAGCTCAGTCACTCGTGAGAGACTCGGAGTAGAGCCGCTGCTCCTTCGCGTAGAAAGGAGCCAGTTGAGGTGGTTCGGGCATCTAGTAAGGATGCTTCCTGGTCGCCTCCCGAGGGAGGTTTTCCAGGCACATCCAACTGGGAAGAGACCACGGGGCAGACCGAGGTACAGGTGGGGTGATTACATCTCCACACTGGCCTGGGAACACCTCGGGATCCCCCAGTCAGAGCTAGTCGATGTTGCCAGGGAGAGGGAAGTTTGGAGTCCCCTGCTGGAGCTGCTACCTCCGCGACCCGATTTCGGATAAGCGGGAGAAGATGGATGGATGGATGGATGGTATTTCGTTTGAAAATAAATTAAGAATTGTATATTGTATCTGCCTGGCATTTGTGTATGTGCAATATTGTAAGATGTGAAATTATCTTTTTATCTTCAAGAACCAAAACATTACAGCCTGGACAATATAATTAGTTGGTTAGCTTTGTACACACACACACACACACACACACACACACACACACACACACACACACACACACACACACTTTGTTGATCATTTTCAGCACTGCAGATGTTTTTGTTTTGTTATTTTATTTGATATCATCTTTGTTAGCAAAACAATAATAACAATAACGTTTCAGAAAGCATATTGTGCAGCCTTAACATGGCTTAATAAAAAGATGGCTGAACCTTTGGAACTCTGGATTACATTTAATAATAAAACAATAAAATGAGATAGTTTTGTTTTTCCTTCTTCTCCAAACGTGTAACGTCGTGGTGGTGCTGGTGATGGTGGGGGTGGTGGTGGTGGTGGTGGTGATGGTGGTGGTGGTGGTGGTGATGGTGGTGGTGGTATTGATGGTGCCGATGGTGGTGGTGGTGGGGGTGGTGGTGCTGGTGATGGTGATGGTGGTGGTGGTGGTGGTGCTGGTGGTGGTGGTGGTGGTGATGGTGGTGATGGTGGTGGTGGTGGTGGTGGTATTGATGGTGCTGGTGGTGGTGATGGTGGTGGTGGTGCTGGTGGTGCTGGTGATGGTGGTGGTGGTGGTGCTGGTGGTGGTGGTGATGGTGATGGTGGTGGTGGTGGTGGTGGTATTGATGGTGCTGGTGGTGGCGATGGTGGTGGTGGTGGGGGAGGGGTGGTGTGGTGGTGGTGGTGGTGGGGGTGGTGGTGATGGTGCTGGTGGTGGTGGGGGTGGTGCTGGTGGGGGGGTGCTGGTGATGGTGGTGTGGGTGGTGGTGATGGTGCTGGGGTGGTGGTGGTGGTGCTGGTGGTGATGGTGGTGGTGGTGGTGGTGGTGATGGTGCTGGTGGTGGTGGTGGTGTGGTGCTGGTGGTGGTGGGGTGGTGGTAGTGGTGATGGTGGTGGTGGTGGGGGTGGTGGTGCTGGTGGTGGTGATGGTGCTGGTGGTGGTGGTGGTGATGGTGCTGGTGGTGGTGGTGTGGTGCTGGTGGTGGTGGGGTGGTGGTAGTGGTGATGGTGGTGGTGGTGGGGTGGTGGTGCTGGTGGTGGTGATGGTGCTGGTGGTGGGGGTGGTGATGGTGCTGGTGGCGGTGGTGGTGTGGTGCTGGTGGTGGTGGGGGTGGTGGTAGTGGTGATGGTGGTGGTGGTGGGGGTGGTGGGGGTGGTGGTGCTGGTGGTGGTGATGGTGCTGGTGGTGGGGTGGTGGTGGTTGTTACGTACATCGTATGATCTGTTCCTCGTTACTGTTTGTGTTGTGCTTTGTCTCCCTCTCCTAATGCTTTTTCCCCAGGTGTTGGTGGTCATCGTTAACCTCAAGTGGCTGAACTGTCCTAATCAGCTGCTTATTTAAACCTCCTGCGTTTGTTCCAAGAGGGGGGGGCATTTTGGTGTGTGCTTGTGTGTTAGTGTTGCTTCCTTGAATGCTATCCAATTGTGTTAGAGTCCTGCCTGTTGGTAGTCCTGTTTGTTTTGCCAGTCGGTCTTGTCCCTCCGTGTAATGCCCTGGGGAGGGCAAGGTAGTTCGCAGGTAAGATGCCCATGGGCTTACATTTTACATCGCGCAGGTATTCTTTGTGTAGATACACTAGGTAAGTTTCCCCAGGCGGGTACCACCTCATGTATTTATTGGGACCAGGTCAGGGACAGTTAGTTTAGTGGGATAAATTGAGCTTGAGGGGGTTTGTTTTCTTTCTTTGTTTTGGTACTAATTTGTTTTGGCGTCCTCCCCAGGCCTAGTTACTGTCCCTGTGTTACATGTTACTTGTTGTGTCTATTTGGCTTGTGGCCTTATCATTGTCCGGGCCGGTTATTTCAACTATACATGACTTATGTAAATTAATCATTGCTAGCATTTTATTCGGTTGACAGCCTCGGTTCCTGTCGCACCACGACCTCACTGGCTTTTCCCCGGCGTATATGCATGACCCCACGTAACAGTGGTGCTGGTGGTGGTGGTCGTGCTGGTGGTGGTGCTGGTTATGGTCCCTTGGTCCTGTTATCCACTCCCATGACTTATCCTACCACTGCTATGCTGACGACACCAAACTGGTCTTGTCGTTTCCCCCCTCGGACACGCAAGTGGAAACATGCATTGCCGCGTGCTTAGCAGACATCTCAAATTGGATGTCGATGCACCACCTAAAGCTCAACCTGGACCAGACTGAGCTAATGTTCTTCCCGGCAAAGGGCTGTCCGCACCGAGACCTGGCTGTCACCATTGATGATGCTGTGGTGACACCTACTCGGACCGCAAGGAATCTGGGTGTGACCCTGGACGACCAACTCGTCGTTCTCGGCAAACATTGCATCGGTGACACGCTCCTGCAGATTCCTCCTCTACAACATCAGGAGGATTTGGCCTTTTCTCACTGAAAAGGCTGCCAGGTGCTCATCCAGGCTCTTGTTATCTCCCGGCTGGACTACTGCAACTCCCTCCTTGCTGGCGCCCCGGCATTTGCCATCAGGCCCCTGGAGCTCATTCAGAAAGCTGCAGCTCGCCTGGTGTTCAACCGCCCCAAGTACTCCCACACATCTACCCTCCTTCGGACTATACTGGCTACCTGTAGCTGCCCGCATCCAGTTCAAGACCTTGGTGCTAGCCTACAAGGCAGTAAAAGGTACTGCTCCATCCTACCTCCAGGCAATGGTCAAGGCCTACATCCCAACCCGTCCACCTTGCTCGGGTTCATCGGGCCGTCTGCTTGCCCCCTCACTTAGGGGCCCTTGTGGCCGATCTACGCGGTCACGGCTCTTCTCCGTCCTGTCCCCAATTTGGTGGAACAAACTCCCCACAGAGGTCCCCACAGAGGTCACGACTGCAGAGCCTCTTCTGCTGCAGGCTGTAAACCCATCTCTTCAGGACACACTTCTCGTAGCGTCAATTAAGTCAGTCAAAAGTAGATTACATATTATAGATAGGTAGATATTGTTCTAGATATTGTTGCATATTGTTTGCCAACTTATTGTACTTTTTCCCTTACACTTTTGCCTGAATTATTGTACTTCTACCTGAGCACTGGTTCAGTTATTGGAGACTTGTTAGAAATAAAATGCACTTTTGACTTCTGGTGACGAGTTGTTCTCTTACCTTCCTTTGTTGAAACACACTATTGTACAAAAGCGCTTTGGACAAAAGCGTCTGCTAAATGACTGTAATGTAATGTAATGTAGTGGTGGTGTTGGTGGTCTTGGTGGTGCTGGTGGTCATGGTGGTGGTGGTGGTATAAGTTGATGTATCCCTTTCAGTGGTTTTGGCTCGCTCACTTATGCCCTTTAAGGCCAACTGGGAGTGTGTCTGTGAGAGTGCTCTGTCTTTGCTCACTCATTTAGTCTCTTCCAACGCCAGGTTGTTGGACCAGTTCTTCTTGGTTAAGGGCCCTCAGGAAGTCCAGATCAAGTTACAGATGGGAGCCCAGACCCTAGGTCCCTCAGTTTCAGGACCAGCTTGGAGGGAACGATGGTGTTGAACGCCGAGCTGTAGTCAATGAACAGCAGTCTGACGTAGGTGTCCCTCCTGTCTAGGTGCTGCAGGGCCGTGTGTAGTGCCAGGGAAATGGCGTCGCCTACAGACCTGTTTGGTCTGTATGCAAACTGGAGTGGGTCTAGGGAGTCCAGGATAGAAAAGTTAATGTGTGACATGACAAGTGTCTCCAGGGCTTTGGGTGTTAAAGCCACTGGTCGATTATTATTTAGGCTTGTTACCTTGGTCTTTTTGGGTAACTGCACAATGGTTGTCTCTTTGAAGCACACTGGGGTGACAGACTGTTGCAGTGATGCATTGTAGATGTCGGTGAACACAGGAGCCAGCTGGTCGGCGCAGGTCTTGAAGACACTAGATGGAACTCCGTCTGGGCCGGCTGCCTTCCCCTCCTTCACTCTCCTGAAGGTTCTGCGTACCTCGGACTCTGCTCAATTTGTTGGGCGGCTCAGAGTTCCCCCATGGCTTATAACTAATAATAAAACTAATCAAAGCTGGGTATATTTAGAAGTTAATTAGACATTATAAATATATTATTAGACTGCAGAATTGTATTGAAAAATATATAGGGGGTCCCTGCACTGTTTCTCAATCCCTGGGTTGAAGACCTGCTCTAGACACTTCACCTGAAGCGTGGTACATTCATCACCCGTGTGTGAGCCGTGAAGATAACACAAGGCCTATACCTTCGGGATGACGTGGGGGAAAAGCCAATGCACATTTCATTAGTCGTTCAATGGAGATTATATAAAGTGTGTTCAGCACAAACAATGAACTTTGACCTGTGGCCGTACGTAGCTTCCAGATATCCGGAAATCAATCACTCAGGTGTCCACCGAGCCAGTCTGGTGGACACCTGAGTGATTGAAGGTCATGACTTAGGGTGCGGCAAGTGACGCCGCAAGTTGATTAATTTCACTAGCTTTTCTTCCATACCACCCATCCTTCGAATGAACCTAAAAGGCTTTAAGTGAAAAATTATACCTATTTATTGATAGGCGGCCGCTGATGAATGGGTGTAGATTGACCAGGGTTCCTGCTGTCAGCTTATGGGCTTGGGTTCATGTCCCTGTAGTTGTCATCGATGGCAGGATACAAACACAAGCGAGGAAACCCACAGGCTGTTCCTGTCAGCACATCTACCGCTCTGCTGACCCTGCGAACGTAAGCCCAGTCCACGAGATCCTAGATTAGTTTCCCCAGGTTTCTGCTGGGAAGAATTCTCCACTTGTTTCTGTATTGATATTGATTTGTACGATTTGTTGAGTTTTGTTCCAAAATGGCGCCTGAGCTTTCATTGGCCATCCTTTGCACCTTTTGCACACAAGGGTTTCCTACCTGTTTGTCTCCAATGTCAGAAAAAAATGTTTAGGATTCATAACTTGATGAGTGCAACATCAGAATCAGAAAGTGGTTTATTGCCATATACCGTTGTAAAAACACACATAGGAATTTGACACCGGTCCGGAGCAGCACAGTAATGTGCAAGGCAAAACAGTAAATTCTGTGCAAATTTAGCATTTTTAAATATAAGTCTAAATATAAATATGAATATTGGTCTGTATGAGTGTATGTGTGGGTGTATGATTAGATTAGATTAGATTCAAATGTATTGTCATTGTCACAGCACAAGTACAGTACAGCGAAAATAATTTAGCATCTAACCAGAGTGCAAATGTTGCAGTAAAGTGCATGGTAATATAATATCATTTACAGTTTAAATTTACAGGTTAAAAACAGTCTAGGTATAAAATTGGATATGAGCGGCATAATAATAGGTATGTATATACAGGTAAGTGAGTATTTAAGGTAGTGATCAGGGGTATGCAATTATTGAAAGCAGGATAAAATATATAAATGTCAATTTATATACAAGTGAGCATATATAAATGTATGGCATATATAAATGTATATGTATATACAGGAGTAGGAGCAGTTCTATCAACATATTTAAATATATATGGCAGGTACAGTAAACAAGTATCTTAATAATAAATATGTAAACTATAGAGAGGTATGTAGTTGTGATACAGTTCGTTTTTTTACAGTTAGTCAGAGACATTGGTGGTGATTATTATAGGTGTTGAGCAGAGGTGGGGGGCAGGGGGGGGGGCAGCAGAGGTGCAGCAGCAGGGGGGGGGCTGTCTTCGTGGTGCAGAGTTCAGGGAGATGACAGCTGAGGGGAAGAAGCTGTTCCTAAGCCTGCTTGACTTGGAACAAAGGTTTCTATAGCGCCTCCCGGAGGGGAGGAGGGAAAACAGTCCATGGTTGGGGTGAGAGGGGTCATCCACTATTTTTTTTGTGCCTTCCTCAGACACCGTTTGTGGTGGGTAGTGTTTATTGCAGGGAGGGGTTTTCACCACCCTCTGCAGCGCTTTCCGGTCGGAATCAGTGCAGTTGCCGTACCACACTGTGATGTAGTTGGTGAGGATGCTCACCAGAATCTGAGGTGACAGGTGGGCTTTCCTCAGTCTCCTCAGGAAGAAGAGACACTGGTGAGCCTTCTTTACCAGTGATGCAGTATTGAGGGACCAGGAGAGGTCCTCGGAGATGTGCACCCCCAGGAATTTGAAGCTGGAGACACGCTCGACCTCCGCTCCGTTGATGAGGATGGGAGCGTGTGCGCTGGCTCTGGTCTTCCTAAAGTCGACGATGAGCGCCTTGGTCTTCTTGGTGTTGAGGGCCAGCTTGTTGTCAGCGCACCACGCCACCAGGTGCTGGACCTCCTCCCTGTAGGCTGCCTCATCGTTGTTTTTGATGAGGCCCACCACCGTTGTGTCATCGGCAAACTTGATGATGGTGTTTGTACCATGTACAGGAGTGCAGTCGTGGGTGAAGAGGGAGTAGAGGAGAGGGCTCAGCACACAGCCTTGTGGAACGCCAGTATTTAGGGTGAGGAGGTGAGATGGTCTAACCTGACTGACTGGGGTCTGTTGGTTTGGAAGTCTAATAACCAGTTACAAACTGAGGGGTTGATGTCAGGAAATGGCGTCCTCCGTGCTCCTGTTCTCACGGTAGGAACATTTATCCAGTGAGGGTGACCAGATTTGAGGTGAGCCAGGACCAGCCTCTCGAAGCACTTCATGATGATGGGGGTGAGTGCAACAGGGCGGAAGTCGTTGAGGCTCGCTGCAGAGGAGTGTTTCGGTACTGGCACAATGGAGGACACAGGGACAACTGTCTGAGCTACTGACAAGTTGAAAATGGACAGTAAGGACCTCGGTCAGCTGCTCAGCGCAGTTCCTGAGCACGCGACCGGGGATGCCATCAGGACCAGCTGCCTTATGCGCATTTGTTCTGCTCAGTGCCGCACCTACGTCTGTGGGGGATAGGGTGAGGGGTTGGTGGTCAACGGGGAGAGTAGCCCTGGTGGGTCGTTCGGGGTTGTTCCGGGTCGTAGCGAGCAAAAAAATGACGGTTTATAAGCTGTGATGGCCTGGATGCCCTGCCACATGCGTTGGGGATCAGAGTTGTTGAAGTGGTCTTCAACCCTTTGCTTGTGTTTGAGCTTGGCCTGCTTGATGCCCTTTTTCAGATTAGCCCTGGCTAAACAGTAGGCCAGTGCATCGCCCGACCTAAAAGCAGCGTCACGTGTAGGGGGACCTCTCTGTTCATCCACGGCTTCTGGTTGGGGAATGTTGTGATCTGTTTGAGGGTGGTGACCGTGTCAATGCTGGAGTTGATGTAATCCAAAATGGAGGAGGCGTAGGAGTCGATGTCGGTGTGGGAGTCCGGGGTGGACTGGGAGGTAAACAGACCGAATCCGTGTGTGGAAACCGGTTCTGCAACTCAGTCTGCTCCCTCAGGCCTCACTGTATGAGGGCTGGGTCCAGTGGGAGGGGGGTCGGGGGAGTCTCCTGCTGGAGGGGAGAGGTGCAGAGAGACTGTGGCCTGGGTGAGAGGGGACCAGACAAAACAGAACAAGACAAAAACAATACAAGGTACAAAAGTATTTAGTGAGCGGACTAAGTCCAGTGCAAATTTTGCATTTTGAAAATTTTGCAACATAGAGTGCACACTGGCAATTTGTGATGTTGCCAAAACAAGAGGCACTCAGACGGAGCCAAAAAACCAAGGTCAGTCTCCATCCCCTAAATTCTCCTAAAGCCTTTAAACTTTCACTTTTTTATTTGTCCTCCGGATTGACTTCTATACGTATTACACATGTGGTCTGAGGTGATGTTGCCATGGAGACAGCCACCACGCAGTGTACATACAGTCTGTGCTATGTGCTGGTCTCCAGGGCAGTAATGGCTGAAATCTAAATCCATAGGCCTAACGTCCCGGGGAGTGGTTGCCGCATTAAAATAAACCACATAAACACCAGTAATTAAAGGTTTATAGCTGTTTGAATGAGTTAGCAGTGGCCTGCTCTTGTTAAATACTGGAACTATTGTTTCAGTTCTGAGGACACATGAAAAACTCACTGTTAAATAACATCTTGTTAAATACTGGAACTATTGTTTCAGTTCTGAGGACACATGAAAAACTCACTGGATATGTTTCTTGAATGCCTGAACACAAAGAGGGTTTGACTGGGGTTGCCTACATGCAGAACGTCCTGCAGGTGGTGTGTACGTGTGTGTGTGTGTGTGTGTGGTGTGTGTGTGTGTGGTGTGTGGTGGTGTGTGTGTGTGTGTGTGTGTGGTGTGTGTGTGTGTGTGTGTGGTGTGTGTGTACCAGTGGCGAACCGTGTCTATCACAACTGGACCTTCTGTAGACCCCCCCCCCCCAACGCGTTATCATCATTGCATATCAAAAAAAGAAAAAAAGCCAATTCCCAAGTTGACCATAGTTGTCAGAGCAGTGTCCATGTAGTGAAGTAACAGCACAACACAGACCACCACACACAGGCTATCGGTTAAAGGGACGGTCTAAAATGATTAACGTGAAAAGGCTTAAGGTAGTGCGCCCCTGCTGGCGGGTAGTGCCCCCTGCTGGCGGGTAGTGCGCCCCTGCTGGCGGGTAGTGCGCCCCTGCTGGCGGGTAGTGCCCCCTGCTGGCGGGTAGTGCCCCCTGCTGGCGGGTAGTGCGCCCCTGCTGGCGGGTAGTGCCCCCTGCTGGCGGGTAGTGCCCCTGCTGGCGGGTAGTGCCCCCTGCTGGCGGGTAGTGCCCCTGCTGGCGGGTAGTGCCTGCTGGCGGGTAGTGCCTGCTGGCGGGTAGTGCCTGCTGGCGGGTAGTGCCTGCTGGCGGGTAGTGCCTGCTGGCGGGTAGTGCCCCTGCTGGCGGGTAGTGCCCCCTGCTGGCGGGTAGTGCCCCCTGCTGGCGGGTAGTGCGCCCCTGCTGGCGGGTAGTGCCCCCTGCTGGCGGGTAGTGCCCCCTGCTGGTGGGTAGTGCGCCCCTGCTGGCGGGTAGTGCCCCCTGCTGGCGGGTAGTGCCTGCTGGCGGGTAGGCGGGGAAGCAGTCGCAGCCCTACACGCAACACACTTTCCATTTTTGCCATTTTGTATTTGCTTGCTGTTATTTAAATAATGCACTGCTTAACACCTTGCTCCCCAACAAGTAAAACATATAAAAATGTAAACTTATGATTGAGGCTGATTGTAATGTGCACACACCTCTTGTATTGTTTTAGTCTTGTTCTGTGTTGTCTGGTCCCCTCTCACCCAGGCCCCAGTCTCTCTGCACCTCTCCCCTCGGACACACACATATTTATATACCAATATTTATATTTATATTTAGACTAAATTTGTACAGGATATATTGTTTTGCCTTGTCTGTACTGTTTTGTTTTGCACATTACTGTGTAGCTTCGGACCGTGTCAAATTCCTATGTGTGTTTTTACAACTGTATATGGCAATAAACTCCTTGTAAGTCGCTTTGGATAAAAGTGTCTGCCAAATCCTAAATGTAAATGTAAATGTAAATGTAAAAATGTAAAAATGTAAACCACTTTCTGATTCTCTAGATACGGGGCCTCCAGTCTGGACATTATGCTCCGTGGATGTTCTCCACAAAGGCACATGGGAACATCAAAAATATTAAAGAATATAAGAATATCATTGACATTTGTATGTATTATATTGTGACGCTTTAGCGGTGGTAGCCAGCTTGATACAGAAGGAGCGAGACAATGTTCTTATTTCGATAGCCCAACTGGCCCAGATTTATTCCCTGCCGCAGCTTACAACTAACCCGGGGGTTGAAATGTCCACTCTTAAAAAAAAACTGGGGTGGCCCAAAACGATTCATCCACAAAGTGTGATCTGTCTCTCTGTCTGCACTCCGCTACTCCTCCAAGTCTCACACACAAGCCCCTCCCCCTCCCCAGCCAATTACCCTCTATAGTGGATACTTCCCCCATAACAAATGCAGGTAAACAAATACACACATACAACACCCATATGAACTCCCAAATCACCTTTGTCCTGGAGGGAGACCCATAGTGGGCCAGGTCACAGCGTTACACTGCCCCCCCTTCTAAATCTCCTCGTCCCCGAGGAGCTAAAGCTCAAAGTCCTGATAACACTGTGGAGCATTACGCTTCCTCACAGGCCGGCCTCTTCTGCCCGGGCCCTGCCGCCTCAGATTGTTTCCTGGCTAACTCATGTGCCACCTCCAGCCTCTCCGCTAACTGGGCAGCGTACTCCAGGCCAGCCGGTGGCTGAGGGGCATCCGGAGGCTGTCCATACACAAGAGCAGGCGGCATTCTAAGTTCGAATATCGGCAGGGCAGGTGTACACCCCGTTGTCTCCTGTGTAGCTGACCAGCAGGCTATCAGGACCAGTAGCAGCTGCAGATCCCAGTCCTTCTGGTCCTTGGCCACCACCAGGGCAAGCTGAGCTCCCAGGGAGCGATTAAACCTCTCCACCAGCCCATCACTCTGGGGGTGGAGAGGTGTGGTGCGCGTCTTGCGACAGCTGAATACACATTTCAGCGAAGAGGTGGGCTTCAAAGTTCCTCCCTTGATCGGAGTGCAACTCAGTTGGGACCCCGAACCGGCTGAACATCCCTTTATCATCACCATGATACCATGATCACATAATCAGCACCTCACATACGGTGAGAGCCTCCTGGTCAGGCACAGCATAGGCCTCGGGCCGCTTGGTGAAGTAACCCATGGCAACTACCACATCGCGATTACCACGTGGTGTGCGAGGAAGGGGACCCAGAACGTCGACAGCACCTGGTCCATGGGGGCCCCTACCTGATCATGCTGAAGAGGTGCTCTACTCCGGCCCGCTGGACCCTTGCGAGCCATGCAGTGGTCACATCTCCGACAGAAGGTCTCCACGTCCCACCTACATGTCTGGCGAACCCTCTTGTGTTTTGTTAACCCCGAAGTGGCCGACTCTGTGCTGCCCATGATTGAACTCCAGCACCTGCCCCTGCAGACTCTTCGGCACCACTACTTGCTACCGCTCTACTCTGGTTGGTTCCTTCCACCGTCTCCAGAGCATTCCATCCCGGAGAGCCAAGCTCGCCCAATGGGACCACAACCCCCTGATCGAAGGATTGGCAGAAGCCACTTCGGGCCATTCCGGCCGTTGGCCTCCCTCCAACCATGTCAAGTAAATTTTATTTGTATAGCCCTTAATCACAGTTAAAGTCTCAAAGGGCTTCGCATGCCACATGTTTACAACACCCCCCAAACCCTAGCCCCCCTAAGGGCAAGAAAAAAACTCCCTTAATTACGTAGGAAGGAGGAACGCAGAGTAGAAGGGGATCCCTCCTTCCAGGGATGGTTCAGGAGTGCAATGGGTGCCATAAGTGACTTATAGTAATGTACAAAAAAATAATAATAATAATAATAATTGACAAAAAAACATCCCAACACTGTGCTCAGCTCCGGGTCCTCTCTTTTCCTTGGCCCAATCAGCTGGGTCATCCAAACGCAGGGCCATACACCTTGCCTCCTGCACAGTGTGGCCCTCAAGGACGCCTGGAGAGTCCAGCCGCATTAGTGTGACTGGCCCTATTCCTGTGAATGATGGTAAAAATTTACTCCTGGAGTTGCTCAATCCAATTCTCACCAGTTTATTGTGATGTGCTTTTGGTTTTCGGAGATTTTGTGGTTCAAATTTGTTTCGATTATAAAATCATGAAAGTCAATTCAAAAGTCAGTTTCTGTTGAGCACGTAGGCCAGAAATCCTGAGTATGATCTGTTGGCTAAACATTTCATGCCAAACTAGACCGGACTAGTAAATAAACAAGAGACATGATCCGACAGATCATGTCTCTTGTTTATTTACTGGTCCGGTGACCATCTCAACGTCGGTTGAGATGGCACACGACAGCAGTAGGAGCAGTGGGAAGCCACAGCGTATTGAACCATTTCTATAGCCGCAGCATTAACCCAACATGTATGACTTTTGGTGTGAGGAAACCCAGGGGGGTTAGGGGTGGGGTAAGGGTTAGGGGGGAGGGGCAGGTCAGGGGGCCACTACCTCCATTTGTGACAAATCTTGTATCTTCTATCTTGTATCTCCTTCGCCCAGGGCTCTCCGTACCGCCTCATGTCAAGAACCTAGAATTAGCACCTTGGACGAACGGCGCAATTTACCCTGAGGGACCGAACGAAACAAAGGCAAAACGATCTATCACTGAAACACTCAAAACCCAGACAATTAATAACTTCTTGATAAGGATCACAGTTTAGAGATAGATATGTTTCCTGAATAGACAAACATATATCCAGAAAATGATAAATTTTGCATCATAGACATAGATCATTGTTACTTGACTGTTAATGAACAGGGTGTTGCATATGACATGGGAAAGCGCATCTCTCTGGACAGTTTAAAGTAAGTAAAGAGGTACACTACAACAACTGTGCGATGTACTTTAATAGCAAAGAAAGCAGACGGTATCAATGAGCACAGTGAACAAGTACAGTGCACCTTAAAAGACGGAGTGCCCCTTTCCCATGGACACCCATGGACACAAGAGGGTACGCTGCTACCTTGTGGACACAGACCACAACCACAGCCTTGTGTCAGGTACAACTTCACTCTACTCCGATCATTCCAGTCTCACTCCGACGAGGCAAAGGGCAGAGAACATGAGGTTCTCTGACCTTTGGAAGATGGTCTTGAAATGAAAGCAAATTTAAAACACAGAAGGATCCATTGTCACAGGTGCATAGAGGGGTATAAACCCCTCTGAAATCCTTCCAGAGGTTTATACACATCTGTAATCCAACTGCTGTCTTCTAATGAAAGATGTTTCAGTAGGGGCCCATGATGTCATCTCTTCAGTATGTTGTTGATAGCTTTCACCTCATCAGCAGAGAGAGGGGAGAGGTTGTACCCTATCAGCTCAGGTTTTCCTGCGCGCGCACGCACACACACACACACACACACACACACACACACACACACACACACACACACACACACACACACACACACACACACACACACACACACACACACACACACACACACACACACACACACACACACACACACACACACACACACACACACACACACACACACACACACACACACCTTTATTTTTGAAAACAATAACACCATACAAACACCAAAAAAATTCATCTTACTATGAATAAGCCAACATCTCAAGTCCCATAAAAACCGGGGTCCTACCTTGTATCACATTGAGGTGGTTGACCTTGGCTTTTAACTCTTTCCGTAGGTTGTTTATTTCCTTGTCAAGCTGCTCCTGGTCTGGAAATAAAGAGAGAGGTGGGGCATGTTTAATATCCCTCTGTATATGATGAAAAGTTGAAAGATTATTCATATAGAATAAAGTAAAACATTGTCAACTGTTCTTCTTGTACCTTTTTGAATCATGTCTTGGGTCTTTGATTTGGGAAGTTTGATGAACATGTTTCCAAAGCAAACCTTCACCTTTTCTAAAATCCCACAACATGTAGAACAGACAGATGTGATACATGTCCACCATCGAGGGTGACTATCAGGGTTATTCATATGAATCATAATGTGCTGTAAGGACGTTTTTAAACATTGCCCACCTGATTCTGACGTGGTGCGCAACGCTCTCAGCGCTTCACGGTTCGTATTTCTCTTCGAGTCCAAGTCAACAATCTTTAAAAGAGAAGCTAGACATGTAATAGTACTCACTTTCTCTTATTTTTATATTATATATATATATATAATTAAATATATATATTATTAAATAAGATTAGATTAGATTAAAATGGACTCCCTCCCTTGGTCCTTATCCCAAGTGAAGGAGTTCAAGTATCTCGGGGTCTTGTTCTCCAGTGAGGGGAGGATGGAGCGTGAGATTGACAGGAGAATAGGTGCAGCGGGAGCGGTATTGGGTGCATCGTTGTAACCAAAAGAGAGCTGAGCCAGAAGGCAAAGCTCTCGATCTACCGATCAGTCTTCATTCCTACCCTCACCTATGGCCATGAGCAATGGGTAATGACCGAAAGGACGAGATCGCGAATACAAGCGGCCGAAATGAGTTTCCTCAGGAGGGTGGCTGGTATCTCCCTGAGGGATAGGGTGAGAAGCTCAGTCACTCATGAGAGAGTTGGAGTAGAGCCGCTGCTCCTTCGCGTAGAAAGGAGCCAGTTGAGGTGGTTGGCATCTAGTAAGGATGCTTCCTGGTCGCCTCCCGAGGGAGGTTTCCAGGCACATCCAACTGGGAGGAGACCACGGGGCAGACCGAGGTACAGGTGGGGTGATTACATCTCCACACTGGCCTGGGAACGCCTCGGGATTCCCCAGTCAGAGCTAGTCGATGTTGCCAGGGAGAGGGACGTTTGGAGTCCCCTGCTGGAGCTGCTACCTCCGCGACCCGATTTCGGATAAGCGGGAGAAGATGGATGGATGGATGGAAATGTATTGTCAGTGTACAGCACAAGTACAGTACAGTGAAAATCATTTGGCATCTAACCAGAGTGTAAACGTCACAGAAAAGTGCATGGTAATCTAATCTAATCATAGAACTAGAGTTATGATAACATAACTATGGACACGTTGTGGTGGGTAGTGTTTATGGAGGGGGAGGGGGGGGGGTAATCCAACGATCCAATGCTTTGGATATATATATATATTTTTTTTAGATATAAATATAATAGATATCTATAAAAGTAACACAATCTTGTTGGACGTACCAAAATAAAGATAACAGTCAACACCAAGTGTCAGTCATCAGTCAACAGTCAACAGTCAACAGTCACCCAGTCAACAAGTCGAGCTAAGGTGAGCAAACCAAGTGGTCCTGAGTGCCCCACTAACATCTACCTGTTGTTTACATCTACCTGTTGTTTATCGGTCAGGACGTCTTCAGCCGCCTCTTCCACTTCTGTCAAATACTGCAGCACACGCTGCGACTCGGCGTCCATGTTTGACGGTGTTACAGAAAAATACGTCCGGGTGGAAACAGAGACTGGATTTGGATAATAATAGGTATATATTCCTGTAAGTAAGTATTTAACAGGTAGTGATCAGGGGTATGCAGTTATTGAAAGCAGGATAAATATATATAAATGTATATACAGGAGCAGGGATATGCAGTTATATCAACAGTTGGAGATTAAAATATATATGGCAGGTACAGTAAAAATGAGTACACATTAACAGGTATCTTATTAATAAATATGTAAACTATAGAGAGGTTGGTAGTTGTGATAGTTTTTTTTACAATTCGTTTTTTAATTTTTTTTATTTAAGGGGGGAGCAGCAGGGGGTTGGAAGTGGGGGGGGGCAGAGTTCAGGGAGATGACAGCTGAGGGGAAGAAGCTGTTTCTAAGCCTGCTTGACTTGGAACAAAGGTTTCTATAGCGCCTCCCGGAGGGGAGGAGGGAAAACAGTGGAGAGGGGTCTGAGGCTCTTCCTCAGACACCGTTTGTGGTGGGTGGTGTTTATTGCAGGAAGGGGTAGTCCAACGATGCGTTGGGTGGTTTTCCCCACCCTCGGAAACAGTGCAGTTGCCGTACCACACTGTGATGCAGTTGGTGAGGCAGGTGAGCCAGATTTGAGGTGAGCCAGGACCAGCCTCTCGAAGCACTTCATGATGATGGGGTGAGTGCAACAGGGCGGAAGTCGTTGAGGCTCGCTGCAGAGGAGTGTTTTGGCACTGGCACAATGGAGGTGGTTTTAAAGCACGCTGGGACAACTCTCTGAGCTAGTGACAGTGTGTGTGTCAGTAAGGACCTGAGCTAGTGACAGTGTGTGTGTCAGTAAGCACCTCGGTCAGCTGCTCAGCACAGTTCCTGAGCACGCGACCGTGGAGGACTGTCCTCCCCAAGCTCCCCTTTGAAGTCCATTATAAAACTGCAGGACCCTAGCGGCCAGTGAGTCCTGTTTTATAACACGAGTGTGTATGGCAGTAACGGAGCAAGATCCTCCCATTGGTTCTGTGAACCAATCAGGAGAGCTCAATGCACGGGTGAATACCCAATCAGAGTTTTGGGGGGAGCCTTATCATCATGCAAGGATCTATTTTATGTCAGACAACTGGTGAGTCATATATATCAGACTTGAAAGTTTGGAGTTCCTCCTCAAAGCGTTCCAGGTGCATGACGCCAAACTTAAAGAGAAAGCATGGCTGACCGTGACAAGGTGGTGTTTCTTTGGCTCGTGATTAGACCATTTACTTGATTTACCTGCATGATTGATTTTACTAGTATGTCTTATTTGAATTAAATACAGGTAATAATACTACACAGAAAACGCCTCAAAGTCAAATCTATTCCGATTTTTCAGATTTTCATCATTAATGGAGTAATCGCTAAATAGCTCCTTTTCATCTAATTAATGCTTCTTTTCCCTCAGATCACAATCGATTTAAATTCAGTTTGGCTTGCCTGCTGAAATGACCCACTAATACACTGTCAAAATGTACAGTGAGGCCAGATGAGGTAGTGCGTCATTGAGGCTCTCTTTATAGTAGGCCTATGTTGTCATGTGACTAACAGAACACAACTGTCATTCCGACTAGCCGCCCAGGCTATGCATTCTGTAGTTCTGTGGTCAGACCATCTCTTGAACATGTGAAAATAACAGCTTTCACAGCACAAATTGCCAACAATATATAAAAAGACACCAATTACAATTCTAGCAAGCTTTAATCTGGGCTTACTCTGAGAGTAAAGGAAAATTCCTTAATAAGATCGTCTAGCCTATTTCTCCCAGACAAAACTGAGCTCAATTTAAGATCAGTATGAGTTCAGCTTCTAAGAAATAGTCTTATTCTTGTCTCACCACCATCCCAATTTAAGATCAATGATTTCTCTCACTCACAAGATCTAAAAGAAAACTTGATTGGCTTATACATTTATCAAACCAGTCTTAAATTGATCTATTATTTAGCTCCTTCTCATAAGGTTTAGGATACCAGGTCACACTTCTGTAATCTCTAAATAAAGCTGATTTATTTCTGATAAGACAAAGAAAAGACGGTTGTAAGCAGCACAATTTTCTCTGGGTATAGGCCCCTAGTTACACTAAGTCTCCTTAGCTGCTTCAACTGTGTCTGGGTTTTACATATAGGCATATAGGCCCTCACTAACACCCCACCAAGCTGTACCAAGCTGTACCACCTTCCTTCCTCCCCTACTTCTACAACTACCAGCCGCCACTGATATATATACAGTATATATTATTATAATGTTATTTAAAATGAATTATAATGTATTTCAAGATAAAAACACGAAGAAATAAAAAGATTTCACGCAAATCGTTGATAAAAAAATAAAAAAATAAAAAGACAGTGATTAATAAATACACCAAGAGGACATTTATAACTTAGAGGACGTTTATAAATGACCTCTAACTTATAAATTCAACCCGTTTGGACTTTTTGGTTTTGCTCAGAGGTAAATTGTCCATTATAGAAGCCACAGCATCAGTTTTTAAGCCATGTCCACCGAGGGCCGAGGCTCTCCTCAACGCCCCTCTACGACACTCCCACCCGCTCCTTAGCTTGTCGTCCCTCTCTGCTCCTCTCTGCACCAGCTGTCCCACTCCTCCTCCTCCTCCTCCTCCTCCTCCTCCTCCTCCTCCTCCTCCTCCTCTGTCCTCGGAACAGCTCCTGTTTCTCCAACCGGTTGACCTGTAACCCTCTGTTCTACTGTCTCTCTGAGTGCTGACCTCCGGTGGATCTCCGGCAGAGGGAGGTAGTGGCTCGGCTGGAGGTCCAGAGCCGGTGGGGTTGCGCAGGTTCCCGAGTGCCTGCATGCGTTTCAGGTGACTGTTGTTGCTCCTGGCCGGGCTGAGGGGAGGCCGCCCCCGCATCCTCGTCAGCCCCCGATCCGCGGAGGCCCGCGTCTCGCTGTGGCTCCTCTCGGGGAGCGGGGGTACGGGGGCGGCCAGGTGGCTGGGTCTAGCGTGGGCGGAGGGGCAGCGGCGGTGCCTGGCGCCGATGGAGGAGGAGGCGGCGGCCTGGGCGTAGCGCCGGCGGCACTGGGAGCAGCTGCAGCCGGACAGCAGGGCAGAGTCGACAGCCAGGGAGGAGAGGAAGGTCAGGGGGAACGCACGCTGGCACTGCAGGATGCTCTTGGGGGAGCTGAGTCGCACGGCCAAGTGGGCAGTGTCCGCCGAGGAGGAATGTGAGCGGCGGCACGCCTCCCGGGCCCCGCCCCGTTCCTCCTGTTGCACGGCCCGCATGCGCTGCCAGTCCATCTGCAGCAGCCGCTCCAGGAAGCGCTCCAGGGAGTCGGAGGGGCGTGGTCGGGGGTTCCACCGGCTCTCCGTGTGGTAGAAGGAGGCCAGCTGAGCCAGGCTCCAGGTGTTGAACGGCGGCGGGAGGAAGTCGGGGAAAGAGTAGGAGGAGGAGGCACGCGGACCCCCTCTTCCTCTCGGCCCGGGGGGGTCGGTTGGGAGGTCGTCGGGGGTGATGACCTCAGGGCGAAGGTCGAGTTGCGGGGGAGCAGCGGAGAAGGAGGCGGGGCAGGAGGGAGACACCGGAAGTCTTTCTGTGTCGGACAGATCCCTGTCACTGTCTGTGTCCTTTCCATGGTCACAAGACTTACCCGGACCCTGCTTTGGCCCATTGCTCCAGAGCAGATCTGAGCTGGAGTCTGACAAACAACAGGGTGGATGGACCGCGGCGCCATTTTTACTCCTGGACGGTCCCACAGAGCGTTCTGTATGGCAGCAGTTTGGACGCTGCACTTCTTTTTTCTCGCCAGCAGAGGGCGCCACAGAACACACCGAATCCGCTGGTGTTCCCTGTGTGCTTCAGCGGGAAATGAAAAACAAAAACACTTTGTGAGCCTGGCGGCATGAGAACAGAGCATCAACTGTTGTTTTCATTCTAGTGCTCACCTTGTCTGCAGACAGGGGCTCTTAGACGAGGGGACGTTGGCTTTGTTTTTCCGTCTTTGTTGCGACCTCTGTGATAACATGAAACGTCGTTAACCTCGCATGTTGTATAGTCAATTCACACAAGTCTCTTGGTGGGTTCTGTAGGTCTCTTTCTCACGTACCTTTTCAGTGAAGTGGTTATTGTGTTGCCGTGAGGACGTGTTGATGGGGAGAGAGGTCTTCCTTTGACATCTTCCCATTATGTTGCTGAGGAGGCAGGCACACATCGAGAAGTGTTATGCAGGGTTGCAGTAGGATATAAAGAGAACAATATCTATAAACAGGGCCCTGAAATATCAGCATATTATTTTCAGAATCCAATTCCAACCCATGTGTAAACACCGTTATCTTCTCTGTACAGCATGGAGCTGATCCAACATGGAGGAGAGCGACTAGAGGAAGAGAGACTCGGCTTGGACTCATCCTCAGCATGTTCATATGTATCATTTATGATTCGTAAGTCAATATTTAAATGTCGTACCTTGGCAAATTATGATCATGGCTTGTCAATTTTCTTTCTTTGATTGAAAGCGTCTGAATACATAGTGGCATATATTCTTGCATTATTGCGCCCATCCCCGATATGAATAACAACCAATCAAATGGTCGACAGGGTGTTACAGCAAAAATATAATTCTGCAATCACGATTCCCATTAAAGTCCGACATGCTTGGAACGCGTTGATCCATCACAGAAGTCCAATCAGTCCAATCAGTACCGTTGGTGATTCCTCCTCCAACGTGGTTCTTCATGACAAGGAAAGCGAACCTGTTCGAGGATGCGTTTGGTGTGCGTTTCATTACGAAGTTTGCAACTTCCAAGTGTTCAAATCCAATGGACCGAGGGTGTAGAGTAGGACCATTCTCCTGGTCGCGTCCCGGTGAAAGCCTACTGCTGTTGGCCTATGGGCCCCCTACAGGCTGCTACAGGTACTGCATTTGAGCACCTACGTGCGCGTCGTCATTACTATTTACATTTAAAAAAAAACATTATATGTGTGTGTTTTAGAAGCTATGATAACAATAATCAAAGCTCTTGGGTATATTGCAGCAGAAGACAACTGAATAAGTTCCTTTTTTAAATATGGCTTGCCTAGAATCTCATGTTTTGTTGTATTTATGTGTTATTTTTCTAAATTACACATATCTGACGGTGCTTCAAGCCATGCAATCCAACACAAACAATACAAGGCCATATATTACAATAGCTTGTCTGTGTGGTTGTCAGTCCTGTCGAATGGGGAAAAAAGCAGATCCTATGTAAGTGCTATTATATCAAAGTCAAAGTCAATTCCTTTGTAATTTGTAATCCGATCAGGGTTCCCCTTCATGTGTGGTGTATCAACATGTGGTTAGTTCACAGCCGTCGTAGCGGTTGACTCCTAAGGACATCCTGGCAGTGAGGCTTTTCATGTCCGTCAGTGGGGCTGGAGCCACGTCCCTTGCGGTGAACAAGGTTGACAGAACATTTAGCTGCTGCACAGGATCTAGCATGTCTGGCTTGCGGTTTTTTCTCTCCATGCATCCATGCATCTCCATGCATCTCTCTCTGTATGTCTCTATTTCAAACGGTTTACATTTTATATATCGAGGCAGTGCAGCCTTCTGTGTTGTAGAACACAGAAGGAATCCTTCATGAATTCATGGATAGCCGGACGGTGGTTACCTGTGTGTTGTGTCGTGCACTTCTGGATTGGATTCAGGTTGAAACTAACAATGTCAGACAAACAGTGTGGACATTGGTGATGGAACCAAAGCTCTGGGTTCTATACCTAATGTCCACACTGCTCATACCTGTAGGGTCAAAATGCCCTAACGTCCTACATGCATCCCAAACAAATGACGTGTGTGTCTGAATTCACCATAAGCACTTTGAAGAGAAACAGGGAAAATCACATATCAAAACGATAATAAGGAGTGTGTCACTCTGTTGTCTAGGGGCTGTCAGTGTGAATTGGGATGAGCGACCCTTGTGAAAGACAGCCAGGGAGGGACTCCCATGGTGCCGCCACTTCCACCAAAAAGACCGCCATCCGTCTGAGGGACATCTACGACCCCCAACCTCTGCCCGCCAAAGTCCCCTTCAAGATACGGCCCCCCGGCCCCCCGGCCCCCCGGCCCCCCTCCTCCCATGGGCCCCACCTCCGGCGGGCCGTGACCGCGGCCGCTCACTGTCCCGCGGGGAAGAAAAGGGGCCGGTGCGCTTCATCGACTCCATGGGCCTGGAGCCGGAGGAGGTCAAGTTCTTCAAGGAGGGCGACAACCCGCTCATACCGCCACTCGTCCCCTACAGGCTGCTCATGAGCAGCGAGATGGCGTTCGGGAGGCGGCCCCAGCTGTCCCTGCCTTACTTCAAGCCCTGCTTCTGCCACAAAATGACCGCCGGGGCGGGGTTCCCACTACGGCTCCAGACCCAGAAGGTGAGCCTCGGGGCGGCGCTGTGCTCTGAGGCGGGATCACCGGCACCGTGCACCTCCTTCACTTAGCCTTCCGGAAGGAGATCACACTGTGCTACTCCTTCACCAACTGGATGAGTCACACAAACACAGCAGCATTGTGGGTATCCAGTGAGATCCTTGGCGATGGGGTCGATGTAGAAACAGATGTGTTCCATTTCTGGCTTCCTGTTCCGCCCTTCATTTTGCAACCCGGCACCATTTTGGAGTTTGCCATTTGCTATAAAGTAAACGGATATTCTTACTGGGACAACAATGATGGGCAGAAGTGTCCAGAGTGTGAGGACAGCATGCTGCACTTCATCTGATTAGCCACACGGTAGTGCTGCTGGGTTATTTTGTGGAAAACGTAGTGAAAAGAAGTGGAAAAAGGTGTTCAGATCAGAATAAGACACTGTTATGTGTCGCAGTTACTGCTGGAGAGAAGATCGATTGATTGTCTGTTTTACATAATGGCTTGTTAAAAGGTAAATAATGACTGTGGGCTGGTTTTGGTCAAATGTCTGGGATTTCCACATTCAAACCTTTTGGAAATATGGACAATGTTCCTGATTAGTTTGGTCCTACCATATATAGTGTGGGAGACATGAACCCCAACATAAACATGAGATAAAAAGGTAAAAATACATGCACTAGGAAAATAACCAAAAACGTCTTGCTTGTTTACTTTGGGTACCAGATTCTTCAGACTGATCAAGATTTAGATTGAGCGTGTGCGCTTTAAGAGGAAATACCCTTGTCTTGATAATAATTATTATCACTTAAGACTATAGTGTTGGTCAATCGATGTGAACGAAAAACCAGAGTAACAAAGTATTGTTTAGAGTGATGTCATGGACACGTAATGTCATGTATTTCCCAATTTACTGTATATTATGTATATAATGTACTGCTAATATAATGATATTTCACCTTAATCCTCATTCTAATCCATAATGATGCCCTTTACACAAACGGATTACTTGTTATTCTTGAAACAACCAATTTCCAATCCACGTCTATTTTATTTGTAAATGCTTTTGGTGATTTTGTTGCTCTCTGAAATCCCGATCCATCAATGTGATTTGTAAGGTGATTTTTGATTTAGACATCTAAACGGACATTATCCTGCACACCACTGATTTTGCACTGAAATTCCCAGCAACCGTGGTGAGCATGTCCTCCATGTTACCCGCCATGAGCCACGTGGAGGTTGTGTATGTGAGTCATCTCAAACACTAGCAGCCTTGCCCTTGGCTTCCAACCATACTGGCTGTTGATGTCCAACAAGGTTAGCCTCGGAAGTCTGGATATCCCTCCCTCCCACACACACACTCAGTGGGCAGCAGGCATCCTTAGCCAGTTCAGGTCACTAGCTCACAGCAGCTGCCAGCCGGCTGATACCCATTGAGTCTGCTCTAATCCAGATAGCGAGTGGTCCTCATGTACAGTAAGTATGACACACACACACACACACACACACACACCACACACACACACACACACACACACACACACACACACACACACACACACACACACACACACACACACACACACACACACACACACACACACACACACACAATCCACCGTCTGTATCCCACTCTGTGCCTTGTGGATGTGTCTAAATCGTGCGTGAGTGGATAATGACACAGATGCTCATCTGCCAAATAGTGTTCAAAATATATCCTTACATGACATCACCAGTCAAGATGACGCTTCTGGTATCATGGCCCCTACAGTAAGTATCATTTCATTCATTACTGTTGTTTTGTATTTATTTTTTGATAATTTGTTTTTATATTTTCCACACCCATGGTGTAAAAAGGTGTTTGTGTGTGGCCCTGTGCATGTACAAGTTTAATTCAATGTTCACCGTGACGTATTGTACCCCTGTATATTAGTAGGGTAGGATATATTGTAGTGGTTGTGGTGTTCGACTCCCTGCTGAAAGCTACTGGGTTCAATCCCTAATGTCCGCAGCCTAACCTGTAGGCAGCCTAACTTTGACATGATCCTTAATGACTTGTATCTGATCTGGTTTCCCAGCATCAAACTTAACTCATCTAACCCCCCCCCCCCATCTTCTCCATAACATGACGTGTATCTGAACTCTTGATTAAAGTATCTCCTAAAAAGACCAAATAAGTTTAAAAAAAGTGTGAGTCTAGTGCAAAGAATGGCATGAGGTATTGATATACTCAGTACTACGCTGTGTATCAGGTTCTAATCTTGCGGTGCAGTCACCCGTTTGCCAAGCAAACTCTGTAGGGACTCTGTAGTGACTCTGTAGTGACTCTGACTCAGTAGTGACTCTGTAGTGACTCTGTAGGGACTCTGACTTGGTAGTGACTCTGTAGTGACTCTGTAGTGACTCTGACTCAGTAGTGACTCTGTAGGGACTCTGTAGTGACTCTGACTCTGTAGTGACTCTGTAGTGACTCTGACTCAGTAGGGACTCTGTAGTGACTCTGTAGTGACTCTGTAGGGACTCTGACTTGGTAGTGACTCTGTAGTGACTCTGTAGTGACTCTGACTCAGTAGTGACTCTGTAGGGACTCTGTAGTGACTCTGACTCAGTAGTGACTCTGTAGGGACTCTGTAGTGACTCTGACTCTGTAGTGACTCTGTAGTGACTCTGACTCAGTAGTGACTCTGTAGTGACTCTGTAGGGACTCTGACTTGGTAGTGACTCTGTAGTGACTCTGTAGTGACTGACTCAGTAGGGACTCTGTAGGGACTCTGTAGTGACTCTGTAGGGACTCTGTAGGGACTCTGTAGTGACTCTGACTCTGTAGGGACTCTGACTCGGTAGTGACTCTGTAGTGACTCTGTAGTGACTCTGACTCAGTAGGGACTCTGTAGTGACTCTGTAGTGACTCTGTAGGGACTCTGACTCGGTAGGGACTCTGTAGTGACTCTGTAGTGACTCTGTAGTGACTCTGTAGGGACTCTGACTCTGTAGTGACTCTGTAGGGACTCTGTAGTGACTCTGACTCGGTAGTGACTCTGACTCTGTAGTGACTCTGTAGGGACTCTGTAGTGACTCTGACTCGGTAGTGACTCTGTAGTGACTCTGTAGGGACTCTGACTCTGTAGTGACTCTGTAGGGACTCTGTGACTCTGTAGGGACTCTGACTCTGTAGGGACTCTGACTCCATAGTGACTCCGTAATGACTCGGTAGTGACTCTGTAGTGACTCTGACTCAGTAGGGACTCTGTAGTGACTCTGTAGTGACTCTGTAGGGACTCTGACTCGGTAGGGACTCTGTAGTGACTCTGTAGTGACTCTGATGTAGGGACTCTGACTCTGTAGTGACTCTGTAGTGACTCTGACTCGGTAGTGACTCTGTAGTGACTCTGTAGGGACTCTGTAGGGACTCTGACTCTGTAGGACTCTGACTCTGTAGTGACTCTGTAGTGACTCTGTAGTGACTCTGTAGGGACTCTGACTCTGTAGGGACTCTGACTCCGTAATGACTCGGTAGTGACTCTGACTCTGTAGTGACTCGGTAGTGACTCGGTAATGACTCGGTAGTGACTCTGTAGTGACTCTGTAGTGACTCTGTAGCCTGCAGGTCCCCAAGGTCACTATTAGCATTAGTTTTATTGCACCACAAAAGAAGAATATAGAAAATAGAAGAACGCTCAATGGCTTGTCAATGGCTTGTCTTCTTCAACGTTCCACAAGACGATGGAAAAGAGATTCAATTCATTAGTTTTCCCCTTTGACTCTAAAGTTTGATTTCGACTAGACCCTAAAACATGAGGTAAGATCAAAGCCCTGACTCATTCCGATCACAAGACACACAAACACACACAATTTGCTACAAATTCCAAACCTGTATTGTGCAGACAATAAATAGTGATTACAAAGGGATCTTTTTAAACCTTGTACACAGACAAGGTTTCTGTTCAAGAAAACACCGGCGATATGAAAACTAAATGAAACAGAGGACTGGGGGTGGGGCCGTGGGGTCGATGCTCTCATGCATGTTCTCCACCCTCCACTGTCCCTACGGCCTTCTTTAAATTATCTTAAATCTTAAAAAATATATATATGTTTTTGACCTTGATTTCATATTCTCTTCTTCTTTCGCTGTCATTTCGTCTCCTCTTTTTCTTTCCCTCTCTTTTCTTTTCTCCTTTTCCTCCATTTTAATTTCCTCCTTTTTCTTCTCCTCTCTTTTCATTTTTCTCTTTGTCCTCCTCCTCCTCCTCCTCCTCCTCCTCCTCCTCCTCCTCCTCCTCCTCCTCCTCTGTTCCTTGATGGGTGGACAATTTGAACTGAAAGATGAGGGAGATGGTTTTACTCTGAGCAGGTATGGAGTCTCTCTCTCTCTCTCTCTCTCTCTCTCTCTCTCTCTCTCTCTCTCTCTCTCTCTCTCTCCTCTCTCTCTCTCTTCTCTCTCTCTCTCTCTCTCTCTCTCTCTCTCTCTCTCTCTCTCTCTCTCTCTCCTCTCTCTCTCTCTCTCTCTCTCTCTCTCTCTCTCTCTCTCTCCCACCACCACCAGAGAGCTGCTCCAACTCAGCAGAGAGACATAGCCTCCAGGGTACACTGCACCCGAATATCAGGAGGGCCGCCCCTGGAAGACTCCATGCAAGGTGACAGAACCAAGAATCAGCAACTCTTCACAGAAGAAACCCTTGCTAAGGCCGGTGGAACCTGAGAGAGAGAGAGAGAGAGAGAGAGAGAAAACACGGTGAGCTCAAATTGTGAAATAAATCACACACTCACACCAAGTTAATCAATCAGGTTTCTATTAATAGCCCAATGGGCAGCCAGAGTTTCCCTTTTCTCGCTCCACCAAATGGGTCTTCTGTACGTAAGCACAACCCAGGCTAATTCACAGAGGACAGGTTTTTTATTGTTATAGCTATTCTTAACACGTTGAGAAAGTGCAATGCAAGCTAAAATCAGCAACAGCCATTTTCTTTGGCACGAACTGGGTGGAAAAGAGAGCATATGGGATTATGTAGGTGACTACATACACATACAGCCCTATAGCGCTTCATGAGAGGACATAACAACAAATTGTGAGGATTGAATCCTCTTTATTGGTCACATACATGAAGACATACAGTGAAACGTGTTCTCTGCATTTAACCCATCCTAGTATTAGGAGCAGTGGGCAGCTATTCATACAGCGCCCGGGGAGCAGTTAGGGTTAGGGTCTTCCTCAAGGACACCTCGACAGTTTTTGCTAGGAGGAGCCGGGGATCGAACCAGCAACCTTCCGGGTGTGAGGCGACCGCTCTACCTCCTGAGCTAGACTGCCGCCCATGGCCCATGGAGCCCATGGCCCATGGCACATGGAGATGATGTAGGTTACTACATACACAAACAGCCCTATAGCGCTTCATGAGAGGACATGGAGATGATGTAGGTTACTACATACACATACAGCCCTATAGCGCTTCATGAGAGGACATGGAGATGATGTAGGTGACTACATACACATACAGCCCTATAGCGCTTCATGAGAGGACATGGAGATGATGTAGGTGACTACATACACATACAGCCCTATAGCGCTTCATGAGAGGACACGGAGATGATCTAGGTGACTACATACACATACAGCCCTATAGCGCTTCATGAGAGGACATGGAGATGATGTAGGTTACTACATACACATACAGCCCTATAGCGCTTCATGAGAGGACACGGAGATGATCTAGGTGACTACATACACATACAGCCCTATAGCGCTTCATGAGAGGACATGGAGATGATGTAGGTTACTACATACACAAACAGCCCTATAGCGCTTCATGAGAGGACATGGAGATGATGTAGAAGTGGAAGAGGAGGAGCATGAGGGGCAGGAGGAGCAAGAGGAAGAGGATGGGGAGGAGGAAGAAGAGGAGCATGAGGAAGAAGAGGAGGGGCAGGTGGAGCAGGAGGAAGAGGAAGAGGATGAGAAGGAGGAAGAGGAGGGGCGGGAGGAGGAAGAGGAGAAGGAGGAGGCTCTACTGACCTGGTCAGGTGCTTGCTGGAGGTATGGACTTCCATCTCGTTGCTCTTGAACTCATTCAGCTCTTTCCGTATGGCTGCCTGAGGACCAAAAGAATGAAGAGAACGTGGCATAATCATTCAGTATTAGCAATAGCACCAGGTATCACACTGAAATCAAGTCAATGTTATGTGTATAGCTCTTAATCACAGCTACAAACATCAGGTGTATCGCTCAGGCACACAAATGTTTATTCATATATATTTTTTTTCTAAATGTATAATATAAGAATTTTTAATGAAACGTGAATTTGCTTTTCCCAGCAACAGTCCCAGCAGTAGTGCAGGGCTTTAGTGCAGATGTGTTGTCCAGTCTATCATTTCACATCACTAAGCCAACCGAGAGGAACCCAAGCTTGGGGCTGGGAAACCAATACACTATTTAGAATTGAGTCATTTAGCAGAGGCTTTTATCCAGAGGGACTTACAGGCATCTAGCTCAAGGTTAGGTTGTCTACAAGTTAGGTCGCGGACCTTGGGGAATTGAACCCAGGATATTTTCCGCTGGGAGTTGAACTCCACAACCACTACACTATATCCCGCCCCTCCTACACTGCTAATATACAGAGTACAATAGTACAATACAAGTTCAGGGAGCTGTGTCTATACACCAGTGCTTGCATGTATGGTTGGACGCAGCAGGATGGATTGTTCCTCTCTGGGGGGGTACCTTGTCTGAGGCGGAGAGGCGGGTCCAGGGTTTGTCTGCTCTTCGGTCATAGTCCTGGGCCTTGGCCACTTCCACATAGTCGCTGAAGCGGATCAGGATCTTGCGGTCTCTCAGCTCGTCCACCGTGGGCCGCTGGTTCAGCTGGGGGTGAGAGAGGGAGAGAAAGGGGAAGGGTGAGACAAAGAGAGTGGGGGAGAAGGATAGAGAGAAAGGGGGAGAGAGGGGGTTAACAAACCTGATCACCAGATCATTTACATCCCTGGGAAATTCCTACATTCTCTTAGTATCGATTGTATGCTTTGGCTTCCAGACAATCTTGTTTGATTGTCTGGATTTGATTGTTGTTTGTTTTTACACTATGTTGATAAATGGATATGAGTGGAACGTTGTTTACAAGATGCAGAACTTCAGCTCTGTTGTGAGAAGTGTCATCGTGTGCACGCCCGTGGTATCAGTGATGATGAAGAGGAGGAAGAAGCCAAATAACCCCTTTTACCTTCCGGTTGAGCCGCTGTTTGATCTCTCTCCTCTCCTCCTGCTCACTCTGGTCATTTCTCTCTGTGAACAAACAGGAATAACATCTCTGGTTAAATGCAACACGCCCTTTAGATGAACCACAGACAGTTGGAATAGCGCAGCGTTTACACTGCCATGGGAGAAGAGACGCAGAGCAAACGCAGGTCTACTGCGTCCTGTCAAAATGATGTTATCGTGCGAGTCAGCAACTCAAACTCAAATGACTGATAAAACACTAGTCTTCAAAATAAATCCACTGCAAAGGATGTTTTGTGTGAGGGACTGACGCCTGTGCTTTTCCATTCATGCGAGTGTGTGAGTCTAGACAAGCTGGTAAACTCTTCCTCTTTCAGATCACAGAGGGTTTTTTAATCTCTTTCCGTTTGTTTCATTTCAGACTCATCATGTGTGCTTAATCGCTGGTGAGGAGCGACCAGTTTGGCAGCTTAAGGACAGGCAGACAGACAGACAGACAGACAGACAGACAGACAGACAGACAGACAGCTGTTACTCTGTGAAAGAATGTCAGAATGTCTCCACCCGGTTTAAAAAAATGCCAAATTGCAAATATTTTCATGAAAACTAAATAGCACAAAGTTGCTGTTGGGCACAGGTGTCTTACGTCACGAATATGAAAACGATATAGTTGTGGAGCTACATAATAATAATCTGTATAAATACATTAATCAAATAATGCCGTCTACTACTATTTGTAAAGGAATACAAACATTGTATAACATTGTGAGCTGAGAGTTACAAACACTTTGACTTTCCACAGAATAATTAGTCAGTGTAATGAAGACTTGATCACTCGGCTGCACATCTAATATCAAATAAAGAAGATAGACATACTCACGTTTTAAAATGTTTCGACCCTCGAGTTCTTCCACCGCCGGCCTCTGGCTCAATCTCCTACGGAAAAACACCAAGATTACGTTCTGGACCATTTTGAATACTCCTTCTCTCAGACCAAGTCTTGTTTCCTAGCAGCCGGGGTTCCCTCCTCATCCCAACAGGAGACACCCCGTCCCATCAGGAGACACTCCGTCCCATCTGGCTCCAGACGCCCAGGACGCCTTCTCCACTCCAACTCCAGAACAGCTCATCGGGCTTAAAGCAACGTGCGTGACGGTAAGTACCGCGCAAACAAGTCCTCCCTTCGGTCCATCCTAAACAACGACCGCTTAAGAGAACGAACCCAGCCCGTGTCCCGCCGCGTGTGTGCGGTCTCGTGCGGACTCCCCTCTCCTCCGACTCGTCGACTGGTTGGGAAAGGGGGCGGGGCCACGGAGGAGATCCCCGCTCACACACACGCTCTCTACTGGTTCTTTTAGGTTGAGGTTGAAAATATTGCACGGTACAAGATCTGATAAAAGCAGTTTAGTGTGTAACCTGAGCCAGTGGTGATCAAAAAACAAACAGATAGAGAGACATAGAAACACAGACAGACAGACAGAGACAAATAGATAGCTAGATAGATAGATAGGAACAGCAGGGAATACATGGACAGAAGACAGGGAAGGAGACTGTCTGTCTGTCCGTCTTCTGTCTGTCTGTCCGTCTTCTGTCTATCTGTCCGTCTTCTGTCTATCTGTCTGTCCCCTTTGGTCAGACAGCCGGTGCCAGCTGGGGAGCAATGACGTGTGTTTTTATTTTTTATGGATTTGTTATTGAGTCCGTCAATGGTGACAGAGACTCTCTCTCTCTCTGGCCCATCAGTGCCACTGACAGGTCAAGTCAAGAGCTCAACATCAATCAATCAGACCAACAATTTGTCTAAATATTTTTTGGGAATTGCGGCATAACACACAAAAAAACAACATTTGAACACAACTCATCTTACTAACACTTTCATTCTTAAAGCCTACAGCTCTCTGGATGACAAATCAGAGTGTGGTGGGTGCTTTTAGAACGGTCTAATGGACATGGAACTATGTGGTCCGAAAGGGACATCCGGGTGGACATGAAGCCGATGAACAGCTCCCCCTGCCCCTCGGCACGGAAACCACAAGTCATCCTAGAGACACAAATAACTGGTTTCTTCTCCGGTATCGATGAGCTAGACCAACGATAGGCCTTATATTACATCTTATTATAGATCTTATAGGTCGCCAAAATCAAGTTTAAGCATCCTGTTCTCGCACTCTGAGATAAAAAAAAGAATTAATAAAAAGTCAAGGGTTTCGCCAGCTGGTCAGAGCGATGTGCAGGCTCCCAGGAACCAAGGTGTGATGGTGGTGTCAGGCCCAGTTAGGGCTAGGGACAGCTGCTCTCCCTACCCCTAACTGGGCCTGACACCACCATGAGTCAGGGAAGCCGGGGGGGTTGGTGAGGGAGGCTAGCGTCTAGAGCGAATGCCCACTGACGTGGTGCCTAACGCCTGGCAACGTCCCTCCGCTGTGGGAGAGAACTGAGGGGGAAGGACCCAGGAGGTGATGGCAGGGAGCAGGCATGGAAGTACCATGCTCTACTTGTTCTGTTGTTAGGTTGTTAGGTCTACCAGCAGAAACTTTCTCCTGGTCCAGAAGCAAAATGGGTATATCGATGGACCTACCGTTCCCCATTCAAACGCTGAAAGACATGAAACACCAGCTTTATCTCTACAGAACGTAAAATCAATCATTGATCCACTCGGCTTCTCGTGGCTTCTTGTGTGGCTGTGCCCTTTCTAGAAGGGGGGGGTGGGGGTTATTTAAGGAGTAGAGAGGGCTGTCGGGCTCAGCAGGGTCTCCCCCCAGGGGGGGTGAGGCAGTCCATTTACTTTGAAATCAACGTTAGATTGAATCTCAAAACTCTTTAAAAATACAATGAATACAATATCTTACTATTAAATATTATTAAATACACATACATTTAAGATCCACATCCCCTAACTATTCCTTTCATACAAGTTAGTGATCTATGATCATTATTCATAACACAAATAAGACATGTATTTTAAAAAGACCCCTGTTGTCCTAAGATGACGATTAACAATTGATTTAATTTAAAAAAGTTAGCGTGTCCATTAGGTAACAACACTAAGACATTTAAAGATCCATTTTCTGATTTGATAACCCCTAACCGGGGAACGGGAGCCAATGTTGTGACAGGTTGACGTCCAAAAAGTCAAAAATAAACCCAGAAACGGATCTCTGAGAGGGGACAAATTGATACGTGACACGCGGCAATCGGCACATACAGTACATGCCACTATCCATCATCTTGGTCTCCCCATTGAACATCAGATATGCAAAGGATATTTAAAAATAAATGGGAGCTCACAGCTTGGAAGAAAGAGTGGGAACAGAGGGCATTGTGAGTGGTGACGCGTCAGTGGGAGAAGCTTGGAGAATCCTCCCAGGAGAGCTAGCTTGCATGCCAAGCTAATGAGTGCATGTTGAACAAGGACGGGGCACAGTGACAACATGCAATCAGGGGACTCGAGGATTGTTCCGGCAGCATATATAGTCTTTATACTGTATATAGATATGCAAGCTGTGGCATAAGCTGCCCACAGGCCTCCGTTGGGACGTGGGGATGTGCCAGCTTGAGGTCTGTCCTTTGGGCTGATGCCCGGGTGTGCAGTTGTGCGGTGTGCAAATAGCAACCAGGAGGTTAGCAGAGGTTAGCAGCCAGAGCAAAGGAGGAGAAGAAGGGGTCTTAAAGTTGGGAACCAACAGGGACAGGCTACGGATTCTCTTAACGCCTTCCTGCTGGGATTCCAAAGTACATTTGATCTCATCTTCCCTGAACCAATTCTGTTGATCAACACAAGCTAAAGCAACATTGTTACAACACATCTATTCTATTCTATTATACAGAACCACAACTTGGCTTGGGATTTATGTTTGAAAGTAAATGAGTAAATTAGCTATCAACCCGAGAATGACACTCAAAATGTATTATAATAAGAGAGGCCATTCAAATATCATGATAATCAGGTAAGGCGTATTTCCTTGTAGAAGAAACATTTAGTTTGGAGATGAAGTCCTATGTCAATCGAGTGTCAGTTAGAGTATACATTTATATAATGACATTTGGTGGAATTTAATGACTTAGATGAGCAGAGAGCAGGGCGAGAGGGGTCAACATGTCTCCCCTGGCTAGACCCGTTGAGAAGAGGGGTGGAGAGGGCCATTCGTCTTTCTTTTAGTTCAGAAATGGATTAGAACCATGGACTGAGTGTTTTGCTGCAGTCCGGCGAGGAACAGAAAGCACAAGAAAAACAAAAAACTGCTTTGGTTGCCTGGCAACTGGTACCAGTTGGTAGTGTTGGCCGTGACAGGGCGTGTGGCGAAGAGGATTTACAGGACCGGAAAGTCACAAGTCACATGGCTAATGACTGTACAGACAACCCGTCATTTTACTCATTTGTGAATTGTAAATGAATGTAATTTTGTCATTCATTTTCTTAAAAAATAAAACTTTGATGAAAACAGGATTTTTTTTGGTTGATCATTTGCTATCGTCGTCATTGAATACTTTATTGTTTTTTATATTGCGGACAGAGAGGAGAGGAGAGGACAATGACTGATGATTACTGATGGGAAATAAAGAAGCAGATTACTGTCTGCCAACGACACACACCACGCACGCACGCACGCACCACCACACACACACACACACACACACACACACACACACACACACACACACACACACACACACACACACACACACACACACACACACCACACACACACACACACACACACACACACACCGACAGACAAACACACACTGACACAGACACACACAGACAAACACACACACACACACACACACACACACACACACACACACACACACACACACACTGACACAGACACACACATGCTGAGCACGCCTTACGATGCTGGGGATTATTTATAGACTGTCTTGGAGAGAGGAACAGCTGTGGGGGAGTGTGTGTGTGTGTGTGTGTGTGTGTGTGTGTGTGTGTGTGTGTGTGTGTGTGTTGGGGAGGAGTGTGTGAATGTGTGTGTGTGTGTGTGGGGGGGGGGGGGGGAATGCATGAATGAATGTGTGTGGGAGTGTGTGTGTGTGTTGGGGGAATGCAAGTTTGTGTGTGTTTGTGTGTGTGCGTGTGGGAGTGTGTGTACACATGTGTGGGGGGGGGGGGGGAATGCGTGAATGAATGTGTATGGGAGTGTGTGTGTGTGTTGGGGGAATGCAAGTTTGTGTGTGTTTGTGTGTGTGCGTGTGGGGGAATGCATGTGTGTGTGGGAGTGTGTGTGTGTGTGTGTGTGTGTTGGGGGAATGGCAAATGTGTGTATGTGTGTGTGTATGTGCGCGTGTTTGTGGGAGTGCAAGAATGAGTGTGTGGGTGTGTGTTTGTGTAAGTATGTAGGAGATTGTGTATGTGTACGCATTTGTGTGTGTGTGTGTGTGTGTGTGCATGCATTCATGTGTGTGTGTGGATGCCCCCCCCCCCCATTCTATTTCACACACCAGGAGTCCCAGTGTCAGCAGAAAAGGGGAGGGGAAAAAAGGGGGCGTCATGTACCAAGGGGATGCTCAGTGGACACCCTCTCTCTCTCTCCTCCCTTACCAAGGTACTAGACTAGAGGTTCTCTACATGGTCCATCTAATCATCAGACTGATAGGTACTGGCCTGGCCCCCTGGCCCCAGCCTGGCCCCAGCCTGGCCCCAGTGTGGCCCCCTGGCCCCAGCCTGGCCCCAGCCTGGCCCCAGCCTGGCCCCAGCCTGGCCCCAGACTGGCCCCAGACTGGCCCCCTGGCCCCAGTGTGGCCCCCTGGCCACAGCCTGGCCCCAGCCTGGCCACAGTCTGGCCCCAGCCTGGCCCCCTGGCCACCGCCTGGCCACAGCCTGGCCCCAGCCTGGCCCCAGCCTGGCCACAGCCTGGCCCCAGCCTGGCCGCAGCCTGGCCACAGCCTGGCCCCCTGGCCGCAGCCTGGCCACAGCCTGGCCCCCTGGCCGCAGCCTGGCCACAGCCTGGCCCCCTGGCCGCAGCCTGGCCACAGCCTGGCCACAGCCTGGCCCCAGCCTGGCCCCCTAACACTACAGCGCTCATCAACACCCTGCAGGGAGAACACTGAAGGAAGGAGGAGGAGGAGGGGATGAAGAGGGGATGAGAGATGGAGGAGAAGAAGAAGAGGGGATGAGGAGGATGAGAGAGTGAGGGGGAAAATAAGAGGGGATGAGGAGGTGGAGGAAGAGGGGATGAGAGATGGAGGAGAAGAAGAAGGTATGAGGAGGAAGAGTAGGAGAAGAAGAAATGGTGAGAAAGAGGGAAGAGGGGATAAGGAGGAGGAGATGAGAAGGAGAGGAAAAGGAGTAGGAGTGAAGGAGGAGGGGATGAAGAAGATAAGAAGATGGGCTGAGAATGAGGAGGGGAAGAGAGGAGGAGGAGGAGGGTATGAGAAGGGGAGGAGGAGAGAATGAAGAGGGGAGGAGGAGATGAGAAGGAGAGGAAAAGGAGCGGACGAGGGTAAGCAGAGGATAGGAAGGAGAGGAGGAAGAGGAGGATGTGTAGGAAAAACAATCAACCCCACAACAGTGGGGGGAAGGGTGAGATGAGGAACAGTGAGGGGGGGGGACACAGGCAGGGATGTGACGTAAGTAACAGCATTGATTATGGCCTTTGCTGCAGTATTTCACAGCGAGCGAGAGAGCGAAAGAGAGAGAGAGAGAGAGAGAGAGAGAGAGAGAGAGAGAGATACATTTGGAAACAGAGGGTTCCCTTCCACAGTCCACTGCTCTGCATTCTGCTGCAGAACAGCAGTCCTCCCGCGCCCGGTGTGAATCGATGGGGAGAGAGATCCTTGCTTGGGGAGTTCTATATTTATCACCGTGGTGCTAAAACGGAATAATCCCAAAAATAGCCACGCAATGAGAAATATACATAGGGCTGCACAAAAAAGATAGTTTTTGCATTACACACCAAGAAATTAATTCCTATCGTAGCTTCCTCTGCTAGGATTGTTTTGTGTTGTTATTGTTACAATCGATAGCTAGATAGATAGCTAGATAGCTAGATAGATAGATAGATAGATAGATATTTATAGACCTTGTGATCTATGCCAGAAAATATGAAAAAAGCTTGAATGCTTGAATTACCAGCAATCTGAAGCGTCATTAAAAAAGCTTAAAAAATGATAAATTGCCCAAAATGGCCATCAGCCATAGCTGACCCTAACCACAAATACACATGTCCTCAGACACACACAAACACACACACACAAATGTCCTCAGACACACACAAACACACACACACATGTCGTCAGTCAAGTGAAGGTATAATGTGAGCGTATTCATAGCGGTTATCATATGGTGTATCCTGTCAGTAAAAAATGAATGTAGGTGGCATTACCTCTGTCTACCCATGTCGAGCTAGTGGTAACTGGGGGGCTTTGGAATTGCCAGTCGGCAGTGCAGAAAACTGAGTTCATCTCAGGCTATGCATCCTTGCTTGCCCTGAACTTCCTTGCTCTTACTGAGACTTGGATCAGCCCTGAAAACACTGCCTCGCTTGCAGCTTTGTCAGATGTGTCTCACACTCCCAGAGTCGCAAGATAAGGCGGTGGTACACACAGTTCTCCCCCTCTTCATTTGAATTTCATGCTGTAACAGTTTGTTTCCATTTAAGCTCATTATTGCAGTTGTTTATCGTCCATCCGGCCCAGCTGGTGACTTCTTGGAGGAGCTTGATGCTGATCTCCCACTTCCCTGATGATGGTTCCGGCCTCATCCTTCTTGGCGACTTCAACATCTTGACTGAGAAGTTGGACCCTCTTCTCTCCTTCCTCGCCTCCTTCGACCTTTCCCACCACCCCTCTCCTCCGACCCACAAGGCCGGCAACCAGCTGGACCTCATCTTCACCAGACACTGCGATACAGTAAACCTTTCAGTTACTCCTCTCCATCTATCCGATCACTTCTTCATGTCCTTCTCCTTCTTCCTCCCTTCCCCCCCTCCCACTCTCCCCCTACCAAGATGGTGATGTCCCGTCGCAATCTCCCCACACTCACCCCTGCCGATCTCGCCTCTTCTGTTCTCTCTGCCCTCCCTCCTCCTGATTCGTTCTCTGTTCTACCCCCTGATATTGCCACTGACCTTCTTCTCTCTACCCTGTCCTCCTCTCTGGACATTCTCTGTCCCCTCACCTCCAGGTCTGCACGTCCAACTCCACGTGCCCCCTGGTTGTCGGACTCAGTGCGTACGCAGAGGCGGAGCCTGCTTTCCCGATGCTTTCAAGACTGCCAGAGTCACCCCCCTCCTGAAGAAACCAACACTCGACCCCTCTGAACTCAAGAACTCAAGAACTACTTCTTATCCAAAACTCTTGAACGTGCTGTCTTTAACCAATTGTCCTTGTATCTCCACCAGAACTGCCTCATGGATCCCCACCAAAGACAGAAACTGCCTTTCTGGCAGTAACTGAGTCGCACCATGTTGCTAGAGCAAATTCGCTGTCCTCGGTCCTGATACTCCTGGACCTGTCTGCAGCATTCGACACTGTGAACTACCAGATTCTCCTCTCCACCCTTGAGCGGATGGGTGTCTTGGACTCTGCTCTCGCCTTGTTTGCATCCTACCTGACGGGTCGCTCCTACCAGGTGGCACTGGGAGGGTCTGTGTCGGAACCACGCCGACTGACTGCTGGAGTTCCACAAGGATCGGTCCTGGGTCCTCTTCTCTTCTCCCTCTACACAACGTCCCTTGGTGCTGTTATCCACTCCCATGACTTATCCTACCACTGCTATGCTGACGACACCCAACTGGTCTTGTCATTTCCCCCCTCAGACACGCAAGTGGAAACACACATTTCCGCGTGCTTAGCAGACATTTCAAAGTGGATGTCGATGCATGACCTAAAGCTCAACCTGGACAAGACTGAGCTAGTGTTCTTCCCGGCAAAGGGCTGTCCACACCGAGACCTGGCTGTCACCATTGATGATGCTGCGGTGACACTTACTCGGACCGCAAGGAATCTGAGTGTGACCCTGGACGACCAACTGTTGTTCTCTGCAAACATTGCATCAGTGACACGCTCCTGCAGATTCCTCCTCTACAACATCCGGAGGATTCAGCCTTTTCTCACTGAAAAGGCTGCGCAGGTGCTCATCCAGGCTCTCCCGGCTGGACTACTGCAACTCCCTCCTTGCTGGCACCCCGGCAATTGCCATCAGGCCCCTGGAGCTCATTCAGAAAGCTGCAGCTCGCCTGGTGTTCAACCGCCCCAAGTACTCCCACACATCTTCCCTCCTTCGGACTCTACACTGGCTACCTGTAGCTGCTCGCTTCCAGTTAAAGACCTTGGTGCTAGCCTACAAGGCAGTAAAAGGTACTGCTCCATCCTATCTCCAGGCAATGGTCAACATCCCAACCCGTCCACTTCGCTCGGCTTCTTCGGGCCGTCTGCTCGCCCCCTCACTTAGGGGCCCGTGTGGCCGATCTACACGGTCACGGCTCTTCTCCGTCCTGGCCCCAATTTGGTGGAACAAACCTCCCACGGAGGTCACGACTGCAGAGTCACTCTCCATCTTCCGCGCAGGCTGAAAACCCATTTCCTCAGGACACACTTCCCGGATCCTTCCTCGTAGCGCTAAGTCAATTAAGTCAGTCAAAAGTAGATTACATATTATAGATAGGTATATATTGTTCTAGATATTACACTTTTGCTTGAATTATTGTACCCTAACCCTAACCTGAGCACTGGTTCAGTTCTTGACTTCTGGTGACGAGATGTTCTCTTACCTTCCTTTGTTGAAACACACTATTGTAAGTCGCTTTGGATAAAAGCGTCTGTAATGTAATGTAATGTAATTAATCTGCCATCATTAACCACTTTATTCAAGCTTTTCGGCACAGAATGCACTCTGTGTTTTCATTAATTTTGTTTTTGAATTTAATAAAGGGATATGCAAGAAGTGCAAATGTTATGTAACTATTCAGAAATGTAATCATCGGCTGATGTGGGCAAAAGAGGTCCCTTTGTGTGAACCTGTGTGTGTGCGTGTGCGTGTTCTACTTAAGGTAGAATACTTTGCGACTGTTCCTCTACCAGAAGTGTTCCTCTCCAAAATACCAGTCCCCCACCCCCCCGCAGTGTTACCACACACTACATGGTAACACTGGGGGGGGCGGGAGTTGCATGAACTGGTACTTGGGAATTCGCTGCATGCATTGGAATCTCTTGCTATGGGGAACAACACCCTTGATCCTCTCCATCCAGGGGCCTGGAGAGAGAGAGCAGGGCACCCACCAGCCGGACTTCTGGGCCCCCAGCAGCTGGACTTCTGGACCCCCAGCAGCTGGACTACTGGGCACCCAACCGCACACAAAGTGCACACATCAAGAGACAGTACCCAGCAGTACAGTACACACTCACAGTACACACTCACAGTACACACACACAGTACACACACACAGTACACACTCACAGTACACACACACAGTACACACTCACAGTACACACACACAGTACACACACACAGTACACACACACAGTACACACACACAGTACACACTCACAGTACACACACACAGTACACACTCACAGTACACACTCACAGTACACACTCACAGTACACACTCACAGTACACACACACAGTACACACACACAGTACACACTCACAGTACACACTCACAGTACACACTCACAGTACACACTCACAGTACACACTCACAGTACACACTCACAGTACACACTCACAGTACACACTCACAGTACACACTCACAGTACACACTCACAGTACACACACACAGTACACACACACAGTACACACTCACAGTACACACTCACAGTACACACTCACAGTACACACTCACAGTACACACTCTCAGACAGTAGGCCACCAGCTGAGGTCTTGTTTCCTAGCAGACGGCCACACAGATGTGAAACCTGTGAATATAACTTTGATAGTGTGGAACAAAGAATATTCTGAATATTCTGAATAAAAGCATAAACTTGGTTGAAACACTCATTTGAACACTACTTCAAAAAAAGATTAGGCTGAAAGACACAGGTTTTCTTCTAACTAGGTAAATAAGAGTATTCTAAGAATTGAGTGTGCATGGTCAAAACCTTATTTGCTTGTCAGTCTATAGTTCCATAAGTCATGTCAACAATGTCCTGTAAATGTAAACGGAAATATTCCCTAACAAATGGGTCATGTTTCCAGGCTCACCAACATGGACGTGGGCATAAACACAAATCATACTAATCCTATTTGTGTGTGTGTGCGCGTGTTGTCCCAGTTTTGTTGAGATGAATTTGTATATTTTTTGCACAGCGTGGCATCTGATGAATATGGTGTTTGGATTGGGTGTGTTCTCCTAGACTTGGTTCAGACCACGTGATGACTATCGTCTCCTGGGCTACCAGACATTAGCATCCTGTCTGCAATACACTCAATACAATACACAAGACACTGTCTGCAGTCTACTTGAGATTTAAAGTAAAACTAAAGTAAAAATCATCAAATTCAACCAAAATCAACCATAACAACCAGGAAACATTGACATAAGAACACCCAGGGCCGCTCCCACTCACCAACTCCCCCCACTAACTCCTATATACTCCCACAACTCCCCACACTAACTCCTATATACTCCCATAACTCCCCCCACTAACTCCTATATACTCCCATAACTCCTCCCACTAACTCCTCCCACTAACACTAACTAATACAAAGTGTGATACAAAAAAATCTGTTATCACTTAACAAGAAAATACAGTTTTTCTAAGGAAGGAATAACGATGAATGATTCATTATGGTTCAAATACTTCTCCCTTATGGCAGTCATGCATGTTAAAGCTCGTCAAACGCAGCATGAAACCCCAGACATGTATGTGTGGTTTGTTTGGCACGCCGTTAAAAATGCCTTCTTCTGCTGTCTGCCTGTCCTGCATCATTCACTACCTAACTTCACTCACTAATGGCTTTGGAACAAAGCCTATACTGAAGGACAATGATAGTACAAGTAGTAACTGTGAATAGTGTCTCAGTAATAGTGTGTATGTATATAAGGGTGGTGGTAGAGGTGGAGGTATGGAGGGGTATTGTTTGTGTGGAAGTATGGAGGGGTAGAGGTATGGAGCTATGGGTGGATGTATGGGGCTATGGGGCTAAACAGATCTTGGTGCAACCAAAGTCATGTACATCCCCTCAAGTCTTTCTGTTCCCCGGACCTGGAGCACCTGATGCTTATGTGCCGTCAACACTGGCTACCTCGGGAGTTTACAGCGGTAACCGTGACCGCTGTTTACATTCCCCCACAAGCCAACACGGACACAGCGCTGAAGGAACTGTACGGGGCTATCAGCGAACAGGAGTCGGCACACCCCGAGGCTGCTTTCATCGTGGCGGGGGACTTCAACAAGGCGAACCTGAAGAAGGTTCTCCCGAAGTTCTACCAACACATAACGAGCAACACACGGGGCGAGCGGATCCTCGACCACTGCTACACTCCCTTCCGTGATGGCTACAAGGCCCTCCTCCGCCCACCGTTCGGCAAATCAGATCACCGCTCTATCCAGCTGCTCCCCGCCTATAGGCAGAGACTGAAGCAGCAACCGATCGCTGTGAGGGAGGTCCAATGCTGGTCGGACCAATCAGACTCTACGCTGCAGGATTGTTTTGATCACGCTGACTGGCACATGTTCCGCGTTGCCTCGGACAATAACATCAACGAGTACGCGTCGTCGGTCACCGGGTTCATCAAGAAGTGCATAGATGACGTTGTTCCGACCAAGTCGGTTCGGATATATCCCAACCAGAAACCGTGGATTAACGGCGATGTTCGCGCTGCCCTACATGCGCGTAACGCCGCCTTTGGTTCCGGGAATACGGAGGAATATACGAGAGCCCGTTACGACCTCCGTAAGACCATCGTCACTGCCAAGCGGGAGTATAAGGACAGAGTGGAAGATAAATTCAAGAAACACGATGCGAGGGGTATGTGGCAGGGGCTGCAGAAGATAACGAACTTCAGAGGGAGAACCATTGTGTAGAGAACTCCTCTACCTCCCTCCCAGGAGAGCTAAATACATTTTTTGCTCGGTTCGACGTAAACGGCAGCCCGCCGAAGCCAGCACCGACTGGGGAGACCAGCCAGCTGCGCATCTCGGAGGCGGATGTGCGCCGCACCTTTAAGCGGCTGAACATCCGTAAGGCGGCAGGCCCCGACGACATCCCGGGCCGCGTCCTCAGAGCATGCGCAGACCAGTTGGCAGGAGTCTTTGCAGACATCTTCAACCTCTCCCTGTCCCAGGCTGTTGTCCCCGCGGTCTTCAAGATATCCACCATCGTGCCTGTCCCTAAACAACCCAAGGTAACATGCCTGAATGACTACAGACCTGTGGCCCTCACCTCGATCGTTAGCAAATGCTTCGAGAGGTTGGTCAAGGACTTTATTTGCTCCGTGTTACCTACCACGCTGGACCCATGGCAATTTGCATATCGTCAAAATAGATCCACGGACGACGCAATTGCCATGGCCCTCCACACTGCCCTTTCCCACCTGGAGGGGAAGAACTGTTATGTGCGAATGCTGTTTGTGGACTACAGCTCAGCATTCAACACAATAGTTCCTGCCAAGCTCGACACCAAGCTGAGAGGTCTAGGCGTACCCCCATCCATGTGCAGCTGGATACTGAACCTCCTGTCGGACCGCCGCCAGGTGGTGAGGATGGGCAGCACCACATCAGAGCCACTGACCCTCAACACGGGAGCCCCCCAGGGATGCGTGCTGAGCCCTCTCCTCTACTCCCTCTACACCCACGACTGCATGGCTATGCACAGCTCCAACGTCATCGTCAAGTTTGCTGACGACACGACAGTGATGGGCCTGATCGCCGGCGACGACGAGACAGCCTACAGGGAGGAGGTCGGATCGCTGGAGCAGTGGTGCCAGGAGAACAGCCTCGCCCTCAACGTCAAGAAGACCAAGGAGCTGATCGTGGACTTCAGGAGGCAGAGGGGAGAGCACAGCCCTATCTCCATCGACGGCGTTGCAGTAGAGAGGGTCAGCAGCTTCAAGTTCCTCGGCGTGCACATCTCCGAGGACCTCACATGGTCCACGCACACCACACACGTGGTGAAAAAGGCCCAACAACGCCTGTATTTTCTCAGGCGTCTGAAGAAATTCAGCATGGGCCCCCGCATCCTGAGAACATTCTACAACGGCACCATCGAGAGTGTTCTGACAGGGTGTATCACCGCCTGGTACGGGAACTGCACGGCACTCGAGCGCAGAGCGCTTCAAAGGGTGGTGCGGACGGCCCAGTATATCGTTGGAGGTGAGCTCCCCTCCCTCCTGGACATTTACAACCAGCGGTGCGTGGCCAAGGCCAAAAGAATTATAAAAGACATTGCCCACCCCAGCCACGAACTGTACTCACTATTACCGTCAGGCAGGCGATACCGCAGTATCAAGTGTCGTACAAATAGGCTTAGAGATAGCTTCCACAGTCAGGCCATCAGGCTGCTGAACAAGGGCGTATAACATATAACAATGTCTATTTTATTACATTGATTTATATATACATATTGCTCTTTTCTGTGCTGATTTTTGCATTTTATAAATTGCATTTTTATTTTTATTTTTATATTCTTTATTCTATTTTTATTCTATTTTTATCTATTTTTATTTTATCTTATTTTTATAACTGCTGTCTGTCGTCGGGTATTGCACACAAGAATTTCACATCACTGCTTTATACTATGTGTAAACTGTGAAGTGACAATAAACTTGACTTGACTTGACTTGCTGTATGAAGTGGTGGAGGTATGGGTGGATGTATGGATGGGTATAGTTTGGGTGGAAGTATGGGGGGGTACAGTTTGGGTGGAAGTATGGGGGAGGTAGAGTTTGGGTGGAGGTATGAATTGGGACTATCCGTCTGAGAGGACAGGGTTAGCGTGAAAGAAGCACCACCCACTTGGCCAGCTTCAGCTCGATCTGCTGCCGGAACTCCTGGCGCTCCTGGTCGCTGCGCATGGGGAAGATGTTGCGGTCCTCCAGCTCCTGCTTGCTGGGTCGGTTCCTCAGCTTCACCGCCAGCAGCTCCTTCCTTAATGCTCCCGGGAGGGTTCCTGTGGGGGTGGAGGGTCAGAGAAACTTGGAATTCCACAGAAGGTGCACTGTTTCCCAAACGGTGGGTCGGGAGCCCACGTCGGGTCGCTTGATATGCTTATGAGGTTGCGGGTGGAGGTTGCTGACTTGAATATTCGATGGTACAACGTGCTAATACTAGCACATTTAACAAATCAAAATCATTTTATGATCTTAGGACTAAGGGTAGGGACTGACCATCTGGCTACCTGTGATGACTTTGAGGCTTCCACCTCTTGAGCTCGAGTGGCCATAATGGTTGGAGCCCTTAATAGGGTATTCATGAACCATGAATACCTTATTAATGAGCCAAAGACTAAACATTACCTGGGCTATGGACAAAGAGGTTGTCATGTAGCACATGAATAGTTTTGTAGTATTAATATTTTACAATTTTATTCATTAAAATGACTCCACCTAAATGAGCCAAAGAGAACATGTTACTGTATTCATAATTACAGGTTATTTGTTGATGTCTCTGTGATTCATGTGCTCATGTTGAAGATAGATATGTGGACTGGTCATTTGGAGCAGGTGGGCATAGCCCCACCCGGTGGCACTAGAAGGAACTGTGCAAGCTAATTATGTATATATCTGCTATTATGTACTGTCTATGAACACAGATATTTTCAATATCCCGCTTTGCCCCAGTATTGATTTTATTCTTGGACTTTTTGAGTCTTTTATGTAAACGCTACATTGAAGTACCCAAACAAAGTTCCAGCAAAAGTTAAAGATGGATGTAATTGACATAATTAGCTAAATGAAAAGTTAAAAGTGTTTAAGGGAGCCGTGTTTGTTGATGTGTTTGGAAAAAAAACATAAGTAGCAAGAGAGAGTCCAGTAGATTTCCTGGCATGTCAAAATCTAGCAGTGTAGGGGTCGGGTGCCTTGCGCAAGGGCACCTCGGTAGTGCCCAGGCGTTTCGGAGACTTGTACCGGCGACCTTCCGGTTCTCAAGCTAAGTCCGCCCATAGCCTGCAGCTGTGTAGTTCTCAGAGAGGCCAGAACAAGGACGGACAGTGTTTGGGGTGTTAGGGTACTCACCACTAAAAAGGTACAAGGTTTGGATTCCCCATGTGTGCCCCCAGCATACCTGTAGGCATCCCTGACCAAGAGCCTTGAGAGAGAGAGAGAGAGAGAGAGAGAGAGAGAGAGAGAGAGAGAGAGAGAGAGAGAGAGAGAGAGAGGAGAGAGAGAGAGAGAGAGAGAGAGAGAGAGAGAGAGAGAGAGAGAGAGAGAGAGAGAGAGAGAGAGAGAGAGAGAGAGAGAGAGAGAGAGAGAGAGAGAGAGGTACAGACAGAGAGAGAGATTGACCTCACCAGAGATGACTGACTCGTTCCAGCTGTCCTGGTCACTGTAGTACTCGTCCAGACGGCGGTTCTCCTTGTTTTCCTCCAACTCCTTCTTGCTCTCCGCCTCTCCGGCCGGCTCCTTCTCCACACTGGCGGCCCGCCACAGACGCCCGTCCAGCCGGCGTTTAGGGGAGGAGCGCACCTCCTTGCCCTGGAAGCTAGACCGGAAGGAAGAACCAAGCGGAGACAGGAGATGGAGAGGGGGCAGGGCTAATAATTCGTGGGTAGGGTTACGTTTGTATGGCGTTCCACAATGCTTTGGGAATTTTAGAATCAACTTCTCTCCTGTTCTGTTACCTGTCCTGTCTGTGTTTGGTGGCAAGGGCACGGTGCAGTTCTTCTATTATGCAGCTAGGGGGCAGCTGAGAATGGAGCATGCCGAGGTGAGGGGACCCTGTAGGGGTGGAGATGCGTGCACGCAGCAGGGAACCCTGGGGGTCTTTAGGGAGCGTGAAGTTCCTTGGGAGGGTGGCCGGGGACTTTTTCACCGGCATGGGGTGAGGACCTGGACGAGAGAGAGAGAGAGAGAGAGAGAGAGAGAGAGAGAGAGAGAGAGAGAGAGAGAGAGAGAGAGAGAGAGAGAGAGAGAGAGAGAGAGAGAGAGAGAGAGAGAGAGAGAGAGAGAGAGAGAGAGAGAGAGAGAGAGAGAGAGAGAGAGAGAGAGAGAGAGAGAGAGAGAGAGAGGAGAGAGAGAGAGAGAGAGAGAGAGAGAGAGAGAGAGAGAGAGAGAGAGAGAGAGAGAGAGAGAGAGAGAGAGAGAGAGAGGAAAGTTAAAAATTAAAATATAAGAAATAAATACATTTTATATAAAATTATTCTGTTTAGTAAAAGGGTTAGTGTAAGAGTAAAACAAAAAAAACCAGGGTTAGGATCAGGGTTATATTTTGGTTTATCAAAATGTTTTAAAGAAAGAAAATACAATAAATACATACAATATACAATAAATAAAAATAAACACAAAAACGTATTCAAATCCTAACTCAAATCCTCACCATCCAGACTGCCCAGCCTGGTGAGCAGTTTGACGGCCATGGTGGGGGGAGGGGGGGTACTGGCTCGTCTCCGAGGGGGGGCCGCCACCACGGCTGGGGCGTTTTGCTTCACGTCAGGGACTTCCTCCTTCAGGGCAGAAGGGTCCCCCACAGGGTCACTCACGGACAGGACGTCCTCTTCCTCGCTCCCGCTGGGATCTCCCGCCATCTTCCAGTCCTCTGTCAGGTCTTGCATTGAAATACAAATGTTCCATCTCTCATCTCTGACAACAGTCATTATCACTGCTTAGCACGGGTAACCATCCCTGGAAGGAAGGATTCCCCCAGTTCCTTCTAAAGAGTAATTCCTTGTTAAAGGAGTCCCCATTGGGGGGGGGGGGGGGGGGGGGGGGCTCGGATTGGGGGAGGGGGCTGTGAAACCCTTTGAAACTGGAACTGTGAAGGGATATACCAAAACATGGATTTGACTCGATTTGACTAGTTTTCACTTGGTTTGCGTAAATGTAAATGTCTCCGCCTAGTGGTCAATTCTGGAAAAACTGAGAATGACCTAATAATGGAGATCCATCAAAGGACATCTTCCAGCACAGCGGTGTTCTAACTGTCATAAGTCGGTCGCAGCAGGGGATCAAGTGAATTGTGAGTATTTTATTTGTATGCTTGAAGACAGCATACATAGATCTCAATCTGGATCTCAATACATCTTTCAACACGGTGATGGGAATTCATGGGAGAAGTGTCCACTCTTTAATCAACCGCTAATGTATCCACTTAACATTAATAGTATGACTTTTTGATTTGTGTGACCTCACTGTCGGCTTATCCAATCAGAGTGTCCTTGGTTGATATTTATTTTTGTTACCGGCGGTGGGCTGCATATCGCTGCCCAGCTCTTCTGAGGTGGTGGCCAACGGGGCCAGAGGCTCTTCCTCTGTCTCCTCGCCGTCTGACTGGGTGGGCGTGTCCAGGTCCTCGCCACAGCCTCCACACGCAACGTCTGACTCTGTGTGGAGGAAAGCAGTAAAAATAACTAAACATTACATGTGTGTGTGAGAGAGAGAGAGAGAGAGAGAGAGAGAGAGAGAGAGAGAGAGAGAGAGAGAGAGAGAGAGAGAGAGAGAGAGAGAGAGTGTGTGTCTGTCTATGTGTGCGTGCAATCAACACTCTGTATTCCTGCACCTGTGTCGGGCTCCCCCAGGCCTCTCCTGGCCTGGTCCTCTCTGCTCTGGCGCACAGCTGCTCTGTTCTCCAGTGCTGAGAAACACACACACACGTCAGCTCACCATGATGTAGTCACGTGTGATCACATGCCAAAATGTGTGTTCTATTTGAACCAAAGCAGACCCATCTGTTGGGTTTCGTGCCTTTGTTTCAATGTATGATATCGGAGCATCAACATGGAAAAAGGTATCCATGTTAAATGAAGTAAATGTTGAATGTGGTTTAGTTTAAATATTGAAATGACAGGTGAATGGGACTGCTTTTATATAGTGCTTTATTGATAACTATAGGCACTTCATGCCATGTCGTTATTTTGTGTTGCGAATGCACACTGTACTAAACAAAGGCATGTACGAAACATAGTGCGTTTGCATCCAACTGGTGAGTCACAAAACATCACGCAAACATACAGATGTTTGTTGTGTGCCGCAGTCTGACTAAGCGTTTCCATCGCTCACCTGTCGAAGGCTTCAGTTTTTCGCTTTTCTTTTTCCTCCACTTCCAGGGTTTAAAGATGCGACCCAGGCTGGCCAGCTTGCTGGTGCGGCGCACGGGAGGCGTGCGCACCCCCGCCACCAGGCAGCCCGAGTGGAGCGCCCTCTGCTGGTCCATCACATCTATAACAACAACAACAGAAAAAACACATTTTAAACACAAAGCAATAAAACCCGGGGTAATAACCATAAAAACAGATGATGGTGGACCTGAGGGGCCTGAAATGCATGTAAACACACAGATCATACAGTTACGAGCTGTTGTGGCTTGTATTAGGAGTAAGCAGATGTGCTGGAGGTAAGCTGAAACAGCTGTAAATGGTAAGCTCTCAGTTTGAGTCCAGTACTGAGCTGGGATGACTCACAGGGTTACACGAGCCCATAGTCTCACAGACAATAGAGCTCTTTTAAGGACAGCACAAATTCACACATACGCACACACACACACACACACACACACACACACACACACACACACACACACACAAATGGAAACGATTAGAGTCAGCCTCAGTTGGGCCTAACGGCACAGGGTGAGAAGAGGCATAATCCAATAAGCATCCCTTTGTTTCAGTGGTGATCTCTGTGTATAAGGGACTGACCCTTCATCCTAAATAAGTTACACCCAAACTACAACTTCTGCAAGTGAAGCGATAAACCTTAAGCAAGAGCAGCAGTACTGCTAGTATTACTAGTATTACTTTGTACATACTTCTACTTCATACTGCACAATAGAGGCCAAATTTGACTTCTGTGTTGAATAGCTGCCACAGGTGGGCCCAAGCTGAGCACCGGCAGAGCCCAGACACACCTCCCTAAGAGCACAACTCAGCAGACAGGCAGCGCGTTTGTGCTCATTCACGCTGCCTGTTGGCATGGTTGAGGGGAGAGAGAGAGAGAGAGAGAGAGAGAGAGAGAGAGAGAGAGAGAGAGAGAGAGAGAGAGAGAGAGAGAGAGAGAGAGAGAGAGAGAGAGAGAGAGAGAGAGAGAGAGAGAGAGATGGGAGGAGGTAGGATGGGAGGAGGCACCTGTGTGGTGGAGGTATGCCACCCCCTTCGTTCTATCCACACACCCATGACGTCACTGGCTAACACACTTTGGATTTACAAATAAACTTTAAATAACAGTTGGTTTGTGTGATTTTGGGCGGCAGTAGATCAGTCTGTTAATACTTATAATGCTTGGGAACTGGAAGGTTGCAGGTTCATTTACATTTACATTTACATTTAGGGCATTTGGCAGACGCTTTTATCCAAAGCGACTTACAAGGTGTACATTTGTTGAAGTAGGTTCAAGTCACCAAAACACCTGGGCACTGCGAGCTGGCCTTGAGCAAGCACCGGACCCCTACCCTTAATTCAGAGAAACTAAATTTTAGGCTCATGGTTTTTCTAGCCTAAATCTCACAATCTCACCTCCGGTTTTGCCCAGAGGTCCGGCCGCATGAGGCTGAGCTTTATCCTGCTGAGGCTTAGAATGCCTTCTTTTATTGGTTAGCAAAGGCTTCATCCAAACTCAAAAAGTCATTAGTGTGTAGAAGCAGAGAAGACAGGGGTCATAAAGAGTGGATCTCTCAGTCCGGTCATCATCGCTCCATTACCAATAATGCTCCCCTCACGCAATGAATAATTCATGACAAAGAACTCTTCAACCTATTGTTATTAAAGGGACTGAGCATAAGACAAGTTGGGTATTTTATTTTTATTTACTAAAAAGTGGTTTAGTGAGAGCACAAAAAAAATAGAATAGAAAAGGTCCATAAGAGGAACTAGTCAAGAGTGCAAGAAAATAACAAGCAGGGAGATGGAGGCGGGCAGTGGATGATGGAGGAGCTGTGAGCAGCTGGGACCACATAGACGGAGGAGGAGCCGTCTCCCACTCCAGATGAAACAACATCTGCTCTGGAAGTTAACAGAGCTTTTCACAGGGCTTAATAATAAGGACATAAAAGTAATTCATGTTGGGGAGGTTAATGGGTTTCCTGATCACAGACCGGCGAATGCAAGGTGTTGGCTAAACATTAACCTGGGGGGTTTGGAGACCGGGGCGAAGGCTGAGGCAGAATACAGATTAAGCCTCTAAAGGGTTTATCGATCTGTACGAGAGAGAGAGAGAGAGAGAGAGAGAGAGAGAGAGAGAGAGAGAGAGAGAGAGAGAGAGAGAGAGAGAGAGAGAGAGAGAGAGAGAGTAGCGCAAAATAGGTTTTACAAAGACACCGGCACAGTAGCTACTACAACCCAGGACCACTAGCGCTGGCTGGGGGAGGGTCCCCCCCCCGACACCACCCCCATGGTGTGGGGGTGGTGTGTGGGGAGGCTCCCCCCCGACACCACCCCCATGGTGTGGCCATAATCAGGTCAAGCGTGCAGTTAACTGCAGCAACAGCGCCCAGGGTCAGGCCAGCGTTGCCGTGGTTACCGCAGCACTGGATGCTGCAGCAGAGTAGGCCCTCAGAGGCACACAGAAACCACCAGAGCATGAGGAGGAGAGAGAGAGAGAGAGAGAGAGAGAGAGAGAGAGGAGAGAGAGAGAGAGAGAGAGAGAGAGTAGAGAGAGAGAGAGAGAGAGAGAGAGAGAGAGAGAGAATTCACATTTCACTTTGACAGAAAAAGCTAAAGTAGGCCTAACATTTGTCCCCTACTATCTTTGTGAAGACTAATATAAAGACTAATATAGCCAAACGAAAGGAAACCGTATTGTGGGAATCAAAATATAACCTATAAGCTTCAAGCTTCGATTTCAGTGCACAAAATGTTTCATTCTCATGTTAAATTTGCAACATAATTTCGTCTTATGTTAAACCCTTAATAATTAGGCCTAAATACAGATGTTAGACCAGTACCGTTACAGCTGTAGCAGCTTTGAGGACTCCACATCTTCTTGTCATCGGAGAGAGACGCTCGTTTCTCCCCAGCTTGCAGCGTAGGAGTTAAACGGCCTACAGCCTCCGCGGTGGAATAAAACACAATAAAACCTGAAGCCCCGATCTCAACAGGTTGTTCAATAAGTTTTGTTAAAAAAACATAAGCTGAAAATAGACTGCGAACTGTTGTCATCCGCATGAACGTGTGTCTGTTGGCGCTTGAGTCTGTTCGGCCGTAGCTGTCATTTGGACCCCGCCCCTCCCGAATATGCCACGTGATCGTGTGTGTAGGCGAAGGATTTCAACAGGGATACAGAACGAGCATCTCTGTTATGATGTAGGCCTGCGTTGCGTTGTTGGGCTATTATCTGCTTGATATCTGTGGTTAGATATTTAGATATTTATATGTATAATAATGTAGGTCTAGGCTAGGCTTATATTCATATACTGTATATATCTCGGGTCGTGAGAGGGACAGTGGCGACTCAGTGACCTGAGGCCAACGTACTTAAATATTATTATTTTTTGGTCAACGCACTGCAAATCACTCTTCAAATTCACTTTTCACTTTACACATGTCACTTTCAGTTGATTTATTTATTAATATATTATTCTGCCAATTTGCACTATACGTATTGTTGTGTATTGTATATACCTACGTACTACTGTAATAATACTGTAAATTTATCTTCATTTATCAATACATTTAGATTTCATTTAACTATATTTTTGTTTATACAATTTTTATTGTTTTTTAGCTTAGGTATTAGTATTTTTTGTGTGTGCTTTTATTCCCCCTGTGTCAACTGTTGCACCTTAATTTCCCTCGGGATTAATAAAGTAATCTGAATCTGAATCTGAATCTGAATAATTATATAGTGTACAAGTATAATTATAAAATAATATATAATAATAATGTTATATTATAATAATAATATAATAATATAATATCATGGTTATTTTATTTTAACCATTTTTTTAATAGGAATTCGGCTACAAAAAAAATTTGTATTATCGTTTAAAAAAAAAGAAATCATAAATACTTGTATGCTTACTTTTTAAATACTAATTTTCATAGTTCTCTATTACAATAAACAGGTATACTATAATAAACCATTTTAATAGAATACTTGGTTTATTTATTTGAGTAACTTGTGCATTTGTAAGTACTTGTTACAAATGGCAATACAAACCTACTTGAATCCCCTTCACATCAGCTAAGAGCACATCCCTTCCCACAGGGTGTCTGGAGTCCAGGCCCAATGGGTCATCAGAGGTAAATAAGACACTCCACAGATAAGATAAGAGTGAACATTAGACGGTCCCGGGGGACCAACAAACGATAAGCATTAAACCAAACGTAAATGCGAAATGCATCTCATATGATATTTATGAGACTGTATGACAGAAGGAAGGTGAGATTCATCACGGTGTAACACATACCAATACCCCATGTGTGAGCACACTGGACCACATTTAAAAACCTTTGTTTTGTGGAAATACCTGATAACTTTTTTAGGTTTTACATTTTAGAATGTAAAACGTGATCGATTTAGGCGTAATATGGTGTGTGTGTGTGTGTGTGTGTGTGTGTGTGTGTGTGTGTGTGTGTGCCTCCTTTTCCCTTACAACTCTCTCAGCCAAAGTGGTTTTCACTCACTGGGGATGGGAAGGCAATGGGAGATAAAGGAACTGTAGGATGCCAGCAGGTTACCATGGCTCTCCCCAGAGAAACTCAATCAGAAGCACGGTATTTAGGGAGAATAAAAGAGATTATTGATCAAACT
>CM051002.1:277966-297966 GCA_027704905.1 Muraenolepis orangiensis
GGTGGAGGAACGGGACTCCTAGTCTCTCCAAAATGGTCATATCAGGTACTCCCTCTGGGTCAGCTGACCAGATCGGCACTCGAACTTCATGCTGTTTCTGTTACCATCCCAACTAGGCTCAACATTGCCGTGATCTACCAACCACCGGGCCCTCTTGGTGACTTCTTTGATGAGATGGACGCCCTCCTCAGCTGCTTTCCTGAGGACGGCACCCCACTCGTGGTTCTGGGTGACTTCAACATCCAGTCAGATAAGTTACAATCTCCTGAATTCATTAACTTTTTTGCCACATTCGGTCTAACACTCACTCCTTCTCCCTCTACCCACAGAGCTGGGAACCAACTGGATCTTGTCTTCACAAGATCCTGTACCACCTCGGCGATCTCTGTCACACCCCTCCCTGTCTCTGATCACCATTTTGTTGCTTTCTCTCTCCCTCTCAAATCCCCCACCTCCCTACCCACTACTCCCCACATTGTTACCTTCCGTAGTAACCTGAAAACTATCTCTCCCTCTTCTCTCTCCGCATCTGTCCTCTCCTCACTACCATCCCCCCAACAATTCTCTCTCTTGTCGGTAGAGGAAGCCTCCTCCACTCTGACTTCCTCTCTCTCCTCCTCCTTCGACTCTCTCTGTCCTCTCACCTCCAGACCAGCACGAGCCTCTCCTCCACCTCCTTGGCTGTCCCAACCTCTGCGGGCTCGTAGAGCAGAGCTGCGGGTAGCTGAGAGAAAATGGAGGAAATCTGACTCTTTTGATGATCTCGCTCACTACCTCCGTCTCCTCGCTGGCTTCACCTCCACAGTATCAGCCACTAAATCTGCCTTCTACCGTACAAAAATCAACTCTTCTGCCTCTAACCCCAGGAAACTTTTCTCCATGTTCTCTTCCCTCCTCAACCCTCCCTCCCCTCCCCCTCCCTCCTCCCTCTCAGCTGATGACTTTGTCACCTTCTTTACGAAGAAGGTGAACGACATTACCTCCTCCTTCACCCCCACCGCTTTCCTCCCTCCCTCTTCTCCCACCCCCGCTAACCTTACCTGTTTCAACCCCCTCTCCCCTGAGGAAGTTAACAAACTGGTGACATCTAACCACCCTACCACCTGCCCCCTTGACCCAATCCCTTCGTCTCTTCTCCAGGACATCTCGGGCGATATATCCTTCCCTTCCTTACCTCCCTAATTAACACCTCCCTTGATGCAGGCCTGTTTCTGGCAGCCATCAAGACTGCCAGAATCTAGCCGCTCCTCAAGAAACCATCCCTGGACACCACTGATGTCCAAAACTACAGACCGGTTTCTCTCCTATGATTCCTGTCCAAAACCCTTGAACGTGCGGTCTCCTCACATCTTTCATCCTATCTCTCCCAGAACAACCTACTCGACCCTCACCAGTCAGGCTTCAAGGCTGCGCACTCCACGGAGACGGCACTGCTCGCAGTGACAGAGTCTCTGCATGATGCCAGAAGCTCGTCCCTCTCATCAGTACTGATCCTTCTCGACCTGTCTGCGGCGTTCGACACAGTGAACCACCAGATCCTTCTCTCCACTCTCGCCGAGCTTGGAATCGATGGAACTGCGTTATCCTGGTTCACCTCCTACCTTGCAGATCACACTTATCAGGTCACATGGAACGGTTCCCTGTCCAGACCCTGCACCCTGGACACCGGAGTCCCCCAAGGCTCAGTATTGGGACTTCTGTTTTCTCTTTACACTAAATCTCTAGGCTCTGTAATCACATCTCATGGCTTCTCCTATCACTGCTATGCAGATGACACTCAACTGTTTCTCTCCTTTCCCCCCTCAGAAACCCAAATCGCAACATGCATCTCTAAATGCCTTGCCGACATCAGCAGATGGACAACCGCCAACCACCTGAAACTCAACCTTGACAAGACTGAGCTCCTCTTCATACCGGGGAATGACCGCCCTCAGATGGACCTACTGGTCACCATCGAGAACACCCAAGTCTCCCCCTCAACCACAACAAGAGACCTTGATGTGGTGCTAGATGACCAGCTGTCCTGCAATGCCAACGTCACCGCGGTGGCTCGATCTTGCAGAATTGCCCTCTACAACATCCGCAGGATCCGGCCCTTCCTCACACGTGAAGCGGCGCAGATCCTGGTCCAAGCGCTCGTCATCACCCACCTGGCCTTCTGCAACTCTCTCCTGGCGGGACTCCCCGCCTCTGCAACCAAGCCCCTCCAATGCATCCAGAACACAGCAGCACGCCTGGTATTCAACCTACCAAAATTCTCCCACGTGACCCCTCTCTTCCACGATCTCCACTGGCTTCCGGTAAATGCTCGCATCAAGTTCAAGACTCTGGTACTGACCTTTAGGGCAGTCAATGGAACTGCCCCAACCTACCTCCAAACGTTGGTCAAACCCTACATCCCAGCCAGAGCGCTCCGCTCAACTTCTGCCAAGCGACTTGTTCGACCTTCACTGAAAACAACCAAGCATCGCTCTTCCAAGACCCAGCTCTTCACGGCTCTGGCTCCACAGTGGTGGAATGAACTCCCGTCTGATGTCAGGACGGCAGAGTCCCTCGCCAGCTTCCCCAAGAGACTCAAGACCCACCTGTTCAGAGTCCACCTGGACTCTCCATGAGCCCTCCTTCTCCTTTGTGAATCCATAACTTGCTTAAGTCCTGACATTAATAGCTCTTAGCATGTTGTATATGTTAGCAAGTGTATATCCTTAATGTTGATAACACGCTCTTATCACAGCTACTTAAGCAGGTGACCTGGCAGTACCAAATAGTGTTATTCATCTTGTTAATATGAATGCTTGTGAACTGCTCTATTTTTATGTTCGCGTACCCCAGTGTTATGCTATTGTCTGCTTCAACAAATGTACACCTTGTAAGTCGCTTTGGATGAAAGCGTCTGCCAAATGCCATAAATGTAAATACTGAATTCAGAAATGATTAGGATAATTGAATGTTATTAAAATACTTTTGAACCAATTAAAGTCTGTGAACATCTTGACTAAATACTCTCCCACAGCTTTGTTTCCAAAACCTTGGCCCTTTCTGTCTGTTCAAGTCAGCTACTTCAATATGTCTACTTGCATGTGTCTTTTTTTCTTCTGTTGGCCTGTTGCAGACCGTCCACAGGGTAAGCTCAGAAGGTCATTGCTCCACGTTGAATGAATAGACCACGGAATCGTTTGATTTCCACACTCAAAGGGATGACACTATTCCTGAATCATAGCCAGCTGCAGACTTTGCCCTGCCTCATTTCTCACTGAAATCGCCATGCAGGAGAAGTCCCATGTGGAAGGGCATTAGTAATCAGTCAGTCAGTAAACAGTCAGTCAGTAAACAGTCAGTCAGTGTGAAAGGACTGGGATTCAGCCTGGAGCACCTAGACAAGGGGGACACCTACGTCAGACTGCTGTTTATTGACTACAGCTCGGCGTTCAACACCATTATTCCCTCCAAGCTGGTCCTGAAATTGAGGGACCGAGGGTCTGGGCTCCCATCTGTAACTGGATAATGGGACCTCAAGTGGTGAAGATAGAGAACAACATCTCATCCACTCTGGTCCTCAACACCGGAGCACCCCAAGGCTGCTGCCTCAGTACTCACTCTGTACTCGCTGTACACACATGACTTTACTGCCACGCACAGCAATAATCGGATTATCAAGTTTACCGACGACACCACAGTCATCGGACTACATACAGAGATGTAGTCCGACTGATGCGATGGTGTGAGGACAACAGCCTCGCACTGAATAAGGAGCTCATCGTGGACTTCAGGAGCCACCGGGGCACCCACTCCATCAGCCTGGACGGGACACCAGTGGAAGTCGTCAGCTGTTTCCGTTTCCTTGGGCTACAGATTTCCGACGACGTGGCGTGGACCTGCAACACGGAGGTCATGCTGAAGAAGGCACACCAGCGCCTCTATGCTCTGCGGTGCCTCAGAAAAAGCGGAATAGGCCAGAGGTGGCTAGTGAACTTCTACCGTGGCACCGTAGAGAGCGTCTTGACGAGTGGCGTCACTGTGCAGTACAGCAACACCACTGCAAGGGACAAGAAAGCCATCCAGAGGGTCGTGAGGACGGAAGAGAAGATCATCGGGTGTGCACTTCCATGCATTGAGGAGATCTTTAGGACTAGATGTCGGAAGAAGGCCATGTCCATCACAAAGGACTGCAACCACCCTGGGCATCATCTCTTCTCCCCCCTACCGTCTGGTTGCCGGTTGCTCAGCAGGAGTGCTGCCACTATCATTGTCACACTACATTGTCATTAACCTTACACTGTCATGCTTTTCTACTGATATTCATTACTCATTATAGTTACTGCACTGTTCCGCACTGTTCTGCACTGTATTCATGCTGCTGCTGCTGCACTGCTGGTGCTTTTAAATGCTTTTTTGCACAATATAAAACTTGTACATATCATCCATCAATCACTTTATTGCTTTTTTTATGTACATTTTTTATTATATTGTGAATAGTATTATTATAGTATTGTGTTCTAGAATGTTATACTGCGGGAGGGAATGGGGAGAAAGCGTTCCATTGTACTTACGCCATCTTGGACTCCCATCTTAGATCCGGATGGTAGGGTTGTGTCTCTATATTCACGCACGCTCTTCCCCAAGCGAGAAGTCAAGGCTCTGCCTATGCAAGTACGTCATCACGCCATTCTATGAATAGACAATCGATCAATTAAACATGAAGTGTGCCCAATCTAGTATGAGGGAATCCCATTCACTCGGACCTCCTCCTCTGCTGCGCTGCAGAACGCTAGAGAAGGCCTGTGTTTTGATACAGCCCAAGACATCCTCCCTAAAGTCAGACTGTAGTGGAACCAGACGCTGCCTGGGACACTGTGGCAGTATAGAGCAACAGCTTGATGTTCCTCTCCTTCTCTTCAAGGTTACATTCATTAACATCGGCAATATACTCTAATACTGGCTTGGTCCCAATAAACATAATTGTTTTTCTCCACGTATTTTAATATGCAGTGAAACAACATGAAAACTAAAACAAAACTAAACAGAAAAGATTTCACATTATCAAAACATGTTCATAAACATATTGGGCAATGTGCCATAGTCAATATGGCCCAGTGCTAACAACCACAAGGACGGATAGACAGGTGGTTTAACATGAGACACAGAGCTTTCACATGTCAGCAGCCTGCCAATTAGCACAGCACTGACTGTGTGTGTGTGTGTGTGTGTGTGTGTGTATGTGTGTGTGTGTGTGTGTGTGTGTGTGTGTGTGTGTGTGTGTGTGTGTGTGTGTGTGTGTGTGTGTGTGTGTGTGTGTGTGTATCTGTGTCAGTGTGTGTGTCTGTGTCAGTGTGTGTGTTTGTGTGTGTGTGTTTGTCACCCACAGAGAACGCAGCCGGGAGTGACATACTCATTGACAAAGCCACAAACCCATCAATAAGACAATAAGACAATAAGACAATAAGACAATAAGACAATAAGACAATAAGACACACAGGCTGATCAACTAACCATGAACTGGGGGTGAATGCTCTGTCATCCATCACTCCATCACACCATCACTCAATAACTCCATCCCCCCATCACTCCATCACTCCATCACTCCATCACTCCATCACTCCATCCATGCATTAATCTATTCATCTATTAATTACTCCATCCTTCACTCCATCCATCCCCCTCTAGTATCATTCATTCACCTATTCATTTATCCCTTGCTGGCTAGGGATGCTGACTGCTAGAGCTCTAATGTTTATTTGATTAGTGTTAACTCCTGAATGGCAAAAAGAGAATTTGAGATACATTATTGATCATATTAAAATAACCAAGCCATATAATATTATGATAATACACGTCATTATATCTGATTTCTATATTGTATATATAATTACTAATTCAGGCTATTGCTGGCTGAGCAAAGCCCCATAAATGTGTTTTTGTAAGTTAGGCAAGGCCCTTGTCAGCAGTACTCGTCAGTGCTCTGTTAAAACTAATGTGCCATTAAAATAAATCAGCAAAAACGGAATTTGTATTCCTGGCCAAAATGCAGGCAGTCATAACCCAGAGCAAAGCTCATTTATTCTTCTCCCCTCCATCAGTCGCTACTTTATTAAATGATGTTTGAGATATTCAAACGGACAACAGAGCGATGTTTCCCTAACCCGATAGGGTGTCCATGGTTACAAGGACCTCAGTCTGTGATGAGCAGGCCTTAGCGGTCAGAGGGCCATTTGATTCGCTGGGACGTTGCCAAGCCGGGTGCCACGACGCCTTCCATCCCATGATTATCGCACACACACACACACACACACACACGTGCGCACACGTGCACGCACACACACACACACACACACATGCACGCACACACACGCACAAACACACACATACACACACACACACACACACACACACACACAAACCTCAAATGAAGTCTCTCCAGTGTGTCACCAGATCAAAACCTTCAGCATTGTAAGGGTTGCAGACGTGTTAGTGTGTGTGTGTGTGTGTTTGTGTGTGTGTGTGTGTGTGTGTGTGTGTGTGTGTGTGTGTGTGTGTGTGTGTGTGTGTGTGTGTGTGTGGAGGTCAGACAAGCAGGCAGGATTTCATTGCTGCATTGCCCACACCGTCGTCTGATGAGAGCTGCAGGGAACTAACCGATTCGGATGGTGTCTCCCACTGCAGACGGGGATCCAAGTGGAGTGCAGATAAAAACTGTGTGTGTGTGTGTGTGTGTGTGTGGGTGGGGGGTTACGTTGTGTATCCAGAGTAGGGGTACCCCTCATTGCCATGCCAACCCAATACAGTTGTTTGACAGGCATAAGAGAGATTGTATTCATGATGCTGCTGCACTACTTTCTTTTTGCAAATTCAACATATGTTCATACCATCTATCAGTCACTTTGCTGTCCTTTCTTAGTTCATTTTTATTTGTATTGTATATATTATTTTTCTGGTATTGTTTTTTGAGATGTTTACTGCAGGAGGGAATGGGGAGTAAGCATTCCAATGTACTTGTTACAAATGGCAAATAAATATCTTGTATCTTGTGTCTTGTGTGATCACAGCACAGCATGATGTGATGTTCAGCTTCATGCTCTGGTGTTATTCTAAGACACATGGCTAAAAAAGTCGGAACTAAATGCAATTCATCGGTAGGCTATACTCTCAACTCTCACTCTAATCCCGATACACTGGAAATAAGCTTAGTGTGATAGAATAATAGAATAATACTATGCTAGAACCAATTAAAAATACCTTGTTCTCTCCCGATGACCTTCACCTACCTATCAGCCTCTCTCTCTCTCACACACACACACACACACACACACACACACACACACACACACACACACACACACACACACACACACACACACACAAGCAAACAGTAGCCTTCAGTAATTGAAACGTGTTTACAGATCCTTGTACATTATACAGCTGTTGTGGTTATGACCCAACGAGACCGGCGAGCCAAATATGCCAGAGAACCCAGAAGAAGAGACAGGAAACCCAAAACAACGGATAATGTCTTTACTGAAAGATCCACAAACTCAAAAACAGGGTTGGATAGGTTACGAGGTATGGTCGACACGGGGAGATGGTCCAGAGGGTGGAACGTGGACAGGGTCCTTGGAGCGTGGGGGCACAACAGTATCCCCCCCCCTGAGGGGAGGCACCGGACGACCGCCCGAGAGCCCACGGGTTCTCCCGATAGAAGTCGTAGGGGTCCACAAGATAGGAAGGGGGCACCCATCAGCCAGGACCCGGGGAGGCGGAGGAGCTGTAACAGGGGGAGACAAGGGACTGGAGGCCATGAGATTTAGCTGGGACACATGAAACACGGGGTGAACCCTGAGAGCCCGAGTGAGACCCAAACGCACCGCAGAGGGGTTAATGACACGATCCACGGTGTAGGGACCAACGTACCGGGGATTCAACTTCCGAGTAGACGTCTGGGAGGTCTGGAGGGGCTGGTCCCGGGCCAACAGCCAAACCCTCTGGCCAGGCTGGTAGACGGGGGCAGGCACCCTCCGCCTGTTTGCGCCAAGCCGGCCCGCTCAGTGGCCCGGAGTAGCGCGGCCCGGGCAGCCCTCCAAACACATCGACACCGGCGGAGGTGGGCCCTGGTGGACGGGACCGCCACCTCCAGCTCCTGTTGGGGAAACAGAGGGGGCTGGTATACCAGTGAACACTGGAACGGGGACATACCTGTAGCGGAGCTCTCCATCGCGTTGAGGTAATACTCCACCCAGGGCAGGTACTTGGCCCAGGAGGAGGGGTTACTTGTCGAGGCGGCTCTTCGTTGCGTCACCACAAGTAACCCCTCCTCCTGGGCCAAGTACCTGCCCTGGGTCTGGCCTGCCCATTGGACTGGGGGTGGTAACCCGAGGATAGGCTGGCCATGGGCCGAATTCCCTTGCAGAAGGCCTGCCACACCTTGGAGATGAATTGGGGACACAATGTCTGAGGGGATGCCATGTAGGCGGACCACGTGGAGGGTCAGGAGGTCCGCTGTCTCGGCCGCCGAGGGAAGCCTTGGGAGGGAAACAAAATGAACAGCCTTGGAGAAGCGGTCGACCACGGTCAGGAGGGTGTCACAATCTTGGGACACGGGAAGCCCAGTAATAAAGTCCGAGGCTATGTGGGACCATGGGTGACTGGGAACGGGAAGGGGGTGCAGGAGGCCTGCTGGAGGGCGATGTGAGGCCTTGCTCCAGGCGCAGGTGGTGCAGGCGGCTACAAACCCCCTGACATCCTCGAACCGGCTGAAGAGAAGCCTCTTCGCCGTCCTCATGTAGGCCAGGTTCTTATGATCCGACCACACTATGAACGGCAGCTTTGCTCACTCCAACCAGTATCTCCACTCCTCCAGGGCGGCATGAACCGCCAACAGTTCCTTGTTGCCCAAGTCATAGTTTATCTCAGCGGGTTCGAAGCGCAGAGAGAAATAGGCACACGGGTGGAGCTCGGGTGATCCTCCTCTGACCACTGAGAGAGGACGGCTCCGACGCCCGTGTCAGACGCATCTACCTCGACGATGTACTGCCTCGCCGGGTCTGGGTGGACGAGAACCGGGGCTGTGGTGAACAGGCTCTTGTGACGGAGGACGGCTGACTCTACCTCACGTGAGTCCCCACGAACGGCCGAGAGGGGGAGGTGAGGGCGTTGAGGGGGGCAGCCGCCTGGCTGAACCCCTTGATGAACTGCCGCACAAAGCCTGCAAAACCCAGGAAGCGCCTGAGCTGCGTGCAGTCATTAGGGCGCAGCCATTCTACCACCGCCTTGACCTTGAAGGGGTCTGCACGCATCTGTCCATCCTCCACCACGTGGCCGAGATACGTCACCGAGTTGGCACTTCTCTGCCTTAATGTAGAGCATGTTCTCCAACAGCCGGACGGACGTGCTGGTGGTGTTCCTCTATGGACCTAGAGAAAAGCAAGATGTCGTCCAGATACACCACCACAAAGACGTTTAGCACGTCATTCAAGTCAAGTCAAGCCCGGGGGCATTGGACAGACCAAACGGCATGACTCATAGTGAGTGGTATGAGTGGTACTCATAGTGGCCGAGAAGGGTGTTGAAGGCAGTCTTCCACTCGTCACCCTCCCTGATCCTGACCAAGTGGTAAGCGTTACGAAGGTCCAATTTGGTGAACACCCGGGCGTGCGTGAGAACGCGGCTCGAAAGTGGAACTAAGAAGAGGCAGGGGGTACTTATTCTTCACCGTGATGTCGTTCAGTGCCCGATAGTCTATACAGGGCCTCAGGCCACTGTCCTTCTTAGCCATGAAGAAGAAGCCCGCTGCGAGGGGCGAAGATGACGAATTTATAAGGCCTGAGGCTAGGGACTCTGCGATATAGTTGCACATCGCCTCCCATCGCCTCCCATCGACCCATAGTTGCACATCGCCTCCAATCGACCTCCGGAAGGAGGTTGATGGGACAATCATAAGGCCGGTGAGGGGGGAATGAGAGGGCTCTGTCCTTACTAAACGCCAGAGAAGGGTTGTGATACATGTGAGGCACCCCGGTGATATCATCCAGGCCTGTGACCCCAGAGGACACAGGCCTGGAACCGCTGGACGGAGACAGGGCGGAGCGCAGACAGGTAGCGTGACAAGCTGTACTTCACCCCATGACCCGCCCAGACGCCCAGGAGATATGAGGGTCGTGCCTCACCAGCCAGGGTCTACCCAACACTAGAGGCACCGTGGGGGCGTGCAAAACAAAGAAACTAATGGACTCAGAGTGATTTCGCGAAAGAGTGAGTGTGAGAAGTTCAGTAGCGTGCATAATAGTACCCAAAGAATGCCTGTCTATGGCCCGGGGAGAAAGAGTGCGATCTAAAGCCACCAAAGGGACCCAGCCTGGCGGGCTAGAGTTACATCAAGCAGACACTCTTCTGCACCCGAGTCTATGAGAGCGCCAACAGACAAGGTCTCCTTACCCCAGGCTAAGGTGGCCGGGAAGAGACGAATAAATGTACGTCTGGGCGGGGAAAAGGATGCTTTGCTCACCAGTATGCCCCTTACTGGTGAGCTGGGTCATTTGGGTGGGTTGGGCTGGCTCTGACATAATGTCCCTCCTTCCCACAGTAGAGGCACTGTTGGTGGGACAACCTGTACTCTCTTTGAACTGACAAAAGGCGGGATCGGCCGATTTCCATGGGCTCTCTGGGCCCGGACGTCGACCTGGCAGGAGATAGCACGTGCTGGAAAGGGGGCGTGGTAAAGCCCGCGGCGGACTGGATGGCGGTCTCCGAGGCAGAGCGACCGGTAGCCGGGCGAAAGAACGAACACTGGGCACGGCGCTCCTCCATGAGTCCATTCGGAGCGCCAGGGTGATTAACTCCTTCAGCGTCTCCGGGCTGTCTCGAACGATGAGGTCCTTGACGGCATCGCTCAAACCCTTGCGATAAAGACAGAGAAGAGCTCTATCGTCCCAGCCACTCTCTATGGCTAGGATCCGGAACTCCACCGTGTAATCGGCCACCGAGTGAGACCCCTGATGGCTAACTAGCAGCCGGCTAGCAGAATCGTGCCCGTCTAAAGGACAGGACGTGGTCAAAGACCACGCTAAACTCTCGCTTGAACAGGGGGTAATCGGTGGCATAACCCCCGTCGCTGTTCACTGCGGCTATCGGCCAGCTAAGAGCTCTGTCGGCAAGGAGGGACATCACCAAAGCAATCCTGGCCCCACCGGAGGAATACTTGGACGGCTTATGTGTGAATAGTAACTCGCAATGAGCTAGGAACCCATGGCACTGGTTCAAATTGCCTCCGAACACTCTGGGGCTAACCAAGCTGGGCTCGGCGCAAAAGACTGACCCGGGGACTCGGGGCCAGCTGGGGCGTAGGACGAACTGGTTCCTGGACCGGAACCTGGGGCTGGATAGGTGCGGACGGCTAACGCGTCCAGAGAGCACTGGATGGAAGCTAGGGCTCCGGACTTAGTGTCCACCTTTGCGGTGAGGTGACGGTCGCCTGCGACGTGTTCCAGCACCGCAATCTTGGACTGGACCGAGGGAAAAGCCTTTCCCAGTTTGGCTTGCAGTAGGGTAAGTTCGAATGCTTGTTCTGTTACAATCTTGCATAACTTGGATGGTGTCCCGCTCCCTGCTTCTGGGTTCCCGGCTTGGCTCATCTTGGGCTTGATCATTCTGTTATGACCCAACGAGACTGGCTAGCCAAATGTGCCAGAGAACCCAGAAGAAGAGACATGACACCCAAAACAATGGATGTCTTTACTGAAAGATCCACAAACTCAAAAACAACAGGGTAGGGTTGGATAGGTTACAAGGTATGGTCGACACCGGGAGATGGTCCTGAGGGTGGAACGTGGAGAGGGTCCTTGGAGCAGGGGGGTTAGGATGAGACACGATGTAGTCGGAGGTTCTCGAGTAGGAGGGAGCCATAAGGTTCTCAATGATCAAGCGTTAGCCTCAGCCGGCCCGATTATGATGGGCAACACCTGGGATTGATTAGAGCGTGGGGGCACAACAGTTGTACAGCATTGCATTAACATTAAGATGTGTATTATTGCGGCTTTGATACACAAGGTATCCTCGAGTGCTTATTCTAGTTCTTAATAACAAATGTGTAAATATTGTTGATTGTTTTTCTCTCACCATGTCACTTCCCTTTTATGTATAAGGCCCTTGGCATACTGTTCTAGACCCAGAATGCCATGCATTCTGTTATTATTTATCAGATGTTGATCAGCAAAACTGGATGATGTCAATAAACATAATAAGCTTTATCCAAGCTCTAAATGTGTACAGCATAACATGAGAGTCCAATTACAATCAATGTGTGCATGTAGGCCTCGCTCGTTCGCTCGTACTAATGTTGGAATCAAGGTATGTGAAGATAAACCGAGTTACGGGCTTTACTCGTCCACCAAGCTTTACTCGGGCCGAGTGCGGTCAGTGGTACTCTGCAGTAGGGCCGTTGCCATAGGAACAAGCATGATCACATGACCTAGTCAGGAAGTTGTGCAATTCCTAGGCTTGGATTTTCTTTTTAACATAACATGGAATAATGCATGGTAACACCAGGGCTGAACCAAACCAGCCACTCTTTTCTATTGTTGTTTTACTTTAGTTTGTTAATTTGATCCTTATCCCATTGTCATTTGAGGTTTAGCAAGGATGGGTAAGTTTATTTGTTTTTATCTAACGAAAGTGTTGCCCCCTCCGGTGCCAGCAGGATGCTGTACAGGCCGGGTCTGCGCGACGCACTGCCCCTTGGTGGGGAGACTGTGCACTGCCCCCTGGTGGGGAGACTGTGCACTGCCCCCTGGTGGGGAGACTGTGCACTGCCCCCTGGTGGGGAGACTGTGCACTGCCCCCTGGTGGGGAGACTGTGCACTGCCCCCTGGTGGGGAGACTCTTATCATCTGGAGGAGAGTTCTGTTTTGTAACATCAAATGATATGTGTTGGCTTCCGCCTCTGATACTTTGTTTTAAATATATGTGTTGTTATTTTGGAATAAACTCATCCTATCGTTTGAAAATCCACCTCTGCCACATTAGGGTTCCTCCCGCTCCTTAGCTATTAAAAGGCCAGGCAGTTCTTATCGACTACCAGGTAAATGGTAAATCGATTGCTTTTGCTTTACAAGTCATATCTTTATATTCACCCATTCATACACACATTAAACCACCGACGGCTGTAGTCAGCCAAGGAGCAAGTCAGCAAGGCAGCACATCAGGAGCAGAGTCACACCTCGACACGTTTGCTAGGAGGAGCCGGCGGATTGGTTGTGAGACGACGGCTCTACCTCCTGAGCTACTTGATACCACAGGTACCACAGTTCTACACTAAACAGGTACCACACTAAGTAGGTCTACACTAAACAGGTACCACACTAAGTAGGTCTACACTAAACAGGCGATACCGCAGTATCAAGTGCCGTATCTTATTTTTATAACTGCTGTCTGTCGTCGGGTATTGCACATAAGATTTTAGATAAGTGTCTTTAGATAAGACACCACTGCTTTATACTTGTGTAAACTGTGAACTTAATAAACTTGACTTGACTTGACTTGACTTACCACACTAAGTAGGTCTACACTAAACAGGTACCACACTAAGTAGGTCTACACTAAACAGGTACCACACTAAGTAGGTCTACACTAAACAGGTCTACACTAAACAGGTACCACACTAAGTATGTCTACACTAAACAGGTCTACACTAAACAGGTACCACACTAAGTAGGTCTACACTAAACAGGTCTACACTAAACAGGTACCACACTAAGTAGGTCTACACTTAACAGGTACCACACTAAGTAGGTCTTCACTAAACAGGTCTACACTAAACAGGTACCACACTAAGTAGGTCTACACTAAACAGGTACCACACTAAGTAGGTCTACACTAAACAGGTACCACACTAAGTAGGTCTACACTAAACAGGTATACACTAAACAGGTACCACACTAAGTAGGTCTACACTAAACAGGTACCACACTAAGTAGGTCTACACTAAACAGGTTTCACACTAAACAGGTACCACTCTAAGTAGGTCTACACTAAACAGGTCTACACTAAACAGGTACCACACTAAGTAGGTCTACACTAAACAGGTCTACACTAAACAGGTCTACACTAAACAGGTACCACACTAAGTAGGTCTACACTAAACAGGTCTACACTAAACAGGTACCACACTAAGTATGTCTACACTAAACAGGTCTACACTAAACAGGTCTACACTAAACAGGTACCACACTAAGTAGGTCTTCACTAAACAGGTCTACACTAAACAGGTACCACACTAAGTAGGTCTACACTAAACAGGTCTACACTAAACAGGTCTACACTAAACAGGTACCACACTAAGTAGGTCTTCACTAATCAGGTCTACACTAAACAGGTACCACACTAAGTAGGTCTACACTAAACAGGTACCACACTAAGTAGGTCTACACTAAACAGGTCTACACTAAACAGGTACCACACTAAGTAGGTATACACTAAACAGGTCTACACTAAACAGGTACCACACTAAGTAGGTCTACACTAAACAGGTACCACACTAAGTAGGTCTACACTAAACAGGTCTACACTAAACAGGTACCACACTAAGTAGGTCTACACTAAACAGGTCTCCACTAAACAGGTACCACACTAAGTAGGTCTACACTAAACAGGTCTACACTAAACAGGTACCACACTAAGTAGGTCTACACTAAACAGGTACCACACTAAGTAGGTCTACACTAAACAAGTATACACTAAACAGGTACCACACTAAGTAGGTCTACACTAAACAGGTACCACACTAAGTAGGTCTACACTAAACAGGTTTCACACTAAACAGGTACCACACTAAGTAGGTCTACACTAAACAGGTCTACACTAAACAGGTACCACACTAAGTAGGTCTACACTAAACAGGTACCACACTAAGTAGGTCTACACTAAACAGGTCTACACTAAACAGGTTCCACACTAAGTAGGTCTACACTAAACAGGTACCACACTAAGTAGGTCTACACTAAACAGGTACCACACTAAGTAGGTCTACACTAAACAGGTCTACACTAAACAGGTACCACACTAAGTAGGTATACACTAAACAGGTCTACACTAAACAGGTATACACTAAACAGGTACCACACTAAGTAGGTCTACACTAAACAGGTCTACACGAAACAGGTACCACACTAAGTAGGTCTACACTAAACAGGTACCACACTAAGTAGGTTTACACTAAACAGGTACCACACTAAGTAGGTCTACACTAAACAGGTACCACACTAAGTAGGTCTACACTAAACAGGTACCACACTAAGTAGGTTTACACTAAACAGGTACCACACTAAGTAGGTCTACACTAAACAGGTACCACACTAAGTAGGTCTACACTAAACAGGTATACACTAAACAGGTACCACTCTAAGTAGGTCTACACTAAACAGGTCTACACTAAACAGGTCTGCACTAAACAGGTACCACACTAAGTAGGTCTACACTAAACAGGTGTACACTAAACAGGTACCACACTAAGTAGGTCTACACTAAACAGGTCTACACTAAACAGGTACCACACTAAGTAGGTCTACACTAAACAGGTCTACACTAAACAGGTACCACACTAAGTAGGTCTACACTAAACCGGTACCACACTAAGTAGGTCTACACTAAACAGGTCTACACTAAACAGGTACCACACTAAGTAGGTCTACACTAAACAGGTACCACACTAAGTAGGTCTACACTAAACAGGTACCACACTAAACAGATCTATACTAAACAGGTCTACACTAAACAGGTACCACACTAAGTAGGTCTACACTAAACAGGTACCACACTAAGTAGGTCTACACTAAACAGGTATACACTAAACAGGTACCACACTAAGTAGGTCTACACTAAACAGGTCTACACTAAACAGGTCTACACTAAACTGGTCTACACTAAACAGGTACCACACTAAGTAGGTCTACACTAAACAGGTACCACACTAAGTAGGTCTACACTAAACAGGTCTACACTAAACAGGTACCACACTAAGTAGGTCTGCACTAAACAGGTACCACACTAAGTAGGTCTACACTAAACAGGTACCACACTAAGTAGGTCTACACTAAACAGGTACCACACTAAGTAGGTCTACACTAAACAGGTATACACTAAACAGGTACCACACTAAGTAGGTCTACACTAAACAGGTCTACACTAAACAGGTCTACACTAAACTGGTCTACACTAAACAGGTACCACACTAAGTAGGTCTACACTAAACAGGTACCACACTAAGTAGGTCTACACTAAACAGGTCTACACTAAACAGGTACCACACTAAGTAGGTCTGCACTAAACAGGTACCACACTAAGTAGGTCTACACTAAACAGGTACCACACTAAGTAGGTCTACACTAAACAGGTACCACACTAAGTAGGTCTACACTAAACAGGTACCACACTAAACAGGTCTACACTAAACAGCGGAGATGGCGTCACAGAGGGTTGCTCCAAGTGTCAGCTCCTGCCATTCGAGTCTCCATGGAAACAACTAAATACACAAGCAGCACTGTCACCAGCCTCAACGGGTGTCTCGTGTGTGTGTGTGTGTGTGTGGGGGGGGGGGGGGGGGCTTCTATCATCCTGGGCTTCTATCATCATATCCGATTCATCAGCCTCACCGAGGCATCGAGGCTGTCATGGTATTCAAATAATTATGACAGGGTGACAATAGCGTAGGACGAAAAACAAAACCAATCACGTCGAAGATGAACCCCCCCCCCCCCACACACACACACACACACACACACACACACACACACACCCCAACCGTAGCCCACCTGATGTGAGAATGGGATCTGGTCTATAAACACATGACCAGTCAATGGTTATTTCACGAGGTCTTTAACACGGAACGCGTTTCGTGTTCCACTCGAACGCTTCGTCACGGCGTGAATAAGAATCCACGCGTTGTACCAGAGCCCGCATCCACCGCGACGGGGGGGATGACGCACGTCGGGCACACGTACAGACCGACGGCTGACTGCAGCTCGCCGCTGCAGACGACGCGCTCTTTGTGGGAGAAAATGCAATCCAAGCGCAAATCCCACCTCGACATATGAGACGTGTGTGCATGTGTGTGCATGGGTGTGCACGGGTGTGCATGTGTGTGCAAGTGTGTGCGGTTCAGGTTCCCCGGTGATCCGTACCTGGTCTGTGCTGCCCGAAGCGAACCTCGGTGATGTTGCTCGGGTCACTTTGAGATCGTCCCCGCTGCAGCACACAGTCGTCTCCAAACTCGTCCGATGAAGCCATGGTGGTGATGATGATGGTGGTGATGATGATGAGGATAACGGCGAGAGTGGAACAGAAAACACAGCAGTGGTCCACACTGGACCGGGCTACTCCATGGACCGGGCTGCTTTATGTCGCCGAATGATTCTACCGCAAGCCGCAAGCCAAGGTCAAGAGCATCAAGTGGTGCAGATGGGATGAGGACCGCTGCAGGGACCCGAAACACAGAAGAAGCGCTCCGTGGAACCCGCTCGGTGGAACCCGTTCCGTGGGAACCCGCTCCGTGGAACTCGCTCCGCGGAACCCGCTCCGTGGAACCCGCTCCGTGGGAACCCGCTCCGTGCGCAATGAGCCGTCGCTGTGTGCGGGGAGCGCGCTCCTGATGACGTGCGCAAAGTGGGGCGCTCGCGCTCATCTACAGCCTTCGCCTTATCATTTCCTTCTAATCGATAACGGCCTGGAGCCTGTGGTGCGTTTCACTGGTCTGTGTTCGGGCGTCACAGAAGCACATTCCTATGTTACAGAGAAACATTGGACAATCCTCACTATGACTCTGTGCTAAGATCGGGTGAAATGAATGGAAATATAATTCATCCAATAGAACACAACCAGCTGCTAACCACACTATAACACACTATAGACCACACTATAACACAATCATATAAGGTGTCCAATGCTCTATATGGAGTTAACAGGGATTAGACTTTAGAAGATAATTATATTTTTGCCTGTGTGCATAACACACACTACACACACGCACACACACACACACACACACACACACACACACACACACACACACACACACACACACACACACACACACACACACACACACACACACACCACACACACACACACACACACACACACACACACACACACACCATATAATGTAACAATCACCCCCACCTTCAAATATATTGCATCCATTTCTGAAGATGGAGTTGTAACAGAGCTTCAGGAGGTATTCTGCCTGTCTTGAAGATACAGCCTACAATATGACCCACCCTCTGTTGAAGACATCATGTTGCATCCCATAATAATACACCACTGGCCACTGTGGGTCATGTCTCTAAGTGTAACTGCCGTCGTCTTTGGCTGTGTTTCAGGCACCAGATGAATCTCTCCAGGACACGCACCATGAGCAGGTCTGACGTCTGGAGGCCTGGGGGTTGCCTTGGTTACCAGAACCCCCTCTCCCCCCTCTCCCTCTCTCTCTCTGTCATGCTGGTGTGACCATGCAGGAAGCTCTCTTCTCTTCTGGATATATCACATTGGATTCAGAGAGTGGTGTACAGCAGGCCAGCATCAAATAGCATCACATTGGTCAGAAATGAGTCAAGAGCGGCCTCAAATCAAATTCTCAAACAGATATTTAGGTCTCAGAGCATTTGATTCACTCGCTTGCTTTTCAAACTAATTACACTAAAATGATAGCTCTTAAATCCTACAACACCAGTGTTAAGTGTGTAGTGTCAGGGAAATGGCGTCGTCTACAGACCTGTTTGGTCTGTACGCAAACTGGAGTGGGTCTAGGGACTCAGGGATGGAACAGTTTATATGCAACATGACAAGTTTCTCCAGGAACTTCATGGCTATGGGTGTTAAAGCCACTGGTTGATTATTATTTAGGCTTGTTACCTTGGTCTTTTTGGGTAACGGCACAATGGTTGTCTCTTTGAAGTACACTGGGGTGACAGACTGTTGCAGTGCATTGTAGATGACGGTGAACACCGGAGCCAGCTGGTCAGCGCAGGTCTTACGCGGGATGGAACTCCTGCCTTCACCCTCCTGAAGGTTCTGCGGACCTCGGACTCGGACAGTTGTAGAACGTAGTCCACTGGGCTGATGTTCAAGTTGTTGGTCGGCTCATAGTCCCTTTCAAAGCGAGTGTAAAACTTGTTTAGCTGGTCTGGTAGGTTAGGGTGGTTGTTGAGGACTGCCCCTGAGCTCCCCTTGTAGTTGGAGAGGACCCTCAGACCTTGCCACATACGTCTGGTGTCAGAGCCCCCAACTGTAATTCAAGTTTGTTTTTGTAATCCAATTGACCTTCTTGATGACTTTTCTGAGTTGGTACTTGGCCTTCTTGTAGTGATCGGGGCCCAACAGGTGGTCCCAGGACGACTCCCATGGAGGGCCCAGCAAGGCACCAGGGTCAATACATCACAGTGAGATAAAAAAGAGAATAACAATTGAATGAAAGGTAAAAGGATCCTCCTTTATACCATGCTCACATTCACATTTACATTTACATTTACATTTACATTTAGGGCATTTGGCAGACGCTTTTATCCAAAGCGACTTACAAGGAGTACATTTGTTGAAGCAGACAATAGCATAACACTGAGGTACGCAAACATAACAATAGAGCAGTTCACAAGCCTTCATATTAACAAGACACACATCTAGGAGAAGAATAAAAGATAGGAGCTGTGCTTAAAATCATCTGGTGGGGAGGGATACACACACACACACACACACACACACACACACACACACATACACACACACATTTATATATATATAAATAAATCTATGAAATTCATTGATAAATAGTGTAGATAAATACGTAAAATAAATCATGCATAATATTAAAACAAGAATAAAAGGCACACTTTAAAACAAAGAAAACACATATAAACAGGTAAGTGCTAAAGGGGCTGATTAAATTGAATGTCATCCGTCACATTGATATAAATATCTGAAATCAACCCCAATCAGAATATTTTAAGTTAAAATAGGCCACATTG
>CM051002.1:307966-394280 GCA_027704905.1 Muraenolepis orangiensis
TGAAGTCCTTAGTGATGGTAGGAGGGAGAAGAGATGGAGCCCAGGGTGGTTGAAGTCCTTAGTGATGGTAGTAGGGAGAAGAGATGGAGCCTAGGGTGGTTGAAGTCCTTAGTGATGGTAGGAGGGAGAAGAGATGGAGCCTAGGGTGGTTGAAGTCCTTAGTGATGGTAGGAGGGAGAAGAGATGGAGCCCAGGGTGGTTGAAGTCCTTAGTGATGGTAGGAGGGAGAAGAGATGGAGCCTAGGGTGGTTGAAGTCCTTAGTGATGGTAGGAGGGAGAAGAGATGGAGCCCAGGGTGGTTGAAGTCCTTAGTGATGGTAGTAGGGAGAAGAGATGGAGCCCAGGGTGGTTGAAGTCCTTAGTGATGGTAGGAGGGAGAAGAGATAGAGCCCAGGGTGGTTGAAGTCCTTAGTGATGGTAGGAGGGAGAAGAGATGGAGCCCAGGGTGGTTGAAGTCCTTAGTGATGGTAGGAGGGAGAAGAGATGGAGCCCAGGGTGGTTGAAGTCCTTAGTGATGGTAGGAGGAAGAAGAGATGGAGCCCATGGTGGTTGAGGTCCTTATATATATAATATGAAAGTGAATAAACTCATGTTCATGTATTATTCTGTATGTATATTTTTCAATAAATGACGATTGATGATGTTGGCAGTGGGTGTATTTACCTGTTTAATATAAATGTATTTATAGATTTTATATTGTTTTTCCTCAACATTACCTCAACCAAATGTCTACAGAACACACGCTTTGTACAAACTGCTCATAAGTGAAAATCAATGTATTGAGTGTATGCAACTAGGGGGCGCCACCTCTCCCCCTATCTGATCTGATCCACTAGGAGGCGCCACCTCTCCCCCTATCTGATCTGATCCACTAGGAGGCGCCACCTCTCCCCCTATCTGATCTGATCCACTAGGAGGCGCCACCTCTCCCCCTATCTGATCTGATCCACTAGGGGGCGCCACCTCTCCCCCTATCTGATCTGATCCACTAGGAGGCGCCACCTCTCCCCCTATCTGATCTGATCCACTAGGAGGCGCCACCTCTCCCCCTATCTGATCTGATCCACTAGGAGGCGCCACCTCTCCCCCTATCTGATCTGATCCACTAGGAGGCGCCACCTCTCCCCCTATCTGATCTGATCCACTAGGAGGCGCCACCTCTCCCCCTATCTGATCTGATCCACTAGGAGGCGCCACCTCTCCCCCTATCTGATCTGATCCACTAGGGGGCGCCACCTCTCCCCCTATCTGATCTGATCCACTAGGAGGCGCCACCTCTCCCCCTATCTGATCTGATCCACTAGGAGGCGCCACCTCTCCCCCTATCTGATCTGATCCACTAGGAGGCGCCACCTCTCCCCCTATCTGATCTGATCCACTAGGAGGCGCCACCTCTCCCCCTATCTGATCTGATCCACTAGGAGGCGCCACCTCTCCCCCTATCTGATCTGATCCACTAGGAGGCGCCACCTCTCCCCCTATCTGATCTGATCCACTAGGGGGCGCCACCTCTCCCCCTATCTGATCTGATCCACTAGGAGGCGCCACCTCTCCCCCTATCTGATCTGATCCACTAGGGGGCGCCACCTCTCCCCGTACTCCTGTCTCGCGCCAAGAAAAGAAGCAAAGCAAGAACAGCCATTTGCAGACGGTCTCGGTCCCCCGCTAACACGAGGCCAGGGCGTTCGGGTAGCACTTAGTTATTAACTCTACTCCTGATCGGTCACACTTAGTTATTAACTATATTCCTGACTACCGGTCACCCTTAGTTCTTAACTCTACTCCTGACCGAGACCCTCGGTCACCATGCCCCGAGTGTACGTCGGTAAGCTGAGCTACCATGTCCGGGAGAAAGACATCCAGAGGTTCTTCAGCGGCTATGGGAAACTACTGGAGATCGACCTGAAGAACGGGTGAGCTCCTGGCCGTGGACCGGTACCGTGTGCCCGCTCCATGTACCGTGTGCCCGCTCCATGTACCGTGTACCGTATACTGTATACCGTGTACTGTATACCTTGTACTGTATACCGTGTACTGTATACCTTGTACTGTATACCGTGTACTGTATACCGTGTACTGTATACCGTGTACTGTATACCGTGTACTGTATACCGTGTACTGTATACCTTGTACTGTATACCGTGTACTGTATACCGTGTACTGTATACCGTGTACTACATGGGTCGGCAACAGGCGGCCCGCGGGTATATATAGTGACATTTTCCGCCAGGGCTGTCCTGGCGGACCGTGGGCCGACGGGCCCCTTGGGCCGACACTATCTCCCCGTCAACCTTCGCCGCTGATCGCGCAGCACCCGAAAGAAAAGTCAAAGCATTAGAACGTGTCGCATGTTTTAACAATAAATTACTTAAATTAGCTCTGAAAAAAATTGTCCCAAGGCCAAACTTAGTTGCCGACCCCTGGGGTACTGTATACCATGTCCTGTATACCGTGTACTGTATACTTAAGCTTTCTCCGTTGGATAACTAGGCATGTCGTTGTACCTTACCGATCCAATGGTGCCCTACCATCCTAAGTGGGTACAGCTGTCATATGGCTGGGTTATAAAGTCAGTCATTTAGAATCTAGGTGTTAATTAAACATTTGAACAGGTGTTTAAGGTAGGATACCTGCCAGCACGTCGACCAATCTGATCTCCCCTTTTATTTTTGTACTTTTTGTACTTTTTTTTTGTACTTAAACTTTGATTGTAAATGACTGAATGGCCTTTCTGCACTCCTAAAGGGACGGTATAGGTTTGTTCCTGGTTCATATGTCTTCCTTCATCATGAAGTGTTGTATTTGTGGCCTCTGTAGCCCTGTTTAAACTGATGTGATTTAAGGGCTACACAAATAACCATTAGACTTGACCTGCATGTCCCACTCACCCTATGGGGGTGCTTTCCACACGCACAACCCGCTCTCTAACACCAGTGTCGCCTGCAGGTATGGCTTCGTGGAGTTCGAGGACACTCGGGACGCGGACGACGCTGTGTACGAGCTGAATGGGAAGGAGCTGTGCGGGGAGCGGGTGGTGATCGAGCAGGCCCGCGGGCCGAGAAGAGACGGCTATGGTGGAGGAGGAGGAGGAGGAGGAGGAGGAGGAGGAGGAGGAAGGAGCAGTAAGTCCAATGCCGCTCCGTTTAGCCTTTTACATTAGTATATGTATTATTTACCCTAGTTGTGTATTTGGACCTAAGATGGCGTTATAAGGTACTGCCTCTGTCTTGTATCGCCAGTATAATTCCAGCACACTATGGCGGGAAATATATTTATCGAGCCTTGTGAAATGCTGATCATAAAACGTAACACAATGTAGATTTCAAAGTGCAAATACAGCCATTCCTTAGGCTTAAATGACTAATATACAGTGATGGAGGCGTACCTTATTCTCCTTCTTGGTCATGTATCTATATATATTGGTGTCTTTTAGGTAGAATAGACTTGCCAAGCTAGCTTTACCCATTATTTTAAATATTTTCTGGTGTTCAGATAAAGGCATGTTGGAAAGCCATTCCTTCTCATTCCAAAGAAAACATTGATATCCCTGTGATATCCACTCCTGGCTCCCACAGTAGCCTGTAGTTGTTCTTGGAATATCTAGCGTGGCATGTGGGCATATCTTGTTTTAGAGTCCAGCTCTGATGTATTTGAGTCCAAACGGTACACGCCATCTTCAGTCTTGTCATAATGGACTCGGGATGTGAATTCTAGCTGCATAATGTCAAAATGATGGGTTTTCTCATGTCATTTAGACATGTAGACTTCTCATACCACATAGCCATATTGTAAAGGGATATACAGGAGCCTGCAGGGAGGGTGGCTGGGGGAGGGGCCTGCTGCAACACTCACTTTAATTCAAATGACAGTTTGTACCTTGTTTCAGAGTTCAAGCTTGGCAAAGACTTTTGGTTTATTTTACAAACTAGTTTTTGATGTATTAAAACAAAACAAATAAGACATGTTAACGTTGTGTTTGTATTCAGTTATATCAACCTTAACAAAGTGCTTGATGTTTCAATCTGAAAGAGTCCACTGCGGGCTGGGTCCGAGTCCATTGAGGCTAACGATGACTGGTGGCTAAGATGACTGCCTGACCCGTTTGGCCTTGGCTTTCACCTTACAATGTGTGTGTGACCTTTGCCCTTTGACCAATGGCTGACCTAAGCGGAAGCCATGATGACGGCATCCTTTTCCCCAATAGACCAGGGTGATGGTGAGGAATCCTGTTGGTTTTACTGTTGTAAGACATGTCGCAGAGGTCAAAGCCAACACATGTTTGTATTTTAAGAGCCATTGGCTTTGCATTGTTTGTGCATCAGCTGGCTCTTAAAACGTATAAATACAGTGATGTCATTAACATCTGTTGGTGTGTGGTGTGCAGCACACTGTTTGGATTACATTGTTTAATTTGGACCAAGTAAAAAGGTTTGCAAGCGATACCTCAACACTTTGAAAGTTTGAATGAAAGATTCTAAGATTAGATACTAAATATTCTGGATACTTTGATGCATAATAAACATGTGGACTCATGGTCATATAGCAATTGTAAATGTCTGTCAAACTTATATTTATACTTATTTTGATTACACTATTCCTTTTCCCCCAGTACATGCTACCATTTTGACTTACACAATTAGAGTAGTATGTGAACACACTGCCTAGCGATACAGGAATACTGATTCATGAGGTAGGGTTTACAGCTGTAACTCAACAAATGTCCCAAACCCAAATAAGGCTACTACTCACTCATATATTTGTGTATAGATGTCCTCTTATAGGATCTCGCATGACACCAAAAACACTAGATGCACAAAGGTCAAGTTTACACTTGAAAGTCCCCTCCTCACCGTAGGCCTCATCTTATTGACTGGCGGTCCTTTCACCGTGAGTCTTCTTGTTGAGCGTGCGATGGCGTGGTGTAACGTCCCGCTTCCTGTCCCCTCTGAAGGTAGCGGCTACCGCAGCAGCAGCAGAGGCCGCAACGGCACCGGCAGGGAGAAGTACGGCCCTCCGGTCCGCACAGAGTACCGCCTCATCGTGGAGAACCTGTCCAGCCGCTGCAGCTGGCAGGACCTCAAGGTGAGACCCTCGGCGGGCAAAGGTCTCAGTGGCTTCCGTGACCACCCGCCCTCACTATGGTACCAACGGGATGTGGAGAGTAGTCAAAGTGCACTGTTAGAAGGGTTTGAGAAATGCAGTCAACTTCACAATGAATCTAATTATTGTTGCTGTTGAAATATGGTCCAAAACCAAAATGTGTGTAGTGTGTTTATAACACCTTTTCTATATCTATATCTATCTATATATATATATCGATATAGATGTGTGTGTGTGTGTGTATTTTAAATTCATTCCTGAATGACTGCTAATTAGTTTCCGAACACGGCGTGTTCTCCCTGCAGGACTTCATGCGACAGGCCGGCGAGGTCACCTATGCTGACGCCCACAAAGAACGCACCAACGAGGGCGTGATAGAGTTCCGCTCGCGCTCCGACATGAAGCGGGCCATCGAGAAGCTTGACAACACAGACATCAACGGGAGGAAGATCCGCCTGGTGGAGGACAAGCCGCGCCGCCGCCGCTCCTATTCTGGCAGCAGGTCCAGGTGAGGGGGCGGGGCCTAGTAGGGAAAACACATTGGCTGCTCTTAAAGGGCTGCCATTGTGTGCCATTGGCCACTATAAAATATATCCAGCTGTTTGATTCCACAACAAGATGCATGATGGTTAGATTAGTGCTGGGCAATATCTCAATGGGATAATTTATTGTCTTTGAATGGTATTGTATCATGAAATTGAGAAATGTACACTTTTCCAGTCTATTAACGATGAAGATATGCCATGAAAATTGTCAACATAGGAGATTTGAAACACGAGAGAGGAAAACTTACCATATTTTATATTTCTATATACTTAATATATAATTAACATAGTGCCATTAGAATGCCATTTTGAATTAATAAGCATATTGTGTAAAAAAATGGGTCCAGGTATCGGTTGGTACAGTCCACTGAATGTACCTGGCCTAATAGATTGTTTACCAGCCCTATGATCCAGGTATCAGTTGGTACAGTCCACAGAGTGTACCTGGCCTAATGTTTACCAGCCCTATGATCCAGGTATCAGTTGGTACAGTCCACTGAGTGTACCTGGCCTAATGTTTACCAGCCCTATGATCCAGGTCTCAGTTGGTACAGGTCACTGGGTGTACCAACTGGCTTAATTCAATGTTTACTTGTTATTGCTAAACAAATTCTGTGTTTCCAGGTCTCGTAGCAGACGTCGCTCCCGCAGCAGGCGAAGCAGGAGCTCCAGAAGCCGGTCCAGGTCCCGGTAAGAACGTCCCCTCGTGGAACCGATGTATTGGTCTCGCATGGCGTTGCCACCCTAGATATGTAAACATAGCCGCCTGAGGGAGTGGCCTGTAAGCGCCTGCGTGTGAAGAGGGATGTGTTTTTTTTATTTTCTGGATTAAAAGAACTATGGTTAATGTGTACAGATGGAAAATATAGAACTATCTTTTTTCTTTTTTTTTGTACCTCCATAGATTGTGAACCGTTATATAGATTGTGAACCGAATATTAAAAACAACTTGGTAATGGGTTGAGATATGTCAACGTTGATGCCTTTATCCGGAAAAACTGCAGCTCCCCGTTGACTTGTGTTTCACAGGCCAGTCTTGGCCTCTCTAACATGGCAGCAACGTTGACATATGGCAGCAAGGGGCCGGTGGCCATGTGGTGTCTGATTACCCCTGCCAGGGTTAGGTGGTTAGGCCCATGCCAAGAATGTATGGACGGCTGCAGTTATATAATGCTTCAGTTAAACACTTCCACCAAGTGGTAGAAGTCGTATAGTATGCAATGTGCAATGGTTTCTCAAAATACATATATAATATCTCTAATTATGGCAAATGCAATATGGTAGACTTGCCCAACATTATTATTACAGTATACATATATATTAAACACATTGATGCATGTTGGTAAAACACATTTGAAACCACTAATGGGTGAATTTGTTTTTGGTTGCAGTTCCCGATCTCGCAAACACCGCTCCCATTCCAGGTCGGGGCGCAAGTCGCGCTCCAGGTCCAGGAGTAAGTCTCGCTCACGCTCACCGGAGAAGTCCCGCTCACGCAAGTCTCACAGCCGCTCAAAGAGCAACAAGTCCCGCAGCCGCTCAAAGAGCAACAAGTCCCACGCCCGCTCCGACACCCACAAGTCCCGCTCAAAGAGCCTGTCGAAGGTCAAGTCTGAACCAGCGTCTCGCAGTCGGTCCAGGGAGAAGTCTGTCAACAAGAGGTCCCCAAGCCGCTCACCACCCCCCGCAAACGAGAACCGTGCCAAGTCTGCCAACAAGTCGCCCACCCCCAACGGGGACCGGCAAGCCTCAGAGTCCCCTGCCAAACGGTCGCCGTCTCTCTCCCCCCGCCGTTCTAAATCTCAATCCAGATCCCGATCCAGGTCCCCGTCACAAGATTAGCTTCTTAACGTAAACGGTTGTCTAACAACAAAGTGTAGTCTAAATCCATGTGTTGGTTGGCAACGTGTGACACTGGTTGAGGGGTTTGCTCTAAACTCTGGATAAATGCAGATCTGTGTCTTGATAAGCTTATAACTTCTGGAAACGCATTGCTTAAGTTTTTATGGATTTGCAAAATGTTCTTGGAATTCTTGTTAGTCCTCTGTAAAATAATCTTGCAAATGTGTGATTCAACAGCCCGTTTAATTTGATAATGTGAAATGTTCAAATTCTCAAAGTTTTTTTTATATATATTTTAAAAACTGATTGAATTGGGATGAAGTTGACATTTTTGATAGCTTTCTATGTGTAATGTTTAAATGGTGACGTATAAAACGGAAACATTTAAAATTGCATGTTTTGGCAAAGCTGTTTTAAAGGCGCATTTTGAGAACTGTCACAATCCCAATTGCTCAATGCTTTCAGAAATCAATTTCAGGTTATTTCCTATGGCACTGTTCAATTTAGTCTTTTTTTTTTTTTTTTTTTTGGTTTAAAATAAAAGTACAACATTTTAATGGGCCTATTTTATTTTTTTACACCATGAAACCTGTTGAGACCTGGCTTGAAGGCAAGTAGAGATTTATTTTTTGGTTTATTAAATCAATGGTTCCCAACCTGTGTTCCGGGCTCCCTATGGGGCCGTCAGATCGCGGGGTGAACAAAGCTGCATATATTTTTAACCTTGAAACTAATTGTTTTAATATATTTACTTGTACTATTGCATATTGTTGGTAATACAAAACGGAAAACCAACTGAAGAGACTTAAACAGCATGTTTGTTGGTATTATTAGAATTGGATTCAAATGTATTGTCATTTCACAGCACAAGTACAGTACTGAGAAAAGAATTTGGCATCTAACCAGAGTGCAAATGTTGCAGTAAAGTGCATGATAATATATCATTTTGTTAACCGTTGCTAAAAGACAGTCTAGGTATAAAAACTATGTATGAGATATGTGCATTATAAAGGTATGTATATACGGTATATATATATATCTACAGGCAGTGTGCGAACTATACCACGGTCTCCGGGGAGCCGGGATTTTTTATTTTTGCGGTGGTGGAGGGGGTAAATGCTGATCCGTGCATTAATAGCAACAGCACAGACATAGGCCTATTATAAAGAGAACATCTGTTGCACACGGGGTGGTGCCACAGGTCTACATTTACATGAAACGTCCCGATGGATCATGTTCATGTCAACAGATCGAGCATTTATGGGCTACGCAAACATCAACTTGATAATAAATAATCCACGGACCACCAATGTAACGTTTGACTGTTTAATTAAATCAACTTAAAATGACTCAAAAACAGGCTACATTGTTTCACATGGGCTATAGCCTATTATGGCTGTAGCCCACACAGAGCCGAACACACGCGATAAGAGCAGCCAGCGGCACCAACCATCAACAATATTAATATTAATAATACAGCTATAGCACAACACACCCCTCTCACTGCCTGGAGAGACGCGACCCACACACACAACACAACGATGCACAGAGCCCTTCTCTCGTGTCGCCTGCTTGCACGCTGCCCGCAGCTACACCTACTAGTGGGTGGAGCAGCTACACAGCTACACCCACTAGTAGTGGGTGGAGCTGCGGGCAGCGTGCAAGCAGGCGACACTTTTTTCATGAATCATAAACTCTAAATATAATTATATTTCACTTATTTTACACCTTTGAAAAAAAAAACCATGCCCAAAACGGAATTTATTTGGTCATCATATCAGTATTTTTTTCTCTAAAATACTGATCACTGATCATGTCACCACTAGGGGAGCTATAGCTCCCCCTGCTCCCCTCCAGTTCGCACCCTGGTGCGAACTGGAGGGGAGCAGGGGAGCTCTCTAAAATACTGATATGATGACCAAATAAATTCCATTTTGGGCATTTTTTTTTCAAAGGTGTAAAATAAGTGAAATAAAATTATATTTAGAGTTTATGATTCATTAAAAAAGTGTCGCCTGCTTGCACGCTGCCCGCAGCTCCACCCACTGGCTGCTCTTATCGCGTGTGTTCGGCTCTGTGTGGGCTACAGCCATAATAGGCTATAGCCCATGTGAAACAATGTAGCCTGTTTTTGAGTCATTTTAAGTTGATTTAATTAAACAGTCAAACGTTACATTGGTGGTCCGTGGATTATTTATTATCAAGTTGATGTTTGCGTAGCCCATAAATGCTCGATCTGTTGACATGAACATGATCCATCGGGACGTTTCATGTAAATGTAGACCTGTGGCACCACCCCGTGTGCAACAGATGTTCTCTTTATAATAGGCCTATGCAGTGGCGGCTCGTCCATAGGGGCGCAGGGGCGCCGCCCCACCTGGTTGAGAGAGGAAAAAAATAAAAAATAAAAAAAATAATAATAATTGTGTTTTTTTATTTTTTATTTTTTTGACCCCTAAAAATAAACTAAACATGTTTAAAATGAATAATAATTACTCATTTTATGTATGTTTGTGTTTAAAATGCACAATAACGTTAATATAGCAAATATAAATCATTGTTGTGCGTGCTATTCTCCCCCCTCGTTTGTCATTGACGTCACTCTCATAGAAATTTGGTACCTACCTCCAAACCTGGGCGCACGGCAGTGCGCCCAGGTTTGGAGGTAGGTACCAAATTTGATAGGCAATGTAGCCTATCAAGGGTCAAGGTTTTGAGGTAGGTACCAAATTTGATAGGCAATGTAGCCTATCAAGGGTCCTGAATACGATCTCTGGGAGCGCATTTCATTGCGCCCGAACAAGGAAACCAGTCACGCATGCGCGACTCAAATTGAGTGGCGCATGCGTGAGCAAATTGAGTGGCGCATGCGTGAATGCGTGAGCAAAGAAAACCAGTCACGCATGCGCAATTCATAGCCTAGTTGAACCTAGTTATTTGTAAAGCCTGTACTGCTCTGCTCTCAGTTCGTGTCTTGCTGTCTGAGGAAAGGTACGTTGTTGTTTGTTTTTGTCCCGATTATAGTTTTACATTTATTTTTATTGTGGACGATGTAAACGTAAAGTAAAGGGGATAAGAAATGTTGGTCTTGCTGTATAAACATGCAGCTTGTGTCATTTGTATGTAAACGGTGTGGATTGGGGTTTTGTAAGTTTATCGTGGACACGTGCTTCCCCAATGCTAGCTACAGGGTCCTCCGTGTGTTTGTCTGCTAATATAGGCTGTGGTCGAATGTATTAAGCATTTTGTATTCTATTTAATTAGTTAAATTCAGAAGCATTTGTTAATGAGTCAGTTCTTGCTGCGTCTTGCTGTCTGAGGAGAGGAGATTGAGACCCGTGTGTGTGGGAGAGACCATGTTGCAAGTTTGTTCTTTTTTTGTTCTGTACAGGACACAGCCATTACACTAGCTACCATGGAGAATTCTGTCAAATCCCTCAAAGCAACACCATTTGAAAGACGAACACTGCAAGAAAAACTCAGAGTGAAAGAGTTTGGACCTCATCAGCCTGACATCAGCATTCAGCAACCAGCAACAGACAGAGGAAGGCTATATATTCAGTCGTTTTCCAGAACCTGGTTTGCTAAGTGGTTCTTGTATAGCATAGGTACATAGATTAAACTGTATATTGTATAGTAGTGTAGTGTACATAGGACCCAGTACCTTTTAATTTGTAAGCTTAACATTGTATTGCATTTTATCTCAGGACTTGTATCAGGTCTATTTTATTATCTTCTATTTTGTTCTAATTACTTTTGCACAATCGAATGTAAGACCATATTTAGGTATTATTTTTGATGGCACACTGGGTAGTCTTTCTAATATAAGACCATATTTTTTTCTTATGTGTATTTTCTACTAGGCACCATATAATAAATGTTCTTTCACCATAAGTTTCAAGTTTGTTTATTATTTGTCACAACAAAATACAGAATACTGATTGATTGTGCTACATACAGTAAAAATAAAGTAAGTAAAAAAAGAAATTAAGCAGTAAGTAAAGGAATGTTCAGTCAATATACATATATACAATACAGAGTAGAATGAGTAACGGTGAGGTTTATATTATGTAGTTTTTTTATTTTTTATTAGCCCTCTCGGTCGTTTACATGGTGAAATGGCGCCACCATCTGGGCAAATCCGGTATTGCACAGCATATATGATTAAAAAAAATGTTTTTACCCCTGCGCCCCTCCTACTTCGGATGTCACCGGCCGCCACTGGGCCTATGTCTGTGCTGTTGCTATTAATGCACGGATCAGCATTTACCCCCGCAAAAAAAAAAAAATCCCGGCTCCCCCGGAGACCGTGGTATAGTTCGCACACTGATCAGGGGTATGCAATTATGAAAAACAAAATAAATGTATATACAGCAGATAGTGAGCAGGGATATGCAGCAGTATATTGGGGGGGGCTGTTGTGGCGGTTCAGAGAGATGACGGCTGAGGGGAAGAAGCCGTTCCTAAGCCTGCTTGACTTGGAACAGAGGTTTCTATAGCGCCTCCCGGAGGGGAGGAGGGAAAACAGTCCGTGGTTGGGGTGAGAGGGGTCTTTGACTATTTGTTGTGCCTTCCTCAGACACCGTTTGTGGTGGTTAGTGTTCATTGCAGGGAGGGGTAGTCCAACGATGCGTTGGGCGATTGTCACCCTCTGTAGCGCTTTCCGGTTGAAACAGTGCAGTTTCCGTACCACACTGTGATGCAGTTGGTGAGGATGCTTTCAAGTTCTGCTAACTTGCTGATGGTGTTTGTACAGGATGCAGTCCGGGTGGAGAGGGAGTAGAGGAGGGCTCAGGACACAGCCCTGAGGGACGTTATACAACAACATATTTGTAGAATCTAGTAGTCCCAAATGGGGATTTGAGGGGGGGGTTCAAAATATAAAAAATGAGAACCGGGTGGATTAAACACAACTGCACGGGTTGTACCGCACTAGCGGGTTGCTATGGACACGGCGCCCATGGTTACCATTATCCCCCACAATGCATCACGAGTACGACCAGTTCCTTGGGCTCGAGCGAGAGAAACGGGGCTGAGAAGCTAACGAGCTAACCACTAACGAGCTAACCACTTCTTTATGTCAGCTGTGGATGAAGAACAATAAAGAAACTAAATGATCAAGTAAGGCCTCGGCGACATGGACCCGGAGGAGCAGCGCTCCGCGGTGGTGCTGAACGCCTCCAAGAAGGAGTTGTTTACGGCGAGCAGCGGATTCAAGTCCCTCCAGAAGAGACTCAAGGCTCGGTGGAGGATCCACAGGTAAGGGCACCATGACGGAGAGCCAGAGCTGTAGGTCTATCGGTTCTTATGCATGCTATAACTAGAACATACAAAGGTAAGGCCACCATGACGGAGAGAACTAAAGCTTTAGGTCTATCGGTTCTTATTCATGCTATAACTAGAACATACAAAGGTAAGGGCACCATGATGGAGAGAACTAAAGCTTTAGGTCTATCGGTTCTTATTCATGCTATAACTAGATTCAGGTTCAGACAACAGTATGAGTCCAAAGAACGGTTCTTGGGACAAACGATCAGATCGTTCTGAGCCTATGAATACAATTAATGAGCAGCTTACCAGTCCTAACCCTCAACTCAGAAAAATGACCATATGTCGATAGCCATCCTACAGCATTATATTTGTTATAGATCACATAAATAAATAACCAATTGAAAACTAAGCCGTTGTTAATGTTAATAGAACACAAATGTTTCTAAAGTATCAAAGAGGAGCTGTCCTTGGAGAAGCTGAAGGGAGTCAAGTTGTGGATAACTGCTGGACCAAGAGAGAAGTTCACTGCGTCGGAGGTACAGTAGGCCTAATGCGTACCATAACGGAGTACAAGAACAAGTCCTTATCATTGGTACAGTCATATAGTAAGCTGTAGCAGGCTATAAAGAACTATTAACCAACATATGTTTGTAAATGATTGAGATGTGGTGTAGTGGTTTTGACCCTGGCGTGGTGTTTAAAGCTGGAGGTGCTGAAGCAGTATCTAGACGGAGGAGGAGACATCTTGGTGATGCTCGGTGAGGGAGGAGAAACCAAGTACGACACCAACATCAACTTCCTCTTGGAGGAGTTCGGAATCATGGTCAATAATGGTACTGTGTGTGTGTGTGTGTGTGTGTGCGCGCAATACGTTTAAGGTGGCAATGTGTACACTTGATGATTAATACTTTACTTGTTGTCCCTCGAAATGATAGACGCAGTGGTGAGGAATGTTTATTACAAGTACTTTCATCCTAAGGAGGCCCTTGTATCTAACGGCGTATTAAACAGGTGTGTTAAGAGTTCACTCTGCTTCATATATTATGCATGTACCATGTCAAAATCTTTGGGAAAGTGACATACTTATTTTATGACATACTTATATAAAAAAACGTGCTTTATCAAGCGGTCCTCTCCCCTCCCTTCTTTTTTAGAGAAATCAGCCGCGCTGCAGGGAAAGTGGTCCCGGGGGCCACGGAGGACGACAGCCCTGGGAACAACACTCAGTGAGTCCTCTGCTCTCATACCTCTCTTTCACCTTTCACCTGATCTATTCCTTCTTCAGGCGCCGGGATGAGCCTTTCAGCGGCTCCGTCTATTTAGGTGTATGTAGGTTTATATATATCTTTACAGTTGCAAGAAAAAGTATGTGAACCCTTTGGAATTACCTGGATTTCTGCATAAATTGGTCATAAAATGTGTTCTGATCTTCATCTAAGTCACAACAATAGACAAACACAGTCTGCTTAAACTAATACCACGCAAACAATTATATGTTTTCATGTTTTTATTGAACACACCATGTAAACATTCACAGTGCAGGGTGGAACAAGTATGTGAACCCCTATGCTAATGACTTCTCCAAGAGCTAATTGGAGTCAGGAGTCAGCCAACCTGGAGTCCAATCAATGAGACGAGATTGGAGGTGTTGGTTAAAGCTGCCCTGCCCTATAAAAAACACACCAGTTTTGAGTTTGCTATTCTCAAGAAGCATTGCCTGATGTGAACCATGCCTCGCACAAAAGAGCTCTCAGAAGACCTAAGATTAAGAATTGTTGACATGCATAATAATAATAATAATGCTGGCTTTGCATAAAGCTGGAAAGGGTTACAAGTATCTCTAAAAGCCTTGATGTTCATCAGTCCACGGTAAGACAAATAGTCTATAAATGGAGAAAGTTCAGCACTGTTGCTACTCTCCCTAGGAGTGGCCGTCCTGTAAAGATGACTGCAAGAGCACAGCGCAGAATGCTCAATGAGGTGAAGAAGAATCCTAGAGTGTCAGCTAAAGACTTACAAAAATCTCTGGCACATGCTTACATCTCTGTTGACAAATCTACAATATGTAAAACACTGAACAAGAATGTTCATGGGAGGACACCACGGAGGAAGCCACTGCTGTCCAAAAAAACCATTGCTGCATATTTGAAGTTTGCAAAAGAGCACCTGGATGTTCCACAGCACTACTGGCTAAATATTCTGTGGACAGATGAAACCAAACTTGAGTTGTTTGGAAGGAACACACAACACTATGTGTGGAGAAATAAAGGCACAGCACACCAACATCAAAACCTCATCCCAACTGTGAAGTATGGTGGAGGGGGCATCGTGGTTTGGGGCTGCTTTGCTGCCTCAGGGCCTGGACAGATCGCTGTCATCGACGGAAAAATGAATTCCCAAGTTTACCAAGACATTTTGCAGGAGAACTTAAGGCCATCTGTCCACCAATTGACGCTCAACAGAAGATGGGTGATGCAACAGGACAATGACCCAAAGCACAGAAGTAAATCAACAACAGCATGGCTTCAACAGAAGAAAATACGCCTTCTGGAGTGGCCCAGTCAGAGTCCTGACCTCAACCCGATTGAGATGCTATGGCATGACCTCAGGAGAGCGATTCACACCAGACATCCCAAGAATATTGCTGAACTGAAACAGTTTTGTGAAGAGGAATGGTCCAAAATTCCTCCTGACCGTTGTGCAGGTCTGATCTGCAACTACAGGAAACGTTTGGTTGAGGTTATTGCTGCCAAAGGAGGGTCAACCAGTTATTAAATCCAAGGGTTCACATACTTTTCCCACCCTGCACTGTGAATGTTTTCATGGTGTGTTCAATAAAAACATGAAAACATATAATTGTTTGTGTGGTATCAGTTTAAGCAGACTGTGTTTGTCTATTGTTGTGACTTAGATGAAGATTAGAACACATTTTATGACCAATTTATGCAGAAATTCAGGTAATTCCAAAGGGTTCACATACTTTCTTACAACTGTATATATTACTTTTTATTTGTGAATAGTTTACTTCATTTGTCGACTGTAAATTCATAATTTAGGTTTGTACTCATGAGGGCTGCTGTTATGCCTTGATTGAACCTTGCGGGGGGGACTAAACCAAACCCTAACCCTTCTTCAGTACTTCATTGAAGCTATCTGAAGAAACGCTGCTGTCTGTGTGTTGGCCGGGCAGGGCTCTGACCTTTGTGTATCCGTACGGGGCTACGCTGAGTGTGATGAAGCCCGCCGTGGCAGTGCTGTCCACGGGCTCGGTTTGCTTTCCACTCAACAGGCCTATCTTGGCCTTCTACCAGGCCAAGGTGAGCAATCACACATCAGCTTTTTAAAAAAACACCAGGGGAGGTGCCAATACCTCGTATATAGTCTATACGTGACATCCGATATCTGACATTGTTCTTGTCCTTTTCATTGAAGGAGGCGGGAAAGCTGGCCGTTCTGGGCTCCTGCCACATGTTCAGTGACCAGTACCTTGACAAAGAGGAGAACAGTAAAATATTGGTGAGTGCATTTTGGTTAAGTTCAAGGACATTTGTGGAGAGGTGATGCCGGTGGTTTTGTGGCCTGAGGACGTTTCTTCCACCTCCATCAGGATGTGGTTGTTCACTGGCTGACGACCGACAGCATCCAACTAAATCTGATCGACGCAGAGGACCCAGAGGTAAGACGGCGGGATTCTGCACTGTTTATTAACTACTGACCACGTTCACCGATGTGTGATCTTTCGCACCCTTTGCGTAGATCACCGATTACACCATGCTACCTGACACGGGGCGCCTGTCCGACCGCCTTCGGGTGTGCCTGCAGGAGGGGGAAGAGAACCCCAGGGACTTCACCTCCCTCTTTGACATGTCAATGTTCAAACTGTCCACAAACACATTGCCTCAAGTCATCAGGTGCATTCCCCACACCAAGAGCTGTGTTTGTGTCTAATATACCTTTGTATCAAATAACAGCCAGTCATTCCTTTCTTTTTTGTTGCAGCGCTTACCAGCAGCTAAATGTCAAGCATGAACCCCTGCAGTTGATCACCCCCCAGTTTGAGACTCCGCTCCCTCCGCTCCAACCTGCTGTGAGCCCCCCCCCCCCATGTCTCATTCCAACCATCAAGTTATTTCAATCGCCATGTGCTGTGGGTCACTTGAGCAATACATGCAACAAACAGTTTTTATTTTCATGGTCACTTGCACGTTACATTTGCACTACTTTGCATTGTGTACACTATTTTGTATGTCTGCATTCACTGCTCATTGCCCACTGGTGTCATTACATGAAACGTGGGGTCTCCTTTAGGTCTTCCCCCCTATGTTCGGGGACTTGCCACCGCCCATGCTGGACCTGTTTGATCTGGATGAGGCGTTCTCCTCAGAGATGGTGCGCATGGCACAGCTTTCCAACAAATGTGAGTTTTTCAGTAATCTACTGGTCTCTAGCGGTCTCAATTGTAGGCACTATATGCATTTCAATGTTTGTGTACTTCCTTCGTCAGGCACCTCGGATGACGACCTCGAGTTCTACGTGCGCAAATGTGGGGAAATTTTAGGGGTGACGGGAAAATTGGATAAAGACCAAAGAGATGCTAAACACATTCTGGAACACATTTTCTTCCAGGTGGTCGCCTTCAAAAAACTGAATCAGGTGAGTTGGTGTATACACAGTCACCACTGAAACTAATCTGAAAGAGTGCAATGCCATGTCAGACACTGATCACCTGTCCATCTTTCCCAGGAGCATGAGGTCAACACCGAGGCGCCGTTTTCCACATTCTGATTCGATGCAGAGTCAACGTTTGGTGTATACTTTTCAGAAAGTATTCAACTCTTGTACCAACTTTTTCTTAAAGATGTACTCCAACTGTAGAAATGTCCAAGTGGATTAACTGATACATGGCCATACAATACAAATAAAGTTCTTATCAAAAACATCCTAATGAAACTACTTCAAGCAACATGCGTAGTGGGTTTAAATTAGGTTTTGGACATCAAAGCTATTCCTAGAACAGAATACCTGCAGACCTTGTTTAATTGGGTGACCTAGACTTTTTTTAGGAAAGTCTGGTGCCTTATCTTAAAAGGCACAACGTAATGTAACTGCTGACTTTATTCAAATGGTTATTTTATACTGTAAAAGAGTTACAAATAAATGTAATTACAAAACTTTATTGAAAGTCCTCACATGTATCTAATAACAATAAGTATTACAGGGGTTCACTGTTCATAGCCACAGTCAAGCCAGCATGCATCTTGTGGCCTGGATCCATCTTCAGTTACAGCAGAGTTACCAGATTCACCAACAACCGCATTTTGGTTTCCAACAACACAATGTTGTACTACACCCCTTTGGGAGAGGCATCATGCCATATTGGAGAGGGGATCTCCTCCAGTGATGGAGATGCATGAAGCGGTGGACTCAAGATAGACTCTAATGCAGTGGTGTCCAGGTGTGGTGAGTCCGGCTTGATGGTCGAAAAGTCCAACGGAGGCTGAGAGGCTGAGAAGTGGAAGCGCTCCACCTCGTGCTTATCGTAGGGCGTCGACACGTTGACTTTGAGAACGCCAACGGGACGTGGTGCTTGGGGGCCTTGAGGGGCCAGATGGTTACCGTCCAGGCCCCCATTGTGGCAGGGAGAGGATACATCAGAGCCTTGGCAGAGAGAGGTCAGGGTGGAGGACCTATTCGCCATGTCGTTAGACATTCGTGATCTGGACATGTGGTCCAGTAACAGAGCAGACTCCCCGAAGAACGCCCTGTCCAGCTCCGACGGCGAGGAGCAGTCGAAGCTTCTCGTGTCTAGTGTAGAGTAAAGCAACCAAAACATACATATAGATATACACATAACACTGCATTAGATATCGTTTGGATTCGGATTAGAAAGCGAATACAACTTTTACTTTAAGGCAATTTACCTGCGTGAAACCCGTCGGGCTCCATGTTTCCTCTGAGCCAGGGAGTGATCAGTGGACAGGTGTGTTACCAGGGCTTTGAACAGGTGTGTTACCAGCGCTTTTAACAGGGGTTTTAAACTACCGCCTGCAGTTCAAGCCCGTGTCAGTGATTCTTAATACAATGGACATATAGTGTGTAAGTACAAATGACATGTTTAAGACAAGTGTATATTGTATGAAGGGTTTATTATATAAGCCTATATTGTATGAAGGGTTTATAAGTATTAAGTGTGGGCGGAACAGAATTTTGCTGGACATTAGAGGCAGCGGCGGGCTCTGCGCACGCACGTCGCGCACCTACGTCACCATATACGTCACCAGGACAAAATAAGGGCGCGCGATAGGAATCGTTGAGCGGGGATTGCAGCTCGTCCAGCTGCTCGAGTAATGCGCCTTTTTATAAGCCAACAGCACAGCGGTTAGCGTCGAGGTCGGACCGTACATGAGTCTCTTCCGTGAGCCTCTTCCATGAGCCTCTAACATGAGCCTCTAACAGACTCCCAGCCTCTGGAGATCACGACTCTAGCCTCCATCACCACAGGAGCTCGAGCTAGGACGCTAGTCTGCTCAGAGGGTGAACGGTGGAGGACCATGTCCTGGTGGACCCGCGGGTAGGACCTTCTCTATCTACTGGACATACCTCATATATATATATATATCTATATCTATATCTATATCTATATATATCATATCTTAGAGCTGCAGCTACACGGTCACTTACACTGGATGTCGTATAGGAGTTAGTTTAAATTGGGTTAGAATGGACATGCATTTCCTTCTGTAATGGTGGAGTCCGGTGGCGCCTTTTCTCTACATGCAGGAGGTCCGACCTGTTGTCCTGCTGCTCGTTATTGAGCCGTCGTTGGATCTCTAGTCCTCATCTTATTACTTGGTTTGATCGACATCGAGGAAGTGACCGTTTGAGCCTAAAGCCTAAACTGGAAGGAGCTCGGTGGTCGGGCTGACGTGGCTTGGGACGTCATGTGTGTACTATTACTTACTATTCGTGTGTTTTAATCACGTACTTCACTTTCACAGCGAAGATGGCGAGGACGCCATTTACCAGGACACGGACTCCGATGTGGCTGATCCAAAGGATTGTGGAAAAGTAAAGGTTCGATGGACACAGGAAGAGGTGAGTCTTCCAGCACTTCATCTGTTCTGCAACTCGTTTCAACCAAATGTCCTAAAACACGTCACGTTTGGTCTTAATAGGACGACAGCCTAAAGGTTCTGGTTCAAAAGGCGGAACCTATCAATTGGAAATGTATTTCCAGCTTCATACCTGTGAGTTTGTCTTTGCTGTTTAAGCAAATGCTAATCAATAGACTGAATTAATGTTAACTGTGTTAATGTGTTGGACTGACTTAGCTTTGTATTGCTATTGTAAACACACAAGGCTTCTTTATATATATATATTTGTTTTCATTGCATCCTTCTCCAGTTCATACTCATTATGCTTATATTCCTCAGAATCACTCTGAACAGCAGTGTCAGCACCGGTGGTTCAAGGTTTTAGATCCAGATCTGGTCAAAGGGCCATGGACCAAAGAGGAGGATGAGAAGGTAAATGACAGCCCAATTTACTGCTGTCACAATAGCTTTGTATTAATAACATGGAATACTACTGTAGTGGCTGCATTCAGCTGCTGTCCTGTTTGCATTCATCCCCATTGGCTGTCTCTCCCTCCCCTCTCCCCCCCCCCCTCCTCCTGTAGGTCATAGAGCTGGTTAACCACTATGGGAACAAGCAGTGGGCGTTGGTAGCCAAGCATCTGAAGGGCCGTCTGGGCAAGCAGTGCCGAGAGCGCTGGCACAACCACCTGAATCCCGACGTGAAGAAGTCCTCCTGGACGGAGGAGGAGGACCTGGTCATCTATAAGGCCCACTGTGTGCTGGGAAACCGATGGGCAGAGATAGCCAAACTGCTCCCTGGAAGGTAGCCACACCGTGAGACAAAAATAGTTCAAATGAGGGGCTGAGATAGCGTGGTGGTCCCACGACCCAGCCACAACTTTAAGGTTCCGCATCCGGCTATGGGTGTCACATGCTCATAGCCTGAGATCAATTTACAATACATATAGTTATTTAGATGCTTTTCTTCAAAGCGATGTACATATCATCACTTTTATTGCATACTGGTTAATGTTAAAAGTCTTTTTTTAATAACAGGACGGACAACGCCGTCAAGAATCACTGGAACTCTACCATTAAAAGAAAGCTGGAAACAGGCTTCTTTGCTAAGGTAGTCGTCAAGCCTAAAGAGTATGAGCAACTATTGGCTTGTGCTGATAAAGACTCTCAGGTAATTCCCTTTTTTTATTCAAACACCAGCAGGCAGTTATATCAAACATGCCCGGTGTTATTTTGTTTTGTGAAATGACTTGCATGAAGAGCAGAGCTGAATTTTTACCGGGTTCCACAGATGTCCCATAGCTCTGAAGGTGGAACAGACATGGAGCCCAAACGGAACACACCCGCCCAGGTAAGGGGCCGATTAGCTGCTTAGAACGATAGTAGGGAAATAGTAGTGAGGCTAATAGTGTGAAGTATAAATAAAGTCCCATTTGAATTGTGATTCATGTGGCGGCACTGTGGCTCTTCATGCTAGCGTGCCGACTGTAGACGATAGCTCTTACAGCGACCCCGGGTTCTATTCCAACATGTCATACCTTCTCTTCTTCCGTCCCACTTTCCTGTCTTATCACTGTCCTTTCCATGAAGGCACAAAATCCCAAATTGACTAAGTTATTTGTCATTCAGACTAGACATCTTGCTCAACACCAGTTTCCTTGGTTTTTGTTTTCTTCCCTCATGGATTTTCCATTCTCTTTGCAGGAAATGACAACTCCAACCGACAGGAAGTGTGCTCAAAAAGTAGATCCTTCGTCTTCCAAGGAGGCGTTGAGCCCCAAGAACGAGCCTGACTCATCGGCAGAAACCAGTTGCACCAGCTGGGTGGTGGACAGTTCTGGGTTCCTCTCCCCCACCGGCCCGGTGTTGAAGGAAGTGATGGACATGGTAGATGGGGTGGGTCCCCCTCTTTTAGAAAACGTTTTTTGATTATGCATCTTTGTGCACATGTTCCAATCAACGAGCCCACCCGTGGGCATAAGGGTTTAAACCGGCCTGGAACCTTTCCCCTGGGAGCTGAACCAAACTATGAGGCTTTTAGCAAGCGTCAGTGCATCCCTAAGCTCTATCTTGTTTTGTTCCAGGACATCGATTGCTGGTGCAATCTCTCAGCGTTTGACCTGGCCGAGGACAGCCAGAGCCCAGAGCGCCACCAGTTCCGCCTGGAGGGCAGCGCTCTGCAGGAGCTGAGCAAAGGCAACAAAGGGGAGCTCATCCCCATTTCGCCGGGCGGCATCACCCCCCCCTCCATACTGAACCGACGGAGCCGCCGCCGCATCCCCATGTCGCCAGACGGCAGCAACTCCATGACTCCCAAGAGCACACCCGTCAAGATCCTGCCCTTCTCTCCCTCGCAGGTAAACACTATTGGAAATAATACCGGTATCGATACTCTATAGTAATCCATCACTATGTTGACTGTTCCGAATCTACTCAAATGACAGCCGTTTACCGTGTACTGCCATTTTCCCTCGCCATAATTTGAATAGCAAGTGGCATTGCGTTTTAAGCAGTGACTAGCGGTTATTGCCACTACGTTGTCTGGATGCAGTCTCATGTGGTGTTGTCTTTCAGTTCCTGAACATGTGGACCAAGCAGGACACCCACGATCTGGAGAATCCATCCCTGACATCCACCCCGGTGTGCAGTCAAAAGGCCACGGTCACCACGCCGCTGCAGCGCGACAAGACGCCCCTCTTTCAGAAGGAGAACTCTGTGTATGTGTTGTAGGGCTGAGATCATTTTTTGACTTTGAGTGGTATTGTATCGTCATGAAATGAAGATATAAACTTATCCTTTATCTATTTTTATAGTCGAAATTCATTAAGATAAGATATGCCTTTTCATCGTCTTCTCAATGCCTTCAAACTTGTTTTTGTCCGATACCTTACATTTCTATATACTTCAGTGTCGGGACCCTTTTTTAGAATGGCATTTTGAATTCATAAGCATATAGTGATATTCAATGTGGTCTCCTCATTGTACATCTACAGCTATTGATTCTTGACTCCCAGCGACTGCAACTTACCTGTCGGCAACCTTGAGCAAGATGTCTTACCCTTGCCTGCACCATAATGGACTTCACTAAAAGGAGCTTTGGATTAAAAAAAAGTCTTACATTTTTTCCTATTTAACATTTTCCTGTAGGTTTATTACACCCAATCACAAGTCTCAACTCTGTACTACTCCACGAACTCCGACGCCATTCAAAAATGCCATGGAGAAATATGGTCCATTGCAGATTTTGGTGAGTATGTTCAAAATCATGTGCATACAAAATCATCATGTTTTAACTTCACAACACCTACAGTATTGTAAATGTCTATGTACACCCCTTTGTATCTCAGCCTCAGACTCCTAGCCTGGAAGACGATCTGAATGAGGTCATCCTTAGGGAGGCTGGTATTGAACTGATCCGAAGTCCTCCTGAGCCTCGCCGCAAATCCCTGGTGACTACTGATAGATTCTCATTGATTGATGCATGGAAATATTCTGACCTACTTACGTTCACACTTGGTGAACATGTACCGTTCAAACCGTTTCATGTACCGGGAAGGAATGGGGAGTAAGCTTCCATTGTAATTTTTGAATAAGCAACTCCTATTCAGCCACTACTTAATGGTTTTATTTTTGTTCAATCTCACTTGGGTCTAAATCAATCCCAATAAGTTTTGCTTGGGCTCTCGCTGACTTGGATGTGTTATCTGTCTTTCTAGCATCGGCCTCCTATGAAGAAAGTGCGCAAGTCTTTGGCGCTGGATGTAATGGACTGTAGGATGGCCCCCAAACTCAAACCTGAAGAGCCTGAACCCGAGCAGTCCACACAGGTATGGGGGGGGGGCTCCTTGAAGTTTAGTTTAAATGTAGTTCAAACTTACCTCTTGTAATCTGCGGCTTGGTCCTCAGGCGGAGACGTCCCTGTCGTCTTCGTTTTGCACCAAGCGGGAGGAGAACGTGTTGGACCAGGGCTTCCTCGTCGGGCCCGGGGAATGCATGGCCCAGGCCTGCTCTCTGCCCCTGACGCCGGTGAGACACACGGTGCAGTCTGCGGTTAACATGCTGGGGGGGGGGGGGCAGGACGGTATAGAGGTGTTTGATCCCTGTCAGGCTGTTCTGGGTTCCAACCCCGCTGCTTGCAGTGAGTTCCGTAGGCATCCCTGAGAAAGATGCCCTAACCTCATGCAACTAAATAAATTAACCTTTTAAAGTGTTAATCATAGGGGAGGGATATATTGTAACTTTCGTTATTAAAAAACCTTTCTGTTGTAGATGTCTAAAGAATGGGAGATGGTAGTGTGTGGACGAACAGAGGACCAGCTCATAATGACTGAGAAGGCCAGGAGCTTCCTGAGGTCCCTCCCATCCAGAACCCCCAAACGTGCACTCATCCTCTCCTGAGATGCCCCCCCCCCCTCTCTCTCTTCACTCTTCCGTATGCCAAGATGTTGCATCAACGTCACCGTCGTCAAAAGTTGTTGACATTTTTTAAAAACCAGTGTACTCATGGAATGGACTATGAATGATGCCTAATCATTGAGCTGGGATAGTGTGTATTGACTGGTGCTTTTACAATGGATCAATCTGCTTCAAATTACCCTTTCTGTCTGGTTTTGTAAAACAGTATGCAAATTCCATTCCACAGATATTTTTGCACTTGGAATCTATTGGGGGGGGGGGGGGCAATAATGAATAATGTATGATTGATCAAAGGATGTATTAAGCAGGGGGGGGTACTCTCAGGATATTACCCAGTTGTTTACATACATCAACGTATTACATGTAGTGAAAAGCGCTACGTCACGAAGATATATGTATAGAAACAAAACCTGAAAAAATAAAGATGTATATTTGCTTTTGTCTCATGTGCTTTTTATTATCAGATGGTTGCCTTTAGAGAGTATTGGTACATAGAGAAGATGCCTTTATTGTCACTATTCATAATACAATGAAGTTGCGTGGATACGGCATCGCATGACATTGTTTGAATCCATGTAGTAAAATAAGTGTTAAAGTATGCTTCAGAGTCCTGTGTGGGTCTGGATGGGAACCCTCAACCAATGAGGAGCGGACCAATGAGCAGCGGACCAATGAGCAGCGGACCAATGAGCAGCGGACCAATGCTGCGCCTCCACATCAACGTCTGCACGGAGATGCAATGAAGCCGGCCGAAGTCAGATGTATTGATTTAAACATATAAACGGCGTTTGACTTGGTTATTCATTTTAAAATTGCAACAATCAATTTAAAACATTTTATTCCAATAGTTTACGAGACCATACAACAAAGAATTGACCTGAGTGTCCGTTTTCAAAGTAAAAGTAGTAAACTCCCCGATACCTTGAAAGCTCATCATCACATAAGTATAATGGTACAAAAACATTAAATCTACACCTGTTTAATCTACAGGTCATATTAGAGTAAATGGTGTCTCTTAGGCCGTCTCCATGTCAGTGTTAATTTAGTTCGTAAGCCTTTATTTTGAAAGGATCACACTTTTCGACTGACGCGTCTCTAAAATACCGGAAGCTGTTGTCGGTTTCTGGTGACGCTGCATTAGACTGGAAGACATGGCCCAAACTAGTAAGACATATCCTCCGGATTATTGTTTTTATTCTAATACCCTACATGTTATCGTTGAGCATTGTGGTTTGTATGATCTCGTCCTTATTGGAGTCTCTTACGAGGCGATGCACGGGGCTTCACAATAGACATGTCTATTCTATCTGGACCGCTAGCTAAGGACATGCTAAGGAGCCTAATGAATGGAGACATGTTTCTACATCCCGTCCTTAGAGCTCCTAATGGACACTAACTATCGTTCATCGTTCGCCCTCCGTCTCGCAGGCTTGTTGCGGGTGTTCCTGTTGTGCTTGGCCCTCGGAGTCCCGGCCCTCGGAGCCCTGACCCCGACCCACTACCTGTCCCGGGCCGACGTGGGCCGGCTGCAGGCCGTCCTCGGCCAGCACTTCACGGACCTCCAGGCCGCCTACTACTCCATCGTGGGTCTGAGCCTGCTGGGGGCCGGGGTGGAGGACCAGGCCGTGAGTGGGGCTTCATATGGCTGCTTAGCACCGGGATCCCGGAAGCTGGAGCACATGCTCCAATGACATCTCTTGTTATATCTCTGGTTATTTCTCTAATTAGATCTCTAATTAGATCTCTGGTTATAGCTCTAATTATATCTCTAATGTAATCTCTGGTTATATCTCTAATGATATCTCTGGTTAGATCTCTGGTTATATCTCTAATTAGATCTCTGGTTATTCCCCTTAAACCTCAATCAAGTATTTAGTATTTTGTTGTAATGTTCACAGGAGGCATGCCAGTTCCTGAAGTCCCAGCTTGACCCAACCCGGGTGGACTCTCTCTTCTATGCTGCAGTGGCCAGTCAAGCCCTGTCTGGGTGTGAGGTATTGCTTAACAAAATGTCCTTATTATGGGTGTATTTCATTCAAAAATGTAAACCGTTTTCTTGTGTAGTTGGTGCTTCCATGGACGGTGAGGTAGTGTAGAGTGTATACTATGTTTTCAATATGTTTTATTTGCCACTTGCAACAACTTCAATGGAATACTTACTCCCCATTCCCTCCCGCAGTATGCATTTCCTACAACAGGGGTGCCCAACCGTTTTTGAACCAAGAGCTACTTTTAAAGTTGCCAGTCTGCCGAGATCTACCAGTCCAAATAGAGAGGCGTAGCCATTACTGACAGCCTACCTGTGTGTTTTACTGTGAGGGGAGGGTGGAACATGCATACCAGAAGTAAACAAAGACATGCAACGGGAAAGTGTATGAAACAATCTCATCTCTTAAAATTCTGAACTTTATTATGAAACATTCACAAACGTATAATTATGTATTCACATGTTTAACTCTGTTACATATGCACGCAACGAACAGAAGAGCATACCAGATGTATTTTCTACCTTAGTGGGGCCTCTGGCACTGGGAGGAGGCCACTAGCTTCTCGTAGTCAGGGCAGTAGGAGCTGGTTACAAGCCGTATGCAGGCCACAAGGTGGTCATCAGTCATCATAGATCTGTACTTGGATTTGATGATCTTCATGTGAGAGAATGCAGACTCACACAAATAGGTGGACCCAAAAAGTGCTGTCAAGTTCAAGGCACATCTTCTGAGGTTGGGATACTTTTTGTTCCAAGAGCAGGTTCCAGAACTGTCCACTGGTGCCAGGTGTTGTGCTGGATTTGATGTCAATATCATTTGAGAGTGTGAGAATCTCATTCTCAACAGCAGAGGTCGAACAGTGAATTTACTTTGGAGACGATCTCATCCACATCAATACTTCCACCAAATGGAAAACACAGATGGCAATGGGTTCAATGGATGAAAAGTCAGTAAAACGGCTCTCAAATTCTGTCAAGATGCTCTGAACTGGCTCTTCATACCGTGTTCTGTCAAGCTGCTTGACGTCTTTGCTCTGACGTTGAAGTTCGGCCTGCGTGTGAGGAAAGTTGCGCAGGTCACACCGCTGCAGCCTACTGAACAGCAGTTTTAGCTTGCTTTCACTGAACTGATCATGTTAATTCAATTTTTATCTTTACCCTGCAGCTCTGAATTAAGCTCATTGAGCAGGCCAGTGAGATCTGTAAGGAACGATAAATCCAAAAGCCACTGGTGGTCATCTAGTTTTGGATATTCTGCATGTTTTGAAAGCTTCAGAAAGTCTTTGATTTCAGGCAACAGCTCTGTGAATCTCGCCAAAAATGTTCCTCTGCTTAGCCATCTAACATCTGTATGCAGCAGCAGGTCTGTGTTCTCTGCACCTGTCTCCTCCAAGTGAGCATGGAACAACCTCCTCTGTAGACTCCTGGCCCGAACAGAGCATACAATCTTCATTGCAACATACATCACTTCTTTCATATTTAAAGTCTTCCCACACAGTGCTTGCTGGTGAATGATACAATGATAATTAAGGATGATAATTAAGGATGCTCGGGAAAGATTCACTTTGTTTGCACAGTGCTATGAAACTTTTGGTGTGGCCCACCACACTTCTTAACAAAATCCATGAACGCATTGAAAATATCTACGCCTCTCGTTTGTCCTTTCAATGGCAAAATAGTGAGCAGCTCTTCTTTTGCACTCATGTCTAAAAAAAAAACATTCTGATAAAAACACAGAATTGTGCCACATCCATCATATCAGTCGACTCGTTAAACTGTAGAGAACACTCACAGGCGCTAATGTCCCTCTTCAGTTGCTCCTCGACGTCCTCCGACATCAACTTACACCGCCGTGTAACGGTATTCCGGGACAATTGCACGTCCTTAATAGCAGTCATGATGTCCGCCTTATTTTTACTGTCCCCAAAAAGCACGTCGGCAGCCTCCAGGAATACTTCTTTCACAACTTCGCCGTCTTTGAAAGACTTCATGTGTTTCGCAAGAACGTGACTGACACGATAAGATGCTAGGGTAGCAGCCTTGCTCTTGTTGTTGGGCCTGGTAAAAATTGACTGCTGTGCATTTAGCTGTCCTTTCAGTTCCCTCACCTTTTGGGCACGTAGGGCAGAATTAGGAGGGAATTCCGTCTCGTAGCGTTTGTGCAACGTTTTGAAATGCCGCTCCAAATTACCCTTCTTTGGTAAAGCCACGCTCGCATTGCAGATGAGACAGATAGACTTTGAATTGGAATAAACAAAGAAATAATCATCCTCCCATTCGGAGTGAAAATTATATATTTTGGGCTTTTTTGCTTCTGCCAAAATTGCGGTCTTGTGTGTGCGTGGACTGTCACTCCTGTTGCCACGGACAACGTCAGCTAACTAGTGCCCTCTGCCCACCTGCCACGCCCTGACAAGGGGTCACGGCAATCACAAAGCTTTGATGCGTTCAAGTGCATTATTCTGGCGGCAGGAATATTATGTTATGGGACAGGGGTGGCCAAACTACGGCCCGCGGGCCACATGCGGCCCGTTGAGCTTTTTAATGCGGCCCATCTAATATTGGTATAACTGAGCCAGGGTTCCCGTGCTGATCTTAAAAAGCCTTAAAGTCTAAAATCCAACGATCCAATTTTTATTTATGTTAAATGTTTTGAGATTAATCAAGCTCGCGAGGTAAAGCCCCGATTAACGATAAAACAGAATATTGTTCTATTTTTAGACATCTCTCGGTCGACTGGGAATCGACTGGTTGGGCACCCCTGTCCTACAACAATACTATACTGTAAACAACACTATATGCTACGTATGATATACTATGTACTATACTTATGCTATACAACACTATACTATAACAATTCTGTACACAATAAAAATAACACTAAAGTGACTGATGGTTGATATGTACACAATTTTGCTGAAAGCATTTGAAAGTGCCGGTAGTGCAGCAGCATAATGAGTACAGTATGAGTCCAGAAATCAAGCAAAAGTATGTTGTACCTACTTCCCAGGTTGTGAATGTGTTTTGGAACTAAACGTGTGCCCACAGCTTGCACGGATGGAGAGGGGAACAAACACTTAAATCCAGACCGCTATAATAGCTTCTTATGTCCAATTCCACTAAAACTCAATTCCACTAAAACTCAATTCCACTAAAGCTCAATCCCTACTAACACTACTTTGTTTTTAGATCCCATTGTCCAATGAAACCAGAGACCTTCTCCTGGCGGCGGTGAGCGAGGACTCCACCATGGTCCAGATCCACCATGCGGTTGGGGCGCTCACCGCTCTGGGCCTCCCCCTGGCCTCGCAGGAGGTGGTGGCCGCCCTCCGGGCTCGCATCAACAAGGAGGAGAACGTCGTGGCGTAAGCTCCCTCTTTGTTGGCTCATCCTGGATTGGAAATTTTAATTATTGTCTTATTATATGTTGGATGATGGGGACAAACTACAGTTTTACTATTTCATACATTTATAATACTAAAACTTTACTTTGTCCCTAAGAAGTGGTATGTGCATGAAACATGAATATTATTTAAGGGTATTATAGGGTATCTTCTCCATTCATGCTATTATATATTAAATCATGATCGTCCTGTGCCCCTCCGTGTCCTGATTTAGTATATAATAGTATGTAACTCAAAAGCCTGATTCAGCCTTTTGTGTCCAGGCTGTAGAAGGAGCTCTCATTTGGCTTCTGTAATATTACATATAATAATATTCTTATTGCTGTAATCTTTTCAATGGTTCTATTCACAGCGTGACCCTGGCTCTGCAGACTGCTTCACGCCTCTCCCAACAGGCTGAGCTCAGTGGATTTGTAGAGGAAATCGAAGTGAGTACCGCAACCATTTCTCCACCAAGAGGTGCTGCCGTGCCGCTCGGCAATACATATAGAAAAACAATAAGCTAATATTTACAATGCTACGTTCCTTTTCCTCACACTGTTTTCATGTTAATGGCGGTGAAGTGCATGTAGAAATGATTTTCTGTTTGACTCGTTTTTTTTCTTCTAGGATCTGACAGCTCGTTTGGACGATCTTGGAGGCCTTTACCTGCAGTTTGAGGAGGGACTCGAGGCAACCGCTGACTTTGTAGTGGCCGCCTACGCTCTGTCCGACCATGTGGAGGTGGAGCCCCCCTTGAAAGAGGTACCATCAAGCAACCATGGCAGCATGTGATTTGAGGTGGTCAGGTCATCAAAGGTGATCTCACTGAGCATGCCCCCCCCCCACAAACAGGACCAGGTCATCCAGCTGGTGAACTCCATCTTCAGTAAGAAGTCCTGGGACTCTCTGTCGGAGGCCTTCAGCGTGGCTGGGGCTGCAGTTGCCCTCTCCAGCAACCGCTTCCACGTGCCAGTGGTGGTCCGAGCCCAGGGCCCGGCCACGGTGTCCCACAGCCAGCCGACCCTGCAGGTAGACCCTGGCCCCCATCCACTGTCTTACATTCAGTCATCCAGTAGACTCTTTTCTCCAAAGTGACTTACATGTGAAGTTGATGCTCTCTGCTCTCTACACAAAATATTGTGTAACATTGACCATGTGTGTTTTCATCAACAGCTCCTGGTTACCGACATCCTGTCCCGGCCCCTGGCATCTGCTAGCGTGCTGGCAGAGTCCGCCAGCGCCCTGGCCACCAAGAGTGTTATCCTCAGCCAGACACCCTTCACCCTCAGGGAGTAAGTTTGATATGGGGGCCTGGTTATCCTTTTGAGAGAGTGTTTTGTATAGGGCCCTGGTTATCCCTTTGAGAGAGAGTGTTTTGTATAGGGCCCTGGTTATCCCTTTGAGAGAAAGTAAGTTTGATATAGGGGCCTGGTTATCCCTTTGAGAGAAAGTAAGTTTGATATAGGGGCCTGGTTATCCCTTTGAGAGAAAGTAAGTTTGATATAGGGGCCTGGTTATCCCTTTGAGAGAAAGTAAGTTTGATATATGGGCCTGGTTATCCATTTGAGAGAAAGTAAGTTTGATATAGGGGCCTGGTTATCCCTTTGAGAGAGAGTGTTTTGTATAGGGCCCTGGTTATCCCTTTGAGAGAGAGTGTTTTGTATAGGGCCCTGGTTATCCCTTTGAGAGAGAGTGTTTTGTATAGGGCCCTGGTTATCCCTTTGAGAGAAAGTAAGTTTGATATAGAGGTCTGGTTATCCCTTTGAGAGAAAGTAAGTTTGATATAGGGGCCTGGTTATCCCTTTGAGAGAAAGTAAGTTTGATATAGGGGCCTGGTTATCCATTTGAGAGAACGTAAGTTTGATTTAGGGGCCTGGTTATCCCTTTGAGAGAAAGTCAATTTGATATAGGGCCCTGGTTATCTCTTTGAGAGAGTGTTTTGTATAGGGCCCTGGTTATCACTTTGAGAGAGTGTTTTGTATAGGGCCCTGGTTATCCCTTTGAGAGAAAGTAAGTTTGATATAGGGGCCTGGTTATCCCTTTGAGAGAAAGTAAGTTTGATATAGGGGCCTGGTTATCCCTTTGAGAGAACGTAAGTTTGATATAGGGGCGTGGTTATCCCTTTGAGAGAGAGTAAGTTTGATATAGGGGCCTGGTTATCCCTTTGAGAGAGAGTAAGTTTGATATAGGGGCCTGGTTATCCCTTTGAGAGAAAGTAAGTTTGATATATGGGCCTGGTTATCCATTTGAGAGAAAGTAAGTTTGATATAGGGGCCTGGTTATCCCTTTGAGAGAGAGTGTTTTGTATAGGGCCCTGGTTATCCCTTTGAGAGAGAGTGTTTTGTATAGGGCCCTGGTTATCCCTTTGAGAGAGAGTGTTTTGTATAGGGCCCTGGTTATCCCTTTGAGAGAAAGTAAGTTTGATATAGAGGTCTGGTTATCCCTTTGAGAGAAAGTAAGTTTGATATAGGGGCCTGGTTATCCCTTTGAGAGAAAGTAAGTTTGATATAGGGGCCTGGTTATCCATTTGAGAGAACGTAAGTTTGATTTAGGGGCCTGGTTATCCCTTTGAGAGAAAGTCAATTTGATATAGGGCCCTGGTTATCTCTTTGAGAGAGTGTTTTGTATAGGGCCCTGGTTATCACTTTGAGAGAGTGTTTTGTATAGGGCCCTGGTTATCCCTTTGAGAGAAAGTAAGTTTGATATAGGGGCCTGGTTATCCCTTTGAGAGAAAGTAAGTTTGATATAGGGGCCTGGTTATCCCTTTGAGAGAACGTAAGTTTGATATAGGGGCGTGGTTATCCCTTTGAGAGAGAGTAAGTTTGATATAGGGGCCTGGTTATCCCTTTGAGAGAACGTAAGTTTGATATAGGGGCCTGGTTATCCCTTTGAGAGAACGTAAGTTTGATATGGGGTCTGGTTATCCCTTTGAGAGAGAGTAAGTTTGATATGGGGCCTGGTTATCCCTTTGAGAGAGAGTAAGTTTGATATGGGGCCTGGTTATCCCTTTGAGAGAGAGTAAGTTTGATATGGGGGCCTGGTTATCCCTTTGAGAGAGAGTAAGTTTGATATGGGGCCTGGTTATCCTTTGAGAGAGAGTAGTTGATATGGGGCCTGGTTATCCCTTTGAGAGAGAGTAAGTTTGATATGGGGGCCTGGTTATCCCTTTGAGAGAGAGTAAGTTTGATATGGGGCCTGGTTATCCCTTTGAGAGAGAGTAAGTTTGATATGGGGGCCTGGTTATCCCTTTGAGAGAACCTTTTGCCATGGGGGTGCTACTTCTCTTAGTTCCATGGAGCCTGTCGACAGGACCAGTTATCCCCCCCCCACTGGCTTTAAAGTAGTGAAGTGAAGATATAGTGACAATAAAGGCATCTATTCTTAACAAACGTACTAATACTCTTTACCGGCAACCATCATTGATTTAAATTTTTTTATAAAAAAGCGTATGAGACAAAAAGCAAATATACATCTTTATTTTTTCAGGTTATTATTGTAGTGTGGTGCTAGAGTTGTGCCCCCAGAGTTGTGTTGGTAGTACAGGTAATCGGTGCATCCAATTTCAGGGGCTAGGTCTGTAGAGCCTTTGTTGACTTTAAAGGGGTTTCCCTTCTCTTTTCCTCCCCCTAGTGGCGTGTTTGAGCTCAACTTCATGTCCAGCCAGCCGGCCAGTGGCTACTACCAGTTCACCGTGGCCGTGAGCGGAGACAGCCGACTGGTAGCCAATCAGGTTGAGGTAAGCTGACACACTTGTCACTAAACACGGGTCACTGCTACTCACAAAGCAGTACCAGTTGAACGTTTCAAAGTAATGGCTCAGGAATGGGTGGGTGACGTACTTTGGGACTTTGACTTGTGCCGAATGTCAGCAAGACTAAGGAGCTCATGGTGGAGTTCAGGAGCCACCGGGGCCCCCACCATCAGGTGGACTGGACGGGACACCGGTGGAAGTCGTCAGTTGCTTCCGTTTCCTAGAGGTACAGATTTCCGACAACCTGGTGTGGACCCCCGCAACACGATGGTCATGCTGAAGAAGGCACACCAGCGCCTCTATTCTCTGCGGTGCCTCAGGAGAAGCGGAATAGTCCAGAGGTGGCTAGTGAACTTCTACCGTGGCCCCGTAGAGAGCGTCCTGATGGGTGGCGTCACCGTGTGGTACGGAGACACCACTGGACGGGACAAGAAAGACATCCAGAGGGTCGTGAGGACGGCAGAGAAGATCATCGGGTGTGCACTTCCATGCATTGAGGAGATCTTTAGGACAAGATGTATGAAGAAGGCCACGTCCATCATAAAGGACTGCAACCACCCCGGGCTCCATCTCTTCTCCCCCCTACCGCCGTTTCCTCAGCATCCGTACAAGGACCACCAGGTTCAAGGATAGTTTTTATCCACAGGCATTGACCTACTGAACTGCTAGGAGTGCTGCCACTATCATAACATTGTCATTAATATTACACTTATATGTAAGTCATACTTTAGTTGACTTACTGGATTTATTATTCATTACTCATTACAGTTACTGCACTGTTCTGCACTGTATTCTCGATGATGCTGCACTACTCGCACTTTAAAATGCTTTTAAATGCTTTAGGTCTGGACCACTCAGTTTGTTGGCCATTTATTTGTTTCGTCCACTAAAGTGTTTTTTCATTTTCTTTCAAATCTTTCCTGAACTGCTCTCCCCTCCGCAGCTTAAAGTGAAGGTGTCCACAGAGGTGGCCATTACCAACATGGACCTGTCCATTGTTGATCGGGACCAGAGCATCGGCACAAAGACCACCAGGTAAGGAACCGCTCATCGTATGACCAAACTTCTTAGGCCTGGAAACTAGTTTTGAGGGAGTAATATTGGTGTAATAGGTGACAGGTGTAATATTCCAACATTTTTATATTTTTATTTTTCTAATCCAGGGTAGAGTACCCCTCTAAATCCAAGGCGTCCTTCACGGCAGACAGCCACCAGAACTTCGCCATGGCCTTCCAGCTGGTGGACGTGAACACTGGGGTGGAACTTACCCCTCATCAGGTAGGCTCTCTGGTGTAACTGGACTGTTCTACTCTTCCTCAACCACTGGCAGGAAACCAAGTCATCGAGCCAATTTGTACATTTTGGTCATTTTTCAGACTTTCGTCCGACTCCAAAGCCAGAAGACGGGCCAGGAGGTGGTGTTTGTGGCCGAGCCCGACAGCAAGAACCTCTACAAGTTTGAGCTGGACATGGCGGAGCGCAAGTCTGAGTTCGACTCCATGTCTGGCACCTACTCCCTGCACCTCATGGTGGGAGACGCCACCCTGGAGAACCCCATCCTGTGGAACGTGGTGAGCGCTCTGAGGAGGGATCTGGGTTGATTCTGTGACTGGCGATTTCTTGAGCTCTGGTCCATTAGAGAGTTGGACTAGCTTCAAGTTTCACAACCACCCCACTCGATTTCTTTTCAGTTGTAGCAGCTCGTAGCTTTGTTAAAAACTTGACGTAACATCGATCCTCCGTTCGCATAACCAGGCGGACGTGGTTCTGAAGTTCCTGGACGAGGAGGCCCCGGCTATCATCCAGCCCAAGACCCTCTACGTCCCCAAGCCTGAAATCCAGGTAACATACGGTCAAGGCCTTGCTGTGATCTGATTGGCTAGGTGAGGCCTGATCTCCTTGATGTCCTCCTCATGTGCAGCACCTGTTCAGGGAGCCTGAGAAGAAGCCCCCCTCAGTGGTGTCCAACGCCTTCACGGCCCTCATCCTGTCCCCCTTCCTACTACTGCTCATCCTGGTGAGCTCTTCTCTTTCGCTTTCTCTGTGGACACTTTGTTTAAAATAGATTAGACATACTGTTTCTTTTTGCTCTATATTTAATTTGTTTTACAGTAAAGCATTCTATATTTCCGTTCAGGATTTATTATTTTAATAATTATGGTTGATGGCGGTGCTGGGCTCAGTTGTTGATGGTGTATTCTTGTTCCAAGAAAAGCTCTTGAACGAAAATGCTGTGTGGTCTCGTCGATGAATGAGTGATGAATGAGTGATGAATGAGGGCCTCTTAATTGACTCCTGTTATTTCTGAATAGCAAACATTGTTTTGTTTTTTGTTTTTTTTACCACTTCCATTTGCAGTGGTGAATAAAATGCTATGACTGTAATGGACTCTTTTAGGTATCATTATTATTCATCTTTTTTTATATGCTTTTGTTTGCTTCCTCTCGGTCTCCCCTCTTTCTCTGGTTCTTTCTCTTTCGGTCTCCCCTCTCTGTCTCGGTCTCTTTCTCTCTCTGTCTCCCCTCTCTCTCTGTCTCCCCCCTCTCTCTGTCTCCCCTCTCTGTCTCGGTCTCTTTCTCTCTCTGTCTCCCCTCTCTCTCTGTCTCCCCCCTCTCTCTGTCTCCCCCCTCTCTCTCTCTGTCCCTCTGTCTGTCTCTTCTGTCTCTGGGTCTCTTTCTATCTCTGTCTCCTCCCTCTCTGTGTTTCTGTCTCTTTCCCTGTCTGTCTCTCTGTCTGTCTGTCTCTCTGTCCCTCTGTCTGTCTCTCTGTCTGTCTGTCTCTCTGTCCCTCTCTCTGTCCCTCTGTCTGTCTCTCTGTCCCTCTGTCTGTCCCTCTGTCCCTCTGTCTGTCTCTCTGTCCCTCTGTCTGTCTCTCTGTCCCTCTGTCTGTCTCTCTGTCCCTCTGTCTCTCTGTCCCTCTGTCTCTCTGTCCCTCTGTCTGTCTCTCTGTCCCTCTGTCTGTCTCTCTGTCCCTCTGTCTGTCTCTCTGTCTGTCTCTCTGTCCCTCTGTCTGTCTCTCTGTCCCTCTGTCTGTCTCTCTGCGTAGTGGATCAAGCTGGGGGCCAACATCTCCAACTTCAACATGTCTCCCAGCGCGGTGCTGTTCCATATCGGACACGCATGTGAGACCTCAGAACTCCACTGATGAATCTGTTGCATAACAGCAATTTCGCCCGCTATTGTTGAGGATAACAATACATTTGAGCAGCGACGTGTGGTGGCTATAGAAACCCAAACTGCTCTTTTGTTTAGTATTCATTGAAATAATGTTTCACTCCATGTGTTGCTATTTAGAGATGTGTTTATTGGTGTGTTTTATTTTTACTGTGTTGTTTATGAATCTCCGGATCAAGTATATTTTTTAAATAAGTTGTAAGTGTGGCACAGGCCCATTATCACTCATAACTCCCAACAGGCCCATTATCACTCATAACTCCCAACAGGCCCATTATCACTCATAACTCCCAACAGGCCCATTATCACTCATAACTCCCAACAGGCCCATTATCACTCATAACTCCCAACAGGCCCATTATCACTCATAACTCCCAACAGGCCCATTATCACTCATAACTCCCAACAGGCCCATTATCACTCATAACTCCCAACAGGCCCATTATCACTCATAACTCCCAACAGGCCCATTATCACTCATAACTCCCAACAGGCCCATTATCACTCATAACCTCCCAACAGGCCCATTATCACTCATAACTCCCAACAGGCCCATTATCACTCATAACTCCCAACAGGCCCATTATCACTCATAACTCCCAACAGGCCCATTATCACTCATAACTCCCAACAGGCCCATTATCACTCATAACCTCCCAACAGGCCCATTATCACTCATAACTCTCAACAGGCCCATTATCACTCATAACTCCCAACAGGCCCATTATCACTCATAACTCCCAACAGGCCCATTATCACTCATAACTCCCAACAGGCCCATTATCACTCATAACTCCCAACAGGCCCATTATCACTCATAACTCCCAACAGGCCCATTATCACTCATAACTCCCAACAGGCCCATTATCACTCATAACTCCCAACAGGCCCATTATCACTCATAACTCCCAACAGGCCCATTATCACTCATAACCTCCCAACAGGCCCATTATCACTCATAACTCTCAACAGGCCCATTATCACTCATAACTCCCAACAGGCCCATTATCACTCATAACTCCCAACAGGCCCATTATCACTCATAACTCCCAACAGGCCCATTATCACTCATAACTCCCAACAGGCCCATTATCACTCATAACTCCCAACAGGCCCATTATCACTCATAACTCCCAACAGGCCCATTATCACTCATAACTCCCAACAGGCCCATTATCACTCATAACTCCCAACAGGCCCATTATCACTCATAACCTCCCAACAGGCCCATTATCACTCATAACTCTCAACAGGCCCATTATCACTCATAACTCCCAACAGGCCCATTATCACTCATAACTCCCAACAGGCCCATTATCACTCATAACTCCCAACAGGCCCATTATCACTCATAACTCTCAACAGGCCCATTATCACTCATAACTCAACAGGCCCATTATCACTCATAACTCCCAACAGGCCCATTATCACTCATAACTCCCAACAGGCCCATTATCACTCATAACTCCCAACAGGCCCATTATCACTCATAACTCCCAACAGGCCCATTATCACTCATAACTCCCAACAGGCCCATTATCACTCATAACTCCCAACAGGCCCATTATCACTCATAACTCCCAACAGGCCCATTATCACTCATAACCTCCCAACAGGCCCATTATCACTCATAACCTCCCAACAGGCCCATTATCACTCATAACCTCCCAACAGGCCCATTATCACTCATAACTCCCAACAGGCCCATTATCACTCATAACTCCCAACAGGCCCATTATCACTCATAACTCCCAACAGGCCCATTATCACTCATAACCTCCCAACAGGCCCATTATCACTCATAACTCCCAACAGGCCCATTATCACTCATAACCTCCCAACAGGCCCATTATCACTCATAACTCCCAACAGGCCCATTATCACTCATAACTCCCCACACAGACGCTGCTTTGTTCCATTGTGGATCTAAAGATGGGACTACTTAGATTAGATTCAAATTCATTGAATTAGATTAAATTTCTAATTGATTAGAATCTAATAAATTTGATTCTAATTAATTTCACAATCTAATCTAATTAGTCCCATCTTTAGATACTTGCTGATGATTCACCGCTGTTGTCTTGTATCTTTCAGCCATGCTGGGCCTGATGTACGTTTACTGGACACATCTCAACATGTTCCAGACCCTCCAGTACCTGGCCATCATCGGCAGTCTCACTTTCCTGGCAGGCAACCGCATGCTGGCTCAGAAAGCTGTAAAGAGGTAGGTAACCTGAGACGCCTCCCTCCTCCGCCAGGCTAGGGGATGGCTTCCAGAGAGCCCTTGACCTGGACGGGACAGCCCCCCTCACTCCCCCGGAGTTCAAGGGCTGGAGCCCACAGTGGCTGTTCCTCACTAGGACTCCACTGGTCTCCCTCTCAGGCCGCACACGTGTGGCCCTCAGAGTAAGAGTTGGTGCCCTCTGTGGTTCTGGGAGATAAGCTGCTTCTCAGTAACTGTTTTCATGCTTTCCACAATTAGAGCCCTAAAAAGGCTAGCAAGGCAGATTTTGGTCACTGAAGACTCAAATCCTCTGATACTTGACACTGCTTGACACACAGAAGGACCGTGGGTCTTTAATCTGTAGTCTAGGACTACATACACCCAGTGTAATATCTCATATATATATATCTGTATTGAGGAATTGACTGGTCCTTGATTGGCAGACTCTCTCGCTCTCCCCCCGCTGTTTATTAGTGTGTAATTGCTCCCTGTTCCTCTCTCTGTCTCTTTCTCTAAACTCCTGCTTACTTCACTCTAAATCTCTCCTTTACTCTTTCAGGATTGCCGCTGAGCAAAGTTTTAGGTTGGCAAAGTATAGGAGCCTTCGTTAATGGCCTCCTTAGTAACAAAATGGATGGTCCTCAAGGCCAAAGTAAGGGCATCCTTAAGGATTTGAATCCCAGCACATCTCCATCCTTAGCCAGAAGAATGCATGGCTGCTCATTCACTGTGTAGTCCTTGAGTTGCATTACATGTACTTGACCCCGCCTCCTTCCTCTTCCTCCTTTTCCTGGTTTCTCCCCCTCCTGTCTTCATCTTGCCGCAGTCATAACAGCAGCACCACTAATTGCTCCATGGATGTATCCCACAGTGTTGTCTGTGTACCATTCTGGTGCTGTGTGTGTGTTTACTGGTTACCGTTTAATATATTTGCAGTGTCAAGTTTGCCATAATATTCCTAATCAAATTATGCAAAGACTTGTTGTTTTGCATTAGTTTTGTTTTATTTCCATGAAGGAATACATGTTATGCTGCCCACAGAACTGCATGAGACTGGCCAAATCCTGTTTATAAGACGGACCATGTGGACTTCATGTGATTAAACTTTAGTTTTCTCTTGCAGAATGGAGAAGAAATGAGGACGCACAATTTAAAGAAGATTACCCCCCCCCCCCCCAAGGATACATTAATGAACACATGCTATTTGAGAATAAAAGGCCCTGGTATTTATTTAAATACAAATGCCACGATTTTGAAATGCAAAGGTTTTTTTGGTTTGTGTTTTTTTACTTATTTTTTCTCACTCAAATGACTGTCTTCCAGTGATGGGACGGAGGCCTTTTTTCCCCCATATTTCTACTGAGGGCTGAGATGCTCCCCATGGCTGCACTTCATGCCCATGTTATGATGTGTCCAAAAGGCCAGTCGGCCAGAGAGCTGTGGTCATTTGTGGTGTCTGGTTTGGAATTGAGTTGAGTTTCTCTGGTGGTTGTTGGTTCTTTTTTTGTTGTACATTCCTGTTCCTACGGCTGAATGCCCACCTGGTCTTGTAAAAAAATTAATAAAATAAAATCAAAGTTGGTTTTGTTCTACAGCTGTAAACTCATCGTACCAACATAGCACTGATTTGTCTCTAGCCGTTCGGATCCTAGCCGTCTAAAGAGTCAATAAATTGTGGATTATGTTAGCAATTTCAAGAAACTAGGTGTTTTTTAATGAAAAAGATTGAATAAAAAATAATTGTACAATATACATTGTCCTATGATTCTCTCGTCCTCCAGAAGTATGAGTCGATTTTAAGCAGAGGCTTTGTGTTACATGGCTTTAATGGGGAAATATTTTCATTTGTGAGGATCATTTATCTTAAGTATCCTAAAATGAGTCATTTAAAAAACAACTAATAAATGGGAGTGGCTGAATGTGGCGCTTGGTTTATACAATACACTTAGATTTATAATAAACATTGTCCAAGATCAGTAACGTAGGATCTCTTGTTCAAGCCTGGTTTCTGGTTGGACACCAAGAGGACATTCTGTATTATTTGGTCAAATCAAAACAAAGTTGATGCAGGCGTTTCAGTGTGTAACGCTGGCAGGCTTTGGCACTGGTAACCTTCTGGTATACTCCACTGTACGCCCGTCTGTGGAACGACCTGGGGCCCTCTTTATAGGTCCTCTTGTAGATACCCGACTGGTGTCTATTCACAAAGTCTACACTTTCATCTCTGAAAAAGAAAGCAGTCTTTGTCAAGACATACAAGAGTCCTTTATGTAATTACTGCTATTTAATATTTGTCATTTTGAAGACACTTCATACACAAGAACTGTGAATTCAAATTGAGATGCATGTCAATGTATGAGCAGGTTAGGGTATCTTGCTCAAGAGCACCTACAGGTTAGGCTGCAGACATTGGGGGATCGAACTCGGTAATTTTCGGACTGCGAGTCAAACGCCACATCATTTATTGGCAGTAATGGTGGTGTACCGTAGTCTTTTTCCCATGATTGTCTGAAGGAACTTCCTGGCGGAGATCCTCCCCAGGACCTTCCTGTAGCTGTTAGTGAAGACTGCATCTGCATGTCGCCCTAAACTGGAATGAGACATTTGGACAGTCCATTTTAATTAAGGGATGTCTATTATACCATAGTCATAGACCTTGGGAATGGAAGGACAAAACAGCTGTTTATTGTTATGTCTATACACATGCCAGATACATGCCATTAATGAGCAGGTAGGGGTTATACATACAGGTCAAATATGCTATGATGGTAGGTAGGGTGCAGTCATTGGGAATCAAACCCAGAACCAAGTTTTGCCTTTGTAATTAATTGCCAAATCAGCTTGAAGGATAACCATCACCACGATGCTGACCGTTGATGTGTCTTGTATCTCAACATCATGTGACATCATCTGACATCAGATGATGAGAAAAAACTGACCGCAGCTCCACTGGCTCCATAGAGGGAGCTCCAGCTTTCTCCAACAGTCTTAGTGGATCCTCTATGGAGGACGTCAACCGAATGGAAGTGTCTCTCTGGCCCAACCTAAAACACAGTCATGCAATAATGCAATCAGGTTAATATCCCACTAGGACACTTGAGTAGATTTGAGTAGTGACCTAGAATAGAAACATGTTATTTTTACACGATACCAAAACAATTGTACAGCAACATGTTATTTTGGTGAGGTGTAAGTAACATTATTCTAAATGCTAAATTGCCACTTATCTGTCCTTTTGTGCTTAAATGTCTGCGCTCTTTGCCATTGAAATTGATTGTCTGGGAAGTGCTGGGGAAATGAATAGAATGGCTGATCTAACCCTTTTCAGCACAAGATTGAAGGGCACTGCGCTGCACATAGAGAACAAGGCCTATATCTTTGTTTATCCTCTGGGCACAGTCATGTCATCATTTGATTTACAAAGGTAGTAAAATAAAACAGACAATCGTACAATCAACAGGTTTCAAAAGACAACATAAAACATATTTGTAGTACAGTTGCAAGAAAAATGTGAACCCTTTTAAATTACCTGGATTTCTGCATAAATTGGTCATAAAATGTGTTCTGACCTTCATCTAAGTCACAACAATAGACAAACACAGTCTGCTTAATTCCACACAAACAATTTTATGTTTTTTTGAACACACCATGTAAACATTCACAGTGCAGGGTGGAACAAGTATGTGAACCCCTATGCTAATGACTTCTCCAAGAGCTAATTGGAGTCAGGAGTCAGCCAACCTGGAGTCCAATCAATGAGACGAGATTGGAGGTGTTGGTTAAAGCTGCCCTGCCCTATAAAAAACACACCAGTTTTGAGTTTGCTATTCTCAAGAAGCATTGCCTGATGTGAACCATGCCTCGCACAAAAGAGCTCTCAGAAGATTAAGAATTGTTGACATGCATAATAATAATAATAATGCCGGCTTTGCATAAAGCTGGAAAGGGTTACAAAAGTATCTCTAAAAGCCTTGATGTTCATCAGTCCATGGTAAGACAAATAGTCTATAAATTGAGAAAGTTCAGCACTGTTGCTACTCTCCTTAGGAGTGGCCGTCCTGTAAAGATGACTGCAAGAGCACAGCGCAGAATGCTCAATAAGGTGAAGAAGTGTGGTCAGAAGAGTGTCAGCTGAAGACTTCCAAAAATCTCTGGCACATGCTTACATCTCTGTTGACAAATCTACAATATGTAAAACACTGAACAAGAATGGAGTTCATGGGAGGACACCACGGAGGAAGCCACTGCTGTCCAAAAAAAACATTGCTGAACGTTTGAAGTTTGCAAAAGAGCACCTGGATGTTCCACAGCACTACTGGCAAAATATTCTGTGGACAGATGAAACCAAACTTGAGTTGTTTGGAAGGAACACACAACACTATGTGTGGAGAAATAAAGGCACAGCACACCAACATCAAAACCTCATCCCAACTGTGAAGTATGGTGGAGGGGGCATCGTGGTTTGGGGCTGCTTTGCTGCCTCAGGGTCTGGACAGATCGCTGTCATCGACGGAAAAATGAATTCCCAAGTTTACCAAGACATTTTGCAGGAGAACTTAAGACCATCTGTCCACCAATTGACGCTCAACAGAAGATGGGTGATGCAACAGGACAATGACCCAAAGCACAGAAGTAAATCAACAACAGCATGGCTTCAACAGAAGAAAATACACCTTCTGGAGTGGCCCAGTCAGAGTCCTGACCTCAACCCGATTGAGATGCTATGGCATGACCTCAGGAGAGCGATTCACACCAGACATCCCAAGAATATTGCTGAATTTAAACAGTTTTGTGAAGAGGAATGGTCCAAAATTCCTCCTGACCGTTGTGCAGGTCTGATCTGCAACTACAGGAAACGTTTGGTTGAGGTTATTGCTGCCAAAGGAGGGTCAACCAGTTATTAAATCCAAGGGTTCACATACTTTTCCCACCCTGCACTGTGAATGTTTACATGGTGTGTTCAATAAAAACATGAAAACATATAATTGTTTGTGTGGTATCAGTTTAAGCAGACTGTGTTTGTCTATTGTTGTGACTTAGATGAAGGTCAGAACACATTTTATGACCAATTTATGCAGAAATCCAGGTAATTCCAAAGGGTTCACATACTTTTTCATACAGAGCCTTAAAGGTAATCATCACATCTTAAAATGTACTGTAAAACCTACTGGGAGGCAGTGTAAAGAGACTAAAACCTACTGGGAGGCAGTGTAAAGAGACTAAAACCTACTGGGAGGCAGTGTAAAGAGACTAAAACCTACTGGGAGCCAGTGTAAAGAGACTAAAACCTACTGGGAGGCAGTGTAAAGAGACTAAAACCTACTGGGAGCCAGTGTAAAGAGACTAAAACCTACTGGGAGCCAGTGTAAAGAGACTAAAACCTACTGGGAGCCAGTGTAAAGAGACTAAAACCTACTGGGAGGCAGTGTAAAGAGACTAAAACCTACTGGGAGGCAGTGTAAAGAGACTAAAACCTACTGGGAGCCAGTGTAAAGAGACTAAAACCTACTGGGAGCCAGTGTAAAGAGACTAAAACCTACTGGGAGGCAGTGTAAAGAGACTAAAACCTACTGGGAGCCAGTGTAAAGAGACTAAAACATACTGGGAGCCAGTGTAAAGAGACTAAAACCTACTGGGAGGCAGTGTAAAGAGACTAAAACCTACTGGGAGCCAGTGTAAAGAGACTAAAACCTACTGGGAGCCAGTGTAAAGAGACTAAAACCTACTGGGAGGCAGTGTAAAGAGACTAAAACCTACTGGGAGGCAGTGTAAAGAGACTAAAACCTACTGGGAGCCAGTGTAAAGAGACTAAAACCTACTGGGAGGCAGTGTAAAGAGACTAAAACCTACTGGGAGGCAGTGTAAAGAGACTAAAACCTACTGGGAGCCAGTGTAAAGAGACTAAAACCTACTGGGAGCCAGTGTAAAGAGACTAAAACCTACTGGGAGCCAGTGTAAAGAGACTAAAACCTACTGGGAGGCAGTGTAAAGAGACTAAAACCTACTGGGAGGCAGTGTAAAGAGACTAAAACCTACTGGGAGCCAGTGTAAAGAGACTAAAACCTACTGGGAGCCAGTGTAAAGAGACTAAAACCTACTGGGAGGCAGTGTAAAGAGACTAAAACCTACTGGGAGCCAGTGTAAAGAGACTAAAACCTACTGGGAGGCAGTGTAAAGAGACTAAAACATACTGGGAGCCAGTGTAAAGAGACTAAAACATACTGGGAGCCAGTGTAAAGAGACTAAAACAGGAGCGATGTGATCACATATCTTGGTTCTGGTGAAGACTAGTAGCTGAGTTCTGTACAGTCTGGAGTCGGTTCAGGCAATTAAAAAAGGCTGTAATCCAGGCGTCACGAGAGGAAGATGTGTAAAATGGACTCTGTGTCTTTAAAAGTTAACAGAGGTGGTATTTTTATATAAATAAATATAAAATATTTCTAAGATGATGAAATCATGATTGCACAAGCTTTGTGGTGTGCAGCTCAAAATGTAGCTTTCTGTAAAACCAAATAGCATGAATCCATGCAACGGGCTTGATATGATCTAATAGGGAACCAGCCCAAGGCAGAATTTGTGCTGTCATTAAGTGAACTCAGCATTCCAGTCTTTCTTTATACAGGCTTCCTCATGGCCACATGTATATAGAAAATAAAAATGTGTCAGTTTATGTTTATAGATTTATATATATGTTTATATAAATATGTTTACAGTTGTAAACATATTTTGGAGGGGGCATGTGAGTTAAACCTTGTGTCAACGACATGTCAGTACTGCACTGAGACACTCATGTCAATGATTATGTATGGGGCTTTTTGAATAAAGCATAATGATACTTCTGTTTCTTTTCAGTAATTGAGTTTATTCATATTAGAGGTTTTCATCTTGCTGATATAATATATACAGTATATATATATATATATGTATATATACATATATATATATATATATATATGTATATATACATATATATATATATATGTATATATACCAGTGGTGAAGCGTCAGGGCCTTCAAGGTATTCAGAGAAGACCCTGGAACTCTCAGATGAAACAAAAAAAAATCGAATTAATTGTATTAATAAAATGTAATACAATTTAATCAAATTTAATCAAATTTAAATCAAATGAATAAATGAGAATGGTATCTGTGTTGTTATCTGTTATATTACAGTGTTACGGTGATTTGTTTGTCTTTCTCGGTCCATGCACGACGCATTTGAGTGGTTTTGTGTTGGAAAAACAATGCAACCAATCAGATATTTTTCTAGGTTGCTGGGAAGAATATCCTTCAACCAAAGTATTCCCGATGACTTTGGCCCTTAGACTGAATGAGAGCGTACGTTTGGATTGACAATTTGATCAACCAATCATATAGTGATTTGTAGCCAATGGGCGTATTCTTTCAGATTTCCCCACAGCTCAATAGGGAGCTAGCAGGTTTTTACGTCCAAATGGCGAAGGAGAAGACGATGGGCTGTTACTTCACTACATGGACACTGCTTTACTAACTATGGTACACTTGGAAATTGGCTGCGACAATCTTATCTGCCTAAATGAGATAAAGTGACTCCTCCGTGACGTCCGTCTGACTAGAACAACGGAATTTTCGAATGGGGTGGTGGTGGTGGTGGTCCACAGCAGGGGTTCCCTAAGTGGGGGTCGCGATCGCGACATACCCCCCCCCCCCCCCCCCCGTTGGACTTCACAATGTTCGCGATCGCGACATACCCCGCCCCCCCACCCCATCGGATGGTGATAGTGGGGGGGTCGCCAGTCTCCAGTCTGTTATTTTGGGGGTCGCGGGCTGAAAAGTTTGGGAACCCCTGGTCTACAGAAGGTCCAGTTGGGATAGACACGCTTCGCCACTGATATATACATATATATATATATATATATATGTATATATATATATACATATATATGTATATACTCGAGGAACCATCACCTTATCGTGGTGGAGAGGTTTGGGTGTCCCTGTGAACCTGAGAGCTGTGTTGTCTGGAGCCTAGTGCTCCTGGTAGGGTCTCCCATGGCCGATTGGTCTCAGGGGAGGGGCCAGACAAAGAATGGTTCAAAAACGTCAATGGATAAACAACCAGAAGAAGTGATGTTACCCTGCCTGGAGGACGCCTGGAGTATTCAGCCTTCTTGGACACCCTGGATGGAGTCCTGCATGGGGCTCCTATAGGGGACTCCATAGTCCTCCTATAGGGGACACCATAGTCCTTCTGGGAGACTTCAACACACACGTGGGCATCGATGGGGAAACTTGGAGGGGCGAGATGGGAACCGGGCGGGGTTTTGTTATTGAACTTTTGTGCTAGTCGTGGATTGGCCATAACAAACACCATGCTCAAACGGATGCTCATAAGTGAACATGGTACCAGAGTACCTTAGGCCCAAGGTCAATGATCCATTTTGTTACGTGTCATCTGACCTGAGGCCACATGTTTTGGAAACTATGGGGGGAGAGAGGGGCTGTCAACTGATCACCATCTGGTGGTGAGTTGGGTCAGGTGGCGAGGGAAGCCTCTGGACAGACCTGGTAAGCCCAAACGTGTAGGTGAAATGGGAACGTCTGGTGGATGCCCCTGTCCGGGAGACCTTCAACAAATGTCTCTGGCATCTCTGTGGAGGCTGGGGACATTGAACCAGAGTGGTCATTGTTCAAAGCTTCTATTGCTGAAACTGCGATTGTGAGTTGTGGCCGTCGGGCTGAAGAAGGAGGCCCTATTGACAGGCCAAGAGGACTGCAGCCTCAGCCGTAGCGGAGGCAAAGCAGCAGGTGTGGGAGGAATTCAGAGAAGCCATGGAGAAGGACTTTCAGTCTGCACCAAAGCAGTTCTGGCAAACTGTCCGGCTCCTTAGGAAGGGGGAGCGGGATCCATCCAAGCTGTTAACTGTAAGAGTGGGACACTGCCGACCTTAACTGAGAAGGTGATTGGGCGGTGGGAGGAGCTCTTTGAGGAACTCAAACCCACTAACCCATATAGTCGACCTTCAGATTGAAGAGGAACAATGTGGATTCCGATCTGGTCGGGGAACAACAGACCAGCTATTCACTCTTGCAAGGATCCTGGAGGGGGCTTGGGAGTATGCCCATCCGGTCTACACATGCTTTGTAGATTTGGAGAAGGTAAATACTATGGGGGGGGGGGGTGCTGCAGGGGTATGGGGTGCGGGAGTCACTACTGAGGGCCATCCTATCTCTGTACTCCCAAAGCAAGAGCTGTGTCCGGATTCTCGGTAGTAAGTCGGGCCTGTTCTCAGTGGGTGTTGGCCTCCGCCAGGGCTGCTCTTTGTCACCCATCCTGTTTGTGATATTCATGGACAGGATTTCATGTCATGGAGGGGAGGGGTTGCAGTATGGTGGGCTCAGGATGTCATGTCATGGAGGGGAGGGTTGCAGTATGGTGGGCTCAGGATGTCATGTCATGGAGGGGAGGGGTTGCAGTATGGTGGGCTCAGGATGTCATGTCATGGAGGGGAGGGGTTGCAGTATGGTGGGCTCAGGATTGCATCGCTTCTGTTTGCAGATGGTGTGGTGTGAAGCGGCTGGGATGAGGCCATGGTTCACAGCAGGAAACCGGTGGATTGTCTACTCCAAGTAGGGAGGGAGTCCTTATCCCAAGTGAAGGAGTTCAAGTATCTCGGGGTCTTGTTCTCGAGTGAGGGGAGGATGGAGCGTGAGATTGACCGAGCAATTGTGCAGCGGGAGCGGTACTGGGTGCCCTTTACCGCACCAAAAGAGAGCTGAGCCAGAAGGCAAAGCTCTCGATCTACCGGTCAGTCTTCGTTCCTACTCTCACCTATGGTCATGAACAATGGGTAATGACCGAAAGGCGGAGATCGGGAATACAAACGGCCAAAATGAGGAGTGGCTGGAGGGTGGCTGGTGTCTCCCTGAGGGATAGGGTGAGAAGCTCAGTCACTCGTGAGAGACTAGAGCCGGAGTAGAGCCGCTGCTTCTTCGTGAAGAAAGGAGCCAGTTGAGGTGGTTTGGAAGGACCATATAGTAAGGATGCTTCCTGGTCGTCTCCCAAGGGAGGTTTTCCAGGCACATCCAGCTGGGAGGAGACCACAGGCAGACCAAGGTACAGGTGGAGTAATAATCAGTCAGAGCTGTTCAATATTGCCAGGGAGAGGGACATTTGGAGTCCCCTGCTGAAGCTGCTACATCTGCGACCAGACCCATATAAGCGGTAGACAATGGATGGATGGATATATATATATATATACAGTATATATACTATATATGTATATATAATTATTACTATTGACTTCTTTTTTTTCTCCAATTTAAACACAAACAACAGTTTGAGACCAGAAATACATTCATTTCACAGACACACTCATCTCATCACTCATCAGACTTTTCAACCTTGCACCTCTTGGTGGAAAGGGGGCGTGTCTGTCATAAACCTGCCTATTGCCATTAATGCTAAAATACGGGGTCTGCGGATCGAGGTCAGAGAAGGCCAAGGTTCCCAGTTTGGTCCCCACACCTAACCCAACAAGGTGGTCAAATCTCAGGTTGGTAGGACCATATCCAAAGACGAATGTAATGGTAGATCTGGAATGGACTCTTCGATCTTACCGCGGGGCGCTGTTGTACAGCCATATAATACCATTTAAACTCGGGAGGTTATAGCGCCCCCTCTCATAAAGGTATGATAGTTTAGTAGTGCAGTGGGAGTGTTTGAAAATAATCACAAATGTTGGTATGTCATTGATAAAATATTTATTTGTGTGACCATATATACAGGCAAATTGGACCAGTGTTTTGTATTTCAGGAGGGATTTGAACACCAAAGTACCTAAAACCTATTTAGTAGTATTAGTGTATTAGAGTATTTACTACTACTAATAATAACAATAATAGTATTTACTATGGGACAATGTCTTTCTTCGTATTAAGAAACATTAATACTGACTTGGCATTGTTCATTGTATACCCAGAGACCCCCCACATTGTACATCATCTCATCAGATTTTTAATTTTCTCAGGAAAATATGATTTTTGACTATTATTATTATTATTATTATTAGTATTAGTATTAGTATTAGTATCAGTATTAGTAGTATAAGTATTGAAAACAAGACTAACATTTGTTTAATACTAACAATCTATAGTAAACTCTAAAAGAAGAACATTAATCAATAGTTGCATTGGTTTGACCTATTGACACATTCTCTTGCCTGACCTGAAAGATGGATAGAGCGGGGAACAGGACAGGGACACCAACAGGCAGCACAACCCCAGCATGGCAGGACTCCTCATCATCATGTAGGTTCCGAGGAAGAGTGGATGACTGGAAGCATGGACAGAGTTGAGAGGAAAATTCATTAAATAACTTAATGTAAAACATTAAGCCATTCAGCCCATCCACCCTCACTTGGTCCATATTAATCAACATATCTCTGTATTGGGATTGAAGTTGCATCCACTTCATCATACTGTGTATAAATAGTGTCAAAAAAAATACAAATTTACAAACAACAAAACAACCAAAACTCCCCTGTTAACATGCAGTTACAAAGGTTAATATAACTGTCATTACACGAGAAACAAAAGACAACTGTAATGCTATTTTTAACAATCCTATTGACTTAATGCAACATGGTAATGCAATTGTAATTACCGTAAGTTGTCCGTGTGGTGAGCTGCTCCCCGCAGACCTCTAGTGTGATGCTCCTCTCCTCATGTCATCCATCTCCATCAGGTACCCAGGAACACTGAGTCTCAGGAGCCAGAGGACCTCTCAGTCCCGTGACGTCACTCTCTCTGTTCAGGTGTCATCATGAACTCTCCCCCCCCTCTATATTTCTCCATGTCCCTCTCTCCCTGTTTGGTTATTTTCTTTTTTCACTTACTTTCTCCAATTTTCGCCATTGCCTACATGACTATAAAAAGTAAAAAACGACTATAAAGCAGACTATTAACCATTATGTGTTATGTGTGTAAAAAAAAAAAAATGATAACACACATCACACATTGTGTTCAAATTTGCCTAACTTGGCAAACAAAAACAAAACAGGCTAGATATATTGCAATGAAACAGTAGAGCAATAAAACAGTGCAACATTTCAGAACATCAGTCTATTGGTCACATCACGTCTTCTCATCCAGCTCGTCTTCTACATCGCTGGTTGTTCCTCTCACTCCCGCTCACTCTTGCGCAGATGAACCTTGAATGGTTTGTTAACGACCACATCCAACACCTGCAGCTGGCTTGTCATTCCGCCCGGTATGATCACTAGGTCACTAGGTTTTGACTGGCTCAGTCAAGTGTCCACGGAAAGCATCCAGAATCAACATATTCCTCTTCTTTCTGAGTCCCCCACGCCGTCTGCCCCACACCACCTTGAGCCAGTCCACCACAAGCTCCGTCTCCATCCAGCCCTTTGCCTGGGCACTACCATAATGCCAGCTGGCTGCCTCTTTAGGTACAGTCACTGCCTCTTTAGGTACAGTCACTGCCTCTTTAGGTACAGTCACTGCCTCTTTAGGTACAGTCTTGCGTTTTAAAACCACGTACGGGGGACGTTTAGTCCCATCTGCGAGGCGCGTTAACATGAGCGTTACTCGGCTCTTCTCGTTTCCAGTAGTCTTCACAATCACTGATTTGTCGCCTTTCTTATGCACTGTGACAGATGTTGGCATGTCAAAATACACAGGCGTTTTTCTTTTTTCAAGTTGGTCGCTGTGTCTCTCCATTTCTAACTCTCCAGGTAACTGTTTTTATGTACTGTTACTTTAAGACTTTGAGTTACCGTATTGACCCGAATATAAGACGGGGTTTTTTTCCTAGAAAAAAATCTGAAAAAGAGGGGTCGTTTTATAATCGGGGTTTAGACTTTTCGATGTACCGTAATTTCACATGTAATTGCGCAACAACAGATCGCGCCAAACGAGTGTTCCGAGACACCGCGCGACACTTAAAGTAACTCAAAGTCTTAAAGTAACAGTACATAAAAACAGTTACCTGGAGAGATAGAAATGGAGAGACACCGCGACCAACTTGAAAAAAGTGGCTCAAAAGTAGGGCAAGTTAATAAACAGGAGAGACGAAGTTACGATGCCAATTTTAAGATAATGGTGATAAACGAAGCAGAGACATCAAACACCTGTCATTGCGACGCAGGACAATCCCAGCGCCTGCCCTCAGACTCCAGAGAGAAGCTACTGTCTTATCAGCGATATGTCATCAAGTTAAGGAAGAAGCACTCATACCCCCTTGATCAGATGGGCAATGCTGATCAAACGCCTGGCCTGTGTATTTTGACATGCCAACTGTCACTGTGCATAAGAAAGGCGACAAATCAGTGATCTACTGATCTACTGGAAACGAGAAGAGCCGAGTAACGGTCATGTTAACGCGCCTCGCAGATGGCCCCCGTACGTGGGGGATTATGGTAGTGCCCAGGCAAAGGGCTGGATGGAGACGGAGCTTGTGGTGGACTGGCTCAAGGTGGCGTGGGGGACTCAGAAAGAAGAGGAACATGTTGATTCTGGATGCTTTCCGTGGACACTTGACTGAGCCAGTCAAAACCTAGTGACCTAGTGATCATACCGGGCGGAATGACAAGCCAGCTGCAGGTGTTGGATGTGGTCGTTAACAAACCATTCAAGGTTCATCTGCACAAGAGATCCACAGAGTGGCTCCTGGCTGCTAATCACGCACTGACACCGTCTGGAAAAATCCAAAAGCCTGCAGTACGTTTGCTCTGTGAATGGATCTCGCAAGCATGGGCTGACGTTTCCCCAGAAAGCATGAATGGGTTTAAGAAATGTTGCGTATCAAATGCCATGGATGGCAGCGAGGATGACGTGATGTGGGAGGAGACGGGGAGCAGACACCGTGAGTGACGATAGCGGGAGTGAGAGGAACAACCAGCGATGTAGAAGACGAGCTGGATGAGAAGACGTGATGTGACCAATAGACTGATGTTCTGTTTCATTGCTCTACTATTTGATTGCACTACTGTTTTATTGCACTACTGTTTCATTGCAATCTATCTAGCCTGTTTTGTTTTTGTTTGCCAAGTTAGGCAAATTTGAACACAATGTGTGATGTGTGTTATCATTATTTTCCAAATAAATTATTTTCTTTATAAAAAAAAGATTTGGTCTTCAAAAAAATAAAAATATTTTTTTTCCAAAAATGAGTCTTGAAAAAGAGGGGTCGTCTTATAATCGGGGTCGTCTTATATTCGGGTCAATACGGTACTTTAAGTGTCGCGCGGTGTCTCGGAACACTCGTTTGGCGCGATCTGTTGTTGCGCAATTACATGTGCAATTACGGTACATCGAAAAGTCTAAACCTTGATTATAAGACGACCCCTCTTTTTCAGATTTTTTTCTAGGAAAAAAAACCCGTCTTGTATTCGGGTCAATACGGTAAATACAATAAAAGAGAAAAAAAACATATTTTTTCATTATATGTGAATATATTAACATTAAATCCTTGATTTATTTATAACTAGTATTTATTTGTTTTGAACTTTGCAATCTACGGTATTACAAATAAAACGGGTCTGCTTCTGGAACCACTCGGCTTGAAGCTTTGCAAGCCGGACGACAAGATGGAACGCACTGGGGACGTTTCTATCTGACGGACCTGAGGTTGGCCGCCTGGCTGCTGGTGGACCTGAACGATGGAACTGAAAGCCGTTAATTCGATATTGTAACTGACAACGAGACATGAGGACGAGTCACACCTCTACCAAACCCACCACACGGAGAGAGAGCGAAACACCACGTGTGCCTGCTAGACTCCTCTCGGCTACACTTCCACACATTAAGTCATTATATTATGGAGTGGATCAATACATTAAGACGTTTATTTCTCGCTCAACAACAACATCTGTCATGGAGACCGCGTTTCACACGACGCGGTGTTGGGTCGAGGTCCGAGACCGTTACCCCGCTACAGAGTCATGGGGCATCGCTGGATGACTTTAAGACCCGGGTGACTTGTGGTCCTTCTTTTAAAGACTTCGTGACGGGGTTGGCCGGGAACGGAACCCTCCCCGGTGGAACCCTCCCCGGGGAGGGTTCCACCGGGGAGGACGCTGAGCGCCATGCCTATCTGTCTGAGCACTGGGACCTGGGGAACGACAGGACAGGTGTGTGTGGGTGTGGGTGTGTGTGGGTGGTTCTGGTTCTGTGTGTGTGGTTCTGGTTCTGTGTGTGTATCTGGTTCTGTGTGTATCTGGTGCTAACACAAGTGGGGTTGTTGGAGTTAATGGTTTACTATTGCTATACTATTAACTAATACTGTGGTTATAGTATTAAAAAATACTGTAGTTACAGTATTAATGAATACTGTTGTTACAGTATTGATGAATATTGTTGTTACAGTATTAATGAATACTGTTGTTACAGTATTGATGAATATTGTTGTTACAGTATTAATGAATACTGTTGTTACAGTATTAATGAATACTGTTGTTACAGTATTGATGAATATTGTTGTTACAGTATTAATGAATATTGTTGTTACAGTATTAATGAATACTGTTGTTACAGTATTAATGAATATTGTTGTTACAGTATTAATGAATATTGTTGTTACAGTATTAATGAATACTGTTGTTACAGTATTGATGAATATTGTTGTTACAGTATTAATGAATACTGTTGTTACAGTATTGATGAATATTGTTGTTACAGTATTAATGAATACTGTTGTTACAGTATTAATGAATATTGTTGTTACAGTATTAATGAATACTGTTGTTACAGTGTGCTTTGAAACGTACGGCTGTCAGATGAATGTCAACGACACGGAGATCGCCTGGTCCATATTGCAGAAGAAGGGATACAAACGCACCCATGATCCCAATGAGGTACACAAGGACATGTGCTTGAATCCTAAGTAATCATTTGATGTAGGCGTTTTACGTTAAACCCTTTATTCTGTTTATGTCTACAGGCAGATGTTGTCCTTCTTGTAACATGTTCTATTAGGTAAGATAACAATGGGTACTAAATCAAAGTCTTGGCAACATTATAAATATATATTTTTTATATCAGAATATGACGTTGACTCGGATTTGCATGAATGTAGGATACTTTTAAGTCCTCCAAAATTCCCAACAGATAAAGTGTGTATTTTGTGTTAAAGAGAAAAAGCTGAACAAACCATCTGGAACAGACTGCAACAACTCACAGCCATGAAGAGGAAACGCTTAAAGACCCGCACACCAATGAAAATTGGCATTTTAGGTAAAGTAAACTGTTTTATGATACTATAAATAACAAAACTTGCATTATTATAATAAAACAAACCAATATGGAATGCTTTGTGTCCAGGTTGCATGGCGGAGAGGTTGAAGACCGAGCTCCTGGAGCGGGAGAAGCTGGTGGATGTGTTGGCGGGACCCGACGCCTACCGGGATCTCCCCCGCCTGCTGGCGGTTGCGGGCGGCGGGCGCCAGTCCAGCAACCTGCTGCTCTCATTGGAGGAGACTTACGCCGACGTCATGCCGGTCCACCGCGCTCCTCAGGGATACACTGCATTTGTGTAAGCCGTGCTTGGGAACCACCTTATATGCTCTCCAGAGATGGAACCTTTGGGCCGGTTGTTTCATTAGTTTGTCTGCTTTTGGTCAATTTCCAGCAAGCTGGTTTATGCTGAATATGTGAAACACACCATATCATATCATCATATCATACCATTTGAGCCACATCTACGGCAAACATAAGGGGCACTGTGAATGCTATATATCATACCTGTATATCTGCATGATGTCACCAAACTTGACTCCACAGGACAGCACAAATACATTATCTATCATATAGAGATGATGTGAGTCCCTTTGTTTATTCTAAATGCTCATGCTGATTGGTGAGATACTCAAAGGGGGTTTGGTGTCCATGGCGACCTGTGCCTTTGCAACCAATCTTTGCCACATTTGGTTCACATCTTCTACAGGGGAGCATGCATTGGTTTGTTAAACATGAGAATATTTCAGTGGCCTTAACCTATTTAGGTTAAATTGTTTATTTGGCCCCTTATATGGTTCTTAATCTAACGTTAGCCAATCACAAATGTAATCAGTTAAAGCCCCTCCTAACACACCTTACACACCTGTAAGGTCTCTCAACCCCAGACAGTCAAACTCTACAAGCACATAAGCACAATAAGTTCTAGGAGCTGTTGAAGATTAAGGTAAGCATTCAAATTAAATTATTATTTTATGATTGTTGTTGTACAATAACAATGATTATATGATGGCACCATTCATAGTCAGTATACATAGCAGTATTCATCATTTGTGTTACCACACTTGTGGTGTTCACCTTTCCTCAATGTGCAGCTGCAGATATGTCTATCTGTCTGGTCTATCTAGTCCTTGGAGAACATCACAAAGCTTCCTCTTGGTCTAACACATGAGAAAGGTAAGTGCACAGCTATTATAACCATAGCCTCCACATTTCACTAGGTTGGTCTGCAAAATGCACTCCAGCTCATATTAAATATTGTGTTTTCTTTATACAGGACTACTTTTTATTTGCCTTGATCGCTTCTTCCTTAAATGGAGATTAAATTAAGGTTTGTATCCACAGAAGGCAATGCATGTTGGTGTAATTAGCTCCCTTTGTATCGTTATCATAAACCTGCTATTTGTGAATGAGTGTCTGTATGTTAAGACTGGGAATGGCACAATTGGATTGTGCTCTTCATTACTCAATAAACTGAATTGTTTTGCCTAAACTGGTGTCTGATCCATTTTTTTCTTGGTCCTGTCTTTAAACCTTATCTCATAAAAGGTAGAGTTGGTGCACGTGGCACTATTGTACTGTAGGGGTGGTTGTATCCCTCCATAGTGTTGCTTGCCTTCTAGTTTATTGTTGGGCCTCCCCTGCAGGTCCATCATGCGAGGCTGTGACAACATGTGCAGCTACTGCATCGTTCCCTTTACCCGGGGTAGAGAAAGGAGTCGGCCCGCAAGCTCCATTCTGGACGAGGTTCGCCTTCTGTCCGACCAGGCGAGTTGTGAACTCATAACTTCAGATGGCCCTTTATAGAACAAGATCTATTTGTTTTTACATATTGCATAATCCCAAAGGCCATTTTTTTTCTTAAAGAGCTTCATACATTTTTATCAATGCTCTGATTATGGTTGTTAATCGATGCTTAGCTCTTGTAATTCAATTATTATTGTTTTTCAGTTTCTAAAACTTTATTTTTCACTACGATCTGTCATTGTGTTTCTACATGCACGGTTGTACGGGCGTGGCTCCAGGGGGTGAAAGAAGTGACCCTCCTGGGCCAGAATGTGAACAGCTACCGGGACCTGTCGGAGGAGCAGTTCCGCGGGCCAGACCCCACCCTGCTGAGCCGGGGCTTCAGGACCCTGTACCGCAGCAAGCAGGGGGGGCTGCGCTTCGCTGACCTGCTGGACAGGGTGTCCCGCGTAGACCCCGACATGAGGGTCAGATTCACCTCCCCACACCCCAAAGACTTCCCCGACCAGGTGAGCCCAAGTCAAGTCCAGTTTATTGTCACTTCACAGTTTACACAAGTATAAAGCAGTGAGTGAAAATCTTATGTGCAATACCCGACGACAGACAGCAGTATAAAACTACAAAACTGTATAAAGTTAAATGCAATTTATAAAATGCAATATATCGGCACAGAAAAAGAGCAATATGTATATATAAATCAATGTAATAAAATATACATTGTTATATGCTATACACCCTTGTTCAGCAGCCTGATGGCCTGACTGTGGAAGCTATCTCTACGCCTATTTGTGATGCGTTTGGCCTTGGCCACGCACCGCTGGTTGTATATATCCAGGAGGGAGGGGAGCTCACCTCCAACGATATACTGGGCCGTCCGCACCACCCTTTGAAGCGCTCTGCGCTCGAGTACAGGCGTTGTTGGGCCCTTTTCACCACGTGTGTGGTGTGCGTGGACCATGTGAGGTCCTCACAGATGTGCACACCGAGGAACTTGAAGCTACTGACCCTCTACTGCAACACCGTCGATGGAGATAGGGCCGTGCTCTCCTCTCTGCTTCCTGTAGTCCACGATCAGCTCCTTGGTCTTCTTGACGTTGAGGGCGAGGCTGTTCTCCTGGCACCACTGCTCCAGCGATCCAACCTCCTCCCTGTAGGCTGTCTCGTCGTCGCCGGCGATCAGGCCCATCACTGTCGTGTCGTCAGCAAACTTGATGATGACGTTGGAGCTGTGCATAGCCATGCAGTCGTGGGTGTAGAGGGAGTAGAGGAGAGGGCTCAGCACGCATCCCTGGGGGGCTCCCGTGTTGAGGATCAGTGGCTCTGAGGTGGTGCTGCCCATCCTCACCACCTGGCGGCGGTCCGACAGGAGGTCCAGTATCCAGCTGCACGTGGTTGGGGGCACACCTATACCTCTAAGCTTGGTGTCGAGCTTGGCAGGATCTATCGTGTTGAACGCTGAGCTGTAGTCCACAAACAGCATTCGCACATAACAGTTCTTTCCCTCCAGGTGGGATAGGGCAGTGTGGAGGGCCATGGCAATTGCGTCGTCCGTGGATCTGTTTTGGCGATATACAAATTGCCATGGGTCCAGCGTGGCAGGTAACACGGAGCAAATAAAGTCCTTGACCAACCTCTCGAAGCATTTGCTGACAATCGAGGTGAGGGCTACAGGTCTATAATCGTTCAGGCATGTTACCTTGGGTTGTTTAGGGACAGGCACGATGCTGCAAAGACCCCTGCCAACTGGTCTGCGCATGCTCTGAGGACGCGGCCCGGGATGTTGTCGGGGCCTGCCGCATTACGGATGTTCAACCGCTTGAAGGTGCGGCGCACATCCGCCTCCGAGATGTTCAGCACGGGCTGCCGTTCACGTCGAACCGAGCAAAAAAAGTATTTAGCTCTCCTGGGAGGGAGGTAGAGGAGTTCTCTACACAACTGGTTCTCCCTCTGAAGTTCGTTATCGTCTGTAGCCCCTGCCACATACCCCTCGCGTTGTGGCTCTTGAATTTCTCCTCCACTCTGTCCTTGTACTCCCGCTTGGCCCACTCAGTGCTTTTATATTGTGATGGAAAAGGAGACGATTCAAGTATATATATACGTATATATATATATATATATATATATATATATATATATATATATATATATATATATATATTATATATATATATATATAATATCGTCACTCGGTGTTGCTCAGGTTCTGAAGCTCATCGCGGAGCGAGGGAACATCTGCAAGCAGATCCATCTCCCGGCGCAGAGCGGCAGCAGCCCGGTGCTGAAGGCGATGCGACGAGGGTGAGACATCACCCCCCCCCCCCCAACCCACCCCCAAGCCTAACTGGTCTGTGACTCAATATTAACTTTGTTGTCCTTTTCTCAATGAGCAGCTATACCAGAGAGGCCTACCTGGACCTTGTGGAGAACATCAAGAGGATAGTCCCTGGTAACACATCTCTATTTTAAACTGTTTTATCTGCTGCTAATACACACAAACCAACCTCTAGTTTCTTCATGCCGTTGGTTGTGTCTTGATGGTTCATGTGAATCCACTTACCTGCGGAGATAAGGAGGGACAACGGAGAGCAGGGAGGAGGGGAGCCCACTCCCCGACCGAAGCCACCAAGCCCCAGGGGGCAACAACAAACGCGCCCACAGGAGCATGGCGGCCTACTGGTTAGAACACGCTCAAGGGGATGGAAACCAGCCCTGCCGAGCATTTTTATTGGTAATGTCCAGTCTCTGGCAAACAAGACCGACGAACTGAACTGCCGTATTGCCGTATTAAGGAGTGTTGCGGCACACTCATCGCACTGTTGCACAGGCTTTCAGGAAATCGGACCATGACTCCGTGCTTCTACTGTCTGTTTACAAACAGAAGTTGAGGACCACGTCAGTTTGTTCATTCCCGAACCACAATGATTCAAGATTTGTATTCGCCATATGCAACAAGTACAATGGAATGCTTACTCCCATTCCCTCCCACAGTATGAATTACCTACATACATGGATGAATGCTGACTTCCGGAACAAACTAGGCGAACAGAGTACCGCTTTCACAACAGGTGATTTTACAAGATACAAGAAGTATCTCTACAAGAAGGCACAAGAAGTACGAACTCAGAAAAGGCATCAAGAAGGGGAAATTAGATTATAAAAACTAACTGGAATTACAGTTTGAGGGCTCTGACACCAGATGTATGTGGCAAGGTCTGAGGGTCTTCTCCAACTACAAGGGGAGCTCAGGGTGAGTCACCAACACCAACCCCAACCTACCAGGTGAGCTGACCACTCCATCATCAGCCTGGACAGGACACCGGTGGAAATTTTTGCTTGAGTTTATGAGGCCATGCTGAAGAAGGCCCCCCAGCACCTCTATGCCCTGCAGCGCCCCAGGAGAAGCGGCATAAGCAAAGTGTTTTGTAAACTTCTACCGTGGCACTGGAGAGACCTGACGAGACACCACTATACAGGACAAAAAGGCCATCCAGAGGGTCGTGAGGACGGTGAAAATTTCCATGCATTGAAGTGATCTTTTCCAGATGTCGGAAGAAGGCCATGTCCATCACTAAGGACCGCAACCACCCTAGGCACCATCTCTTCTCCCCCCTGCGGCATCCGTACAAGGACTACCAGGTTCAAGGATAGTTTTTATTCATAGGCAGTGTTATAGTGTTATATTGTTATAGTATATAGTGTTTATAGTATAGCATATCATAGGTATTATGAAGAGTTATATACTTAGTGTTATATATAGTTTTGTTTAGTATTGTATAGTTTAGTATTGTTTATAGGAAATTCATACTGCAGGAGGGAATGGGGAGTAAGATTTTCATTGCAAATGGCAATTAAAACATCTTGAATCTTCAAACGTACCTCCTGGTCAGGTGTAAGCCTCAGCAGTGACTTCATGGCCGGCTTCTGCGGGGAGATGGAGGAGGACCACCTGCAGACCCTGTCTCTCATCCGGGACGTGGGCTACAGTGTGGGCTTCCTGTTTGCCTACAGCATGAGGAAGGTAAGTGGAGCTCTAGGTCAGAGCCCCAGCCTACCAAAACACTCGCTGTTGTGGTTATGACCTTTCAACAAAAAACACATTCAGCTTGTTTTCCCTCTTGGAAGTCAGTATAATCTATTCAGATTCAGAATACTTTATTCCTACAGGGGGAAATTCATCGTGGTCATGTTTGACTCTTGGCAAAATGTTCTGGGTTGAAAGGCCAATATCAGAAGTCTACCTGTAGGCGCATATATATATATATGGTGTGAAGGGGCTGGTGGGGGGGGTCCTATATATATGTGTATGTATATATATGTGTATGTATATATATGTGTATGTATATATATGTGTATGTATATATATGTATATATATGTGTATGTATATATATGTATATATATGTGTATGTATATATATGTGTATGTATATATGTAGGGTTAGGTTAATTATGCACATATCTCATACATACTGTTATTTTATACCTGTTTTTATACCTAGTAGACTGTCTTTACATCTTATTTAACCACTGTAAATGATATATTGCCATGCACTTTAATGTAACATTTGCACTCTGGTTAGATGCCAAATTATTTTCTCTGTACAATACATTAGAATGTAATCTAATCTATATGCCATAGCCATTTGTCAGCTGCCGGTTGTCATTTCATAATCTTGCTCTCCTGCTCTTTGCAGCTCAAAGTTAGCCTACAGCACCTTTTAAAGACATGTATTTATATAAATCACTAAGAAAAAACCCACCTAATTCTCTCAATAAATCCTGTTCAGTGATCTGAACGTGTGCGCGTCTGTCTCCAGAAAACACACGCCTCCCACGCGCTGCAGGACGACGTGCCCGGCGAGGTCAAGCAGCGCCGACTGGAGGAGCTCATCTCCGCCTTCAGGCAGGAGGCGGCCAGGGTCAACGGCGCCCTGGTCGGCAGCACACAGATCGTCCTAGTGGAGGGGGTGAGTACTGCGGCCCGTCTACTCGCTACATGTAGGGCCAATATTAAATAGCTACTATAGGTTTTGATGGGTGTGATGTCATCTGGCAGTTGTTTTTTGCAAAGAAACGTGGCCCCATGGGACAATAATGCCTTTTTTTCTTCATCAAATGCCACTTAAACACTGCTTAATATCGGCCGTATTCATGCCCATAACTGGTATTGGCCAATTTTGTATGTTTTGTGCAGGAAAGTAAGAGATCAGCCCGGGACTTGTGTGGCAGGAGTGATGGGAACCTGAAGGTGATTTTCCCCAGAGAGGACGTGAGGCTCGGGGTTCTGGACTCTGGAGTTCTGGACTCTGGGGTTCTGGACTCTGGGGTTCTGGACTGTGGTGTTGCTGCGGTCAAAGCGGGGGACTACGTACTAGTGAAGGTGTGCTTCTCTCTCTCGGGTTGATGGCAAAACTATAAAACCTGCTTGACATATCCAGAGTTTTGACTGGGCTGATTATTCAGATGAGATAAAAAAAGTTGTAAGTAATGTTGCTGAGGTATTTAGTAATTCATGTTTTAATTAGATTGTGCTTCATTCAAGGATTTCATTCTTACATTCCAGTGTTTTGTCTTCCCCTCTAGATATTGTCTGCTAACTCCCAGAGTCTGAGGGGGCGGGCTCTGAGTCTCTGCTCTCTGAGTGACAGCCCAGCACAACGGGAGAATCTGATTGGTCAACAGCTGGACCACAAAGAAGATGCTGCCATTTAGGACAAATTATTTGAAAAGGCAAATGTTTTAATGGAAATTGAAATGTATTTGACATATTGACATATATGTAGAGGTAAACTGCTGTTGTTCATACATTGGTGTCAGTTAAAACATGCATTAAAAACATACAAAACTACAAAGTTGTGTTAAAGTTGTCAATGGGAAAGGGTTTGCGTAATAGGTCCCAGAACAAACTAGGAAATGAATGTTTAAATTCTGCCTTGTTCTGGAACATTATCGCCTTGGGGATCCGTTGTGTGTTTCAGGAACTTTCATCCTGAAAACTCGATGTCTGTCCCGATCAGCAAGTAACCCTGGACACAAACACACACAGAGCAGAGTTATTGGAGAATGAGGCAGCAGGCAAGTGTTGTTCACTGGGATCACATTAGCACTCATGTCCACCATGGGCCTTATTCAGCTAGTGGCCACCTGGCTCCTGAATGTGGAAGGAATTCCGTGTTCAGTTTCCCCACCCAGTTAGCATTTAGAAACAAGATGGCCGCTAGGTGGGTCATAAAGTGGTGTGAAGTTTGGATGAAGGTTGTGTCTGACCTCCAGGGCCTGCAGCTGGGCATTCACCAGGTTGAACTTCCCCATGCTGGGTAGAGGGTAGCCATTCTGAAGGTAATCTGTAATAGGTTACACTAGAAACATCAAACTAAATATAGAATACACTATTTAGAAACCAATTCCTTGATATTGTGTTAGCTTGATACTGCTGAAATGATTTAGTATTTGCGCTTACCATATAGAACTAATTATGAATGATAGAGCCACAGGAAACATCTGACTTTCAAGATATATCACAATAATTGAATCTCAGATATCTAGTCACTACAGTATGCTTGTTATGTTTCATATTCCCTTTGCTCTACCAATACATTTATGTAATGTCAACATGCTCAAGAGTGATTGAAGTTCTCACCGTTAATTCTGGGTAACACCACCACCTTGAGGAGCATTTGGAAGACCTGTTGAATGGATGTGACCTATAGGGGTATAGCTGGTTAGGAATACCCACTTTAATGAAAACCCTTCTTTCCAGCAGAAAAATACTTGAATACACCCAGGTCACTGAAATATGTGATTTACTTATCGTTTTTTTAAATTTTTTTATTTACTGTTATCGTCATAAAATATGTTCTTAGGAATAGCTTATTCAATGTGAGTGACATTTGATGTACAAGTGGATTAGGAGTTGCCTCACTGCGTAGCAACCTACAACAACATCAGATGACACATCTAGAGCAACCTGTACTTTAGTCTAAGTCTGTGTGCTAGGCTCAATCTCATTGGTCGTGTGTTGCTCAACTGGTAGAGCATGGCATTAACGCTGCCACCATTAAGAGGTTGATTCCCACTGTGCGGGCCGTTCTAAAGACACTTCAGATGTCATTAATGGATCCGTTGAACGGTCCTGGTCCTCACCTGGAAGTCTCCAACGTAGCTTTTCTCCAGGGACATGTCCATCCTGTGACCAGTAGAGAAGGCAGGATGGGACCAACTAGGATCAGTGTCTGGGTGTTGGTTACTAGTGGTTGTATTAGTACTTTGTAACCTACTTACCTGTTTAAGGTGATCTCTCCCGCCACTTTGTTTCCAGTCATGTAGACTCGTGCGCTGACATTAGCGCCCTGTTGCAGGATAACAAATGAGGTTCTTTCAACATGCATTTTTCTTAGAGTGATATTCTTTGTTGGTGGTTGTCATCTCTTAATTATAACATTCACTGATTCTGTTTATAACATTCACTGAAGCATTATTATTTTTTAAATGATATAATATAATTTATTTATTTAAGGTCATCTCAAGAGATAACCTTTTGTGAAAAGCGGTCTGGTTTGGAAACAAGAGACTAGTCAGCTTTGGGAACGTTTCCCACCTGAAAGATTATTGCGGTGGGCCAGACAGTTGAACAAAGTCTCAGCCATAACGTGGTCAGAGCTGCCCAGGCCACCTCCAGCAGGGACAATTATATACAACATATATCGCATAACTCTTTGTGGCAGCACTTTAGAGTGCTGGCACATGTTCATTTGAAGGGATCGTACCATGTTGAGCACAAACAGGGGGGAGAGTGAGGAGTTGGTCTGGACGGCGTAGGCTGTTAGGGAGCTGATGACCTCCAGGGTCACTTTGTCGGCCTCCATGGTGATGAGGGGGTCCTTCACCGCCTTTACCTCCAGTTCCATCTTCAGACCTGGGAACATCTTGGCGATCTAAAACAATAGCCCAGATTGGCACAATAGACTGAGATAACACTTAAAACACATCAAATGTGTGGTTCTTCTCTTACCTGTGGAATGAACACTCCAAACGCCCTGGTGGTCAGTCGAATAGGAGAAATTGCTGGAATCTGTTAGGACAAAGACACACTTTAAGGCAGTTCTGTGTCCTCTCTGGGGGAATGAAAAACAAGACCAAAAAACCCAGATTTCCGAGACTAACAGAGTATCTTCATGTCATCTCACCATGTCGTCTGTGATCTTGATGCTCAGAGCGCCGGCCTTGTTGTACACAAAGCAGGCCGAGTTGAGGGTGAAGGCAGAGATCCCAATGTAGAGCATGCGTTGGTCCTGGTAGGGGAGGACGAAGGGCCTCGGGGAGAAGGGGGGCTCCTCGTGGAGGCCTCTGTTGTAGAACTCACCCTGGACAGGAGGAGAGAGAGAGGTGGCTTTACACTTGGCTCTCATGTAGAGTATGAAAGAGGTGTAGTGGAGAAGCATGTGTAGATTCAGCCTATATGTTATGTCTCTGGCAATGTTGTTTTAGCCAATGATATGATTGTGTAGTATACGGGCATGTCTTGCTTATTAATAATTATTTAAATATTAATTAACTACTTGAGTTGAATATGGAAAGTCAAATCTTACCTTTGAAGTTATGCGTCAGTTATGCGTCAGTTATTGCACTAGCGTTGACGGCCTTTAATTGATCTTAATTGATTTTTTCTAAGACTGAGCAGGACTACCTCACCTTCAGACTGAATCCTATGGCGGAGTTTGAAATCTCCGGTGAGGACACCATGGAATATGCAATCTCTGCATATTTGTCCACCGGGGCTAGAACTGCAGTAGAAGGAAACATTCACATCATCCATAACAGCAACTAAATATGTTGTAGATATGGTTGATGTTGTAGATATTGTTGACATTTTATTAGAAATAGTTTACCGTTTATGGATTTCAGGTATTGGTTCAGGTCAGATACAGATTTTGCCACCAGAGGGCATATCTGCAATGCAATGAGCATAAATCTTGCCTGTTTTTCTGTGGCAGGAATGTGTAATGTATGGTATGCCTGTTATGTATGCTGTGTATGTACATCTGAAACATGAGCAGGCTATTACATTTGCAGTGGCAACACTAAAACAAAAAGCCTTAATTTGCCATGATCAACCAACCTTGGGAATGTATTATGTATTAACATGTATTAACATCCAGTTTAGAATGCATCTGAAAGGGGCCACCTAGTGCCTATTTATTTGTATGTATAAGAAGACCTACGCGATGACGATATTACGAGTCATACAGTATCAGAGACCACAAGGTAACGCTGTTCTCACCTGTTTCTGTAATGAAGTGCGTAAGGCCTTCTCAATAAAGCTGGTGAAGAGATTGTACAGCCAGCTGCAAAACATGTCTGGATAATTAACAAAAGCATCACAGGGTAGACACAGTAAACGGCTCCTCCCCTTTCATCTCTCCCCCCCCCCCCCTTTGCCTGGATGGTCTAGGGGTGATTGGTCCCAATCTGCTCATGTCAGACAGGGATGGACTGGCATCACCTACAGGCAATGTTGGATCCACAATGACGCCTAAAGCATTTTGTGTATTTCTGGGTTTGTACTGAACTTGCATGAACATGGAACATGTCCATGATCCAAACCAGCGCCACCCAGCTACAGTTAATTTCTACAAGCTATTAATTCTTAGCGACTTACGGTGAATTCAAACACAGGTCATTAATGCGCACATAGGGGCGGGGCATGTGGCTCAAGGTTGCCTACAGATAAGCTGCACACATTCAGGATGGAACCCGCTACCTTTCAGCTGGGAGCCCTCAAACACCCTCAAACCACTACATTATCCTGGCCCTGCCATCCAAAAAACATTCGGCCATTCAAAACACAACCCAGTCCTCCATATGCATAATGAGAAGTGTTGGTTCTCACCTGGCACCTCCGTGGAACTTGATTTTCATCCCACCCTGACTGGAGGTACAGCTAGCAGTTGCCACCGCCGGACGGCCCGTCTCATCGCTGCGGATGGAGATACTGGTGGTGATGGCCAGGTCCTTGACCCCCAGGTCAAATGAGCCGCTGTCCTTTCTGTTCAGAACCAAGAGGGTGGTGCTTTATTGTGTTGTTGAAAGTATATTGAAATGAGCGACAGGAAATTTCTTTCTCTGATTAGAGGATCATGCAGTGTGATGCACTCCCAGCCAAATGGTTCTTCATGACATGTATCTAGGGGTATAAAAGTATCTGCTAAATGACCAAACAGTAAATGGTAGACAAACAACCCCATCTGCCTATTAACCGGTACTGTTCTACTTACATGACTCTGAAGTACTTCACTCTCCATTTTCCATGGAGGCTAAGGAAGGCCTTAGTGATGGACAGGGTGACGCCCGTGCCTGGCGTCAGACGCGTCACCGAGTTAGCTAAAACAAATTTCCCAATACGCATTCTGAAATACACCAGAAAAAAGAGAAGTGACTGTCTCACAACCATCCTGTATCGGTATCAGGCGAAAAGAACAACAGGTCTTGACATGGAACAAAGGATCCAGCATGGTGTTGCAATGGGTTAGGGTGTGTGGTAGAATGGCAAAGGCAAGCAAAGTTGAGTATCCATGGCAACAGCACACAGTGTAGATGTGCAAGCATCTTTGTCTTACTCTGACAAACTGTATTGGACCTTCCCAATGGGCTTCACCCGCTGTGTCCCCGAGATATCTGGCACCTTGATGCTCTTCAGTTTCTCCTGCAGGGATCTCACTACAAGCTCTCTGCCTGGAAGTGAAAAGGAATACAAAGTCTATAAATGGTATGGTGTGTACGGTTACAGTTGTGTATAATATTGGCGGGGAACAGCTTGTGTGTAAATGGACTGCAAGGATGATGACTCTAACTCACCAAAATCAAGTCCTTTCTGTGTCAGTTTGACCTTGACCCCTGCATCGGCGCTCAGGGACAGCGGGATGAGAGCTAGCAGAGCCAGCCATCGCCATGGGAACATCTTGACCTCTGTGAGATGCAGAGAAAGAAATAGCACATCAAGACGGAGAGGTACAAAAGGGAAATAGTGTCTGCAGGGCTGTGTTTACATACTGATGGGTTTGAAGGCTCCTGCTGTGGAAGTTGACGTCTCGGTTCAGATCTAATGAACAATCACAGATTTCATGCTAAGGGAATTATCTTTCTAAATATGGAAATGCTCCTGCCTCATTCTCTTCCTCGACTGAAGAAGTGTCTCTTGAGTGTCTCATTTCAGGTCAAACACGTCAGGGTTGTCGGGTTCAAAGAAGCCATGTCCGAGGAGGCCTGGTTGCCCTGTTTATTATGCTGTTCTTAAAGGCCATTTGTTCTATTTGGGTGTTTTATTATTCATGTTGTTGTGGCAATGTGAAGGAGCAGCCTTACGCATTGGGTCACATGACCCACCTCAGCCTTCTCATTGGGTCACATGACCCACCTCAGCCTTCTCATTGGGTCACATGACCCACCTCAGCCTTACGCATTGGGTCACATGACCCACCTCAGCCTTACGCATTGGGTCACATGACCCACCTCAGCCTTCTCATTGGGTCACATGACCCACCACAAGTCAGCAGACTTGATTTAAGTTAAATTGAAATTAAGTCTGCTGTAAACAGCCTACTTTTTGATTCGTCCCGCTGACGTTCAGGTCTTTCTTCGAGACTATTTTACCATTTGACTTTGAAAGGCATTTAGAAAGTTGCTTAATTTTGATATGGTTTCCCACAGACGGACAGTGATCATGAGGTTTTTTAAATAATCTTGGTGGGCCCAAAATTCATGTACAAGTAACAATAAAATATAAATTAAAAAAATATTTTTCCACTGAGTACATCATTTGGTTTAATGTTTAGATATCTGATAGCAACATGTTTGAATGGGAAAGTACCAAAGTATGCAATAAGGCAACTTAGGAAATCACAGACATGGGATCTGGGTGTGTACACTATGAGAAAACTGTTTTCATTTGATGAACTTCTGTTGGAAAGCTAGTAAAAGTAAACTAAGACACTTAAAAAATAAACTACAATTTGAATGTCCTTATATGGTCGTGATAAGTCGACCAGATAAGTCGTGATGGGTCGTGATGACTAGACGCTAAACCTTATTCTTGCACCTTAAGAGAAAAAGACAAGTGATTGTAATACTATAATAAACAACCTAACACCTAACGCTGCACAACAAGAAACTGCACCTACCTGAGCCAGATGCAGAGCGGTGGTCCCTGATGTGTGACTCTAGTCTCCAGGCAGTTTAGTCATAGAGCCTCCACACATGGTCACTCATTTCCTCAACCAGGAAGGGAGTGCCACTGCGCAGAATGGTGAATTCCCATATGTAATCGCTAGAGCTCACACTTCTGCTTATGTGCACACGTTGTACTGAATGAAGGTTAACACACACACACACACACACTCACACACACAAACACACTTTTGATGCCATTTGTTCTTTAGATTTGAGGCAATGCTGTCATTTTTCATACCGACTAAGGCCTCATTTAAAGTTTTGTTTTTCACCGTTGGACCATGTATTAACATCTAATACAGGATGTATTCAGTCTTTAGCAGATTATGAACATAAGAGGTTGCTTTGAGGTAGAGGATAATAAGGAAGTGTGTGTGTGTGTGTTTGTGACCTGCCAGGCTCCAGCTACATGCTAGTAAATAAGGCTCCTATTGCCCTCTTTGATGTTTACTAAAATAGCTTTAGACCAGTAACACACATATGCGAATAGTTTCAACATTTTCTAAGAAACCTTTGAGAGATATGGTAAATGGACATTTATATAGTGCTTTCCTAACCAATGGTTACTCAAAGCACTTTACATATCAAGTCTCACATTCACCCAACCACCAATGGCAGAGTCAGCCATCAAGGAGACAGCCAGCAGGTCAGGAGCAGTTAGGGTTAGGGGGTCTTGCTCAAGGACACCTCCACAGCTTTTTGCTAGGAGGAGGCGGGGATCGAACCAGCAACCTTCCGGTTGTGAGGCGACCGCTCTACCTCCTGAGCTAAACTGCCGCCCCCATATGCCATATACACATATTTTACCTACATGTAGGCCACACTATTATTAACATATATTTCTTAGGCACACTGTCCATTACAATAAAGCTCAATTAACTGACAATTAAATAACAAGAAGGGAAATTTTAAGTAAACTGACGCCATGAATGGCACTTGACCACAAGGTAGGGCCTTTTATATGTGGAGTTCCTCTTTTTGGACTCTGCTTGGCAAACAAATACATATTTTGTTGAAATGCTTCCCCTGAATAAGCTTGTCTTGAATGTTCTGCAAACAAATACTGAACTGCACCCCTCGTGTACGCACAACAATTAGTCACTAACGCCCACACGTTACAGTGCACCAGAATTCTTTGTTTACATGTTAAAATAACAACAACAAACCCAAAAGGGGATGATTTACAAACATGGAAATCACTAGGAAATCAAGGTTTATTTTCTGCCTTGTTCTGGAACATTATCGCCTTGGGGATCCGTTGTGTGTTTCAGGAACTTTCATCCTGAAAACTCGATGTCTGTCCCGATCAGCAAGTAACCCTGGACACAAACACACACAGAGCAGAGTTATTGGAGAATGAGGCAGCAGGCAAGTTGTTCACTGGGATCACATTAGCACTCATGTCCACCATGGGCCTTATTCAGCTAGTGGCCATCTTGGTTCCATCTTGATTGTAAGCGCTAGCTGGCTGGCGGGAACTGAATGTGGAAGGACTTCCGTGTTCAGGTCCCCCACCCAGCTGGCCTTTAGAACCAAGTGGGGCTGCTAGGTGACTAGCTCATGTGTGTGGGGTCATGAGGGGGGGTGTTTGAATGGGGGTTGAGTCTGACCTCCAGGGCCTGCAGCTGGGTGTTCACCAGGTCCAACTTTCCCAAGCTGGGGAGAGGGAAGCCCTTCCTAAGGCGAACTGTGAAGGGAAACGATGCTCATTATCACATATTATGCAGTAATGGTCGTTATGTTGGCAGTGGCTTTTTTTTTTTTGTCAATCAATTTTTTTAGGTTAGATCAATCACAATGAAGATAATCAAAATACCAGACAATATCTAGTCTCACTAGTGTATGGAAACGTACAATACTGAGACCAATACATTAAAGTAATGTAAAAACGCAAATGTATTTTAGTGATTGCAGTTCTCACCGTTAACAATGGGTAACAGCACCACCTTGAGGACGCTTTGGAGGATGTGGTTAATGGATGTGACCTATAGGGGTATAGCTGCTTAGGAATACCCACTTTCATGAAAACCCCTTCTTTCCAGCAGAAAAATACTTGAATACACCCAGGTCACTGAAATATGTGATTTACTTGTGACTGTTATCGTCATAAAATATGTTCTTAGGAATAGCTGATTCAATGTGAGTGACATTTGATGTACAAGTGGATTAGGAGTTGCCTCACTGCGTAGCAACCTACAACAACATCAGATGACACATCTAGAGCAACCTGTACTTTAGTCTAAGTCTGTGTGCTAGGCTCAATCTCATTGGTTGTGTGTTGCTCAACTGGTAGAGCATGGCATTAACGCTGCCACCATTAAGAGGTTGATTCCCACTGTGCGGGCCGTTCTAAAGACACTTCAGATGTCATTAATGGATCCGTTGAACGGTCCTGGTCCTCACCTGGAAGTCTCCAACGTAGCTTTTCTCCAGGGACATGTCCATCCTGTGACCAGTAGAGAAGGCAGGATGGGACCAACTAGGATCAGTGTCTGGGTGTTGGTTACTAGTGGTTGTATTAGTACTTTGTAACCTACTTACCTGTTTAAGGTGATCTCTCCCGCCACTTTGTTTCCAGTCATGTAGACTCGTGCGCTGACATTAGCGCCCTGTTGCAGGATAACAAATGAGGTTCTTTCAACATGCATTTTTCTTAGAGTGATATTCTTTGTTGGTGGTTGTCATCTCTTAATTATAACATTCACTGATTCCGTTTATAACATTCACTGTTATTATTTTTTAAATGATATAATATAATTTATTTATTTAAGGTCATCTCAAGAGATAACCTTTTGTGAAAAGCGGTCTGGTTTGGAAACAAGAGACTAGTCAGCTTTGGGAACGTTTCCCACCTGAAAGATTATTGCGGTGGGCCAGACAGTTGAACAAAGTCTCAGCCATAACGTGGTCAGAGCTGCCCAGGCCACCTCCAGCAGGGACAATTATATACAACATATATCGCATAACTCTTTGTGGCAGCACTTTAGAGTGCTGGCACATGTTCATTTGAAGGGATCGTACCATGTTGAGCACAAACAGGGGGGAGAGTGAGGAGTTGGTCTGGACGGCGTAGGCTGTTAGGGAGCTGATGACCTCCAGGGTCACTTTGTCGGCCTCCATGGTGATGAGGGGGTCCTTCACCGCCTTTACCTCCAGTTCCATCTTCAGACCTGGGAACATCTTGGCGATCTAAAACAATAGCCCAGATTGGCACAATAGACTGAGATAACACTTAAAACACATCAAATGTGTGGTTCTTCTCTTACCTGTGGAATGAACACTCCAAACGCCCTGGTGGTCAGTCGAATAGGAGAAATTGCTGGAATCTGTTAGGACAAAGACACACTTTAAGGCAGTTCTGTGTCCTCTCTGGGGGAATGAAAAACAAGACCAAAAAACCCAGATTTCCGAGACTAACAGAATATCTTCATGTCATCTCACCATGTCGTCTGTGATCTTGATGCTCAGAGCGCCGGCCTTGTTGTACACAAAGCAGGCCGAGTTGAGGGTGAAGGCAGAGATCCCAATGTAGAGCATGCGTTGGTCCTGGTAGGGGAGGACGAAGGGCCTCGGGGAGAAGGGGGGCTCCTCGTGGAGGCCTCTGTTGTAGAACTCACCCTGGACAGGAGGAGAGAGAGAGGTGGCTTTACACTTGGCTCTCATGTAGAGTATGAAAGAGGTGTAGTGGAGAAGCATGTGTAGATTCAGCCTATATGTTATGTCTCTGGCAATGTTGTTTTAGCCAATGATATGATTGTGTAGTATACGGGCATGTCTTGCTTATTAATAATTATTTAAATATTAATTAACTACTTGAGTTGAATATGGAAAGTCAAATCTTACCTTTGAAGTTAAGCGTCAGTTATGCGTCAGTTATTGCACTAGCGTTGACGGCCTTTAATTGATCTTAATTGATTTTTTCTAAGACTGAGCAGGTCTACCTCACCTTCAGACTGAATCCTATGGCGGAGTTTGAAATCCCCGGTGAGGACACCATGGAATATGCAATCTCTGCATATTTGTCCACCGGGGCTAGAACTGCAGTAGAAGGAAACATTCACATCATCCATAACAGCAACTAAATATGTTGTAGATATGGTTGATGTTGTAGATATTGTTGACATTTTATTAGAAATAGTTTACCGTTTATGGATTTCAGGTATTGGTTCAGGTCAGATACAGATTTTGCCACCAGAGGGCATATCTGCAATGCAATGAGCATAAATCTTGCCTGTTTTTCTGTGGCAGGAATGTGTAATGTATGGTATGCCTGTTATGTATGCTGTGTATGTACATCTGAAACATGAGCAGGCTATTACATTTGCAGTGGCAACACTAAAACAAAAAGCCTTAATTTGCCATGATCAACCAACCTTGGGAATGTATTATGTATTAACATGTATTAACATCCAGTTTAGAATGCATCTGAAAGGGGCCACCTAGTGCCTATTTATTTGTATGTATAAGAAGACCTACGCGATGACGATATTACGAGTCATACAGTATCAGAGACCACAAGGTAACGCTGTTCTCACCTGTTTCTGTAATGAAGTGCGTAAGGCCTTCTCAATAAAGCTGGTGAAGAGATTGTACAGCCAGCTGCAAAACATGTCTGGATAATTAACAAAAGCATCACAGGGTAGACACAGTAAACGGCTCCTCCCCTTTCATCTCTCCCCCCCCCCCCCTTTGCCTGGATGGTCTAGGGGTGATTGGTCCCAATCTGCTCATGTCAGACAGGGATGGACTGGCATCACCTACAGGCAATGTTGGATCCACAATGACGCCTAAAGCATTTTGTGTATTTCTGGGTTTGTACTGAACTTGCATGAACATGGAACATGTCCATGATCCAAACCAGCGCCACCCAGCTACAGTTAATTTCTACAAGCTATTAATTCTTAGCGACTTACGGTGAATTCAAACACAGGTCATTAATGCGCACATAGGGGCGGGGCATGTGGCTCAAGGTTGCCTACAGATAAGCTGCACACATTCAGGATGGAACCCGCTACCTTTCAGCTGGGAGCCCTCAAACACCCTCAAACCACTACATTATCCTGGCCCTGCCATCCAAAAAACATTCGGCCATTCAAAACACAACCCAGTCCTCCATATGCATAATGAGAAGTGTTGGTTCTCACCTGGCACCTCCGTGGAGCTTGATGTTCACCCCACCCTGACTGGAGGTACAGCTAGCAGTTGCCACCGCCGGACGGCCCGTCTCATCGCTGCGGATGGAGATACTGGTGGTGATGGCCAGGTCCTTGACCCCCAGGTCAAATGAGCCGCTGTCCTTTCTGTTCAGAACCAAGAGGGTGGTGCTTTATTGTGTTGTTGAAAGTATATTGATGCACTCCCAGCCAAATGGTTCTTCATGACATGTATCTAGGGGTATAAAAGCATCTGCTAAATGACCAAACAGTAAATGGTAGACAAACAACCCCATCTGCCTATTAACCGGTACTGTCCTACTTACATGACTCTGAAGTACTTCACTCTCCATTTTCCATGGAGGCTAAGGAAGACCTTAGTGATGGACAGGGTGACGCCCGTGCCTGGCGCCAGACGCGTCACCGAGTTAGCTAAAACAAATTTCCCAATACGCATTCTGAAATACACCAGAAAAAAGAGAAGTGACTGTCTCACAACCATCCTGTATCGGTATCAGGCGAAAAGAACAACAGGTCTTGACATGGAACAAAGGATCCAGCATGGTGTTGCAATGGGTTAGGGTGTGTGGTAGAATGGCAAAGGCAAGCAAAGTTGAGTATCCATGGCAACAGCACACAGTGTAGATGTGCAAGCATCTTTGTCTTACTCTGACAAACTGTATTGGACCTTCCCAATGGGCTTCACCCGCTGTGTCCCCGAGATATCTGGCACCTTGATGCTCTTCAGTTTCTCCTGCAGGGATCTCACTACAAGCTCTCTGCCTGGAAGTGAAAAGGAATACAAAGTCTATAAATGGTATGGTGTGTACGGTTACAGTTGTGTATAATATTGGCGGGGAACAGCTTGTGTGTAAATGGACTGCAAGGATGATGACTCTAACTCACCAAAATCAAGTCCTTTCTGTGTCAGTTTGACCTTGACCCCTGCATCGGCGCTCAGGGACAGCGGGATGAGAGCTAGCAGAGCCAGCCATCGCCATGGGAACATCTTGACCTCTGTGAGATGCAGAGAAAGAAATACCACATCAAGACGGAGAGGTACAAAAGGGAAATAGTGTCTGCAGGGCTGTGTTTACATACTGATGGGTTTGAAGGCTCCTGCTGTGGAAGTTGACACTTAAGGGTGTGCTCGGTTCAGATCTAATGAACAATCACAGATTTCATGCTAAGGGAATTATCTTTCTAAATATGGAAATGCTCCTGCCTCATTCTCTTCCTCGACTGAAGAAGTGTCTCTTGAGTGTCTCATTTCAGGTCAAACACGTCAGGGTTTCGTCCCGCTGACGTTCAGGTCTTTCTTCGGGACTATTTTACCATTTGACTTTGAAAGGCATTTAGAAAGTTGCTTAATTTTGATATGGTTTCCCACAGACTGACAGTGATCATGAGGTTTTTTAAATAATCTTGGTGGGCCCAAAATTCATGTACAAGTAACAATAAAATATAAATTAAAAAAATATTTTTCCACTGAGTACATCATTTGGTTTAATGTTTAGATATCTGATAGCAACATGTTTGAATGGGAAAGTACCAAAGTATGCAATAAGGCAACTTAGGAAATCACAGACATGGGATCTGGGTGTGTACACTATGAGAAAACTGTTTTCATTTGATGAACTTCTGTTGGAAAGCTAGTAAACGTAAACTAAGACACTTAAAAAATAAACTAAAATTTGAATGTCCTTATATGGTCGTGATAAGTCGACCAGATAAGTCGTGATGGGTCGTGATGACTAGACGCTAAACCTTATTCTTGCACCTTAAGAGAAAAAGACAAGTGATTGTAATACTATAATAAACAACCTAACACCTAACGCTGCACAACAAGAAACTGCACCTACCTGAGCCAGATGCAGAGCGGTGGTCCCTGATGTGTGACTCTAGTCTCCAGGCAGTTTAGTCATAGAGCCTCCACACATGGTCACTCATTTCCTCAACCAGGAAGGGAGTGCCACTGCGCAGAATGGTGAAATCCCATATGTAATCGCTAGAGCTCACACTTATTTTGTGCACAGGTTGTACTGAATGAAGGTTAACACACACACACACACACTTTTGATGCCATTTGTTGTTTTGTTTTTCACCGTTGGACCATGTATTAACATCTAATACAGGATGTATTCAGTCTTTAGCAGATTATGAACATAAGAGGTTGCTTTGAGGTAGAGGATATAAAGGAAGTGTGTGTGTGTGTGTTTGTTCTTGTTCGGACATATGCGAATAGTTTCAACATTTTCTAAGAAACCTTTGAGAGATATGCCATATACACATATTTAACCTACATGTAGGCCACACTATTATTAACATATATTTCTTAGGCACACTGTCCATTACAATAAAGCTCAATTAACTGACAATTAAATAACAAGAAGGGAAATTTTAAGTAAACTGACGCCATGAATGGCACTTGACCACAAGGTAGGGCCTTTTATATGTGTTCCTCTTTTTGGACTCTGCTTGGCAAACAAATACATATTTTGTTGAATTTCTTGAATGTTCTGCAAACAAATACTGAACTGCACCCCTCGTGTACGCACAACAATTAGTCACTAACGCCCACACGTTACAGTGCACCAGAATTCTTTGTTTACATTAGGGTGACCATATTTTGATTTCCAAAAAAGAGGACATGCTGCCCCCAGCCTCGAGATACTCAATGATACTCAACGTTTACTCAAAGATGCCTTATTGTTTTAAAGTATGCCTCCTCTGTATGGATATAAAATTATTATTTATATTATTTTACTGTATATAACACAATAATATCTCTCTATAACCAAAGACACACCAAACCAAGGTTACTCAACAATCAACATGCTTTATTATGCCTAGAATTATCTCTGACAAATCTCAAATGCACAAGAATAACTTAAACATCAACCTGTAACAAAATAATAGCTCTCTTTTCAAGTCTTACTGGACAAAAATAAATAACAAAATATATGAAATAGTAGAAAATAGAAAATCCAGCTTTAACAAATAATCTCTTTGTATCTTGTCAATGTAAACAATAAAACGGTAACCTCACAAAGATACTAATCTAATTATTTTAAAAGTGCACTATGCAGTTTTGGATTTTACATTTGCATAATTGCCATTAGTGAACATAACATAACATAACATTTGATTACCTAAATCAAACCAAACACATTTTGAGGCACCATGAACCAAATATAAGCCTACTTAAATGTTTGTAAACACAATTCCAGGCCCTGTCATTGTAAACAACCACAGTGAAACGACAACTTTTCACATATTTCTAGCTTCAAACCGTTTTCTAGGGTCCCAATTTAAAATTAAAAGTTTAAAGTTTCTCTCCCACAGCTACATAGCTTTCTCACTCTGAATAGCTGCATACTTCAATCTTCTTCATCCTCCTTGTCTGCCCATCGATATTTAGCTGTGGAGCTGATCTTTCCCAGCAGTTTTCGGTTGCTCAACAAATAAGCATGAAAGTCTTTGCAAGACATGTCTTTCAAATTGTATTGCACAAATAGATCCCCTTCAGTGACTCAACAGACAGCTGGTTCCTCTCCTTGGTCCACTGGCTCTGCATCAGTGAGAAAACCCTCTCAACATTTGCATTGTGAGAGGAAAGTGCAAAGACAAACTGTGCAATTTAATTATATTTTTGTTTATATTTATTTAGTTAGTTGTTGTTTTTAGTTTTTTAGCTTAGGTATTAGTATTTTGTGTGTGCATTTTATTCCCCCTGTGTCAACTTAATTTCCCTCAGGATTAATAAAGTTATCTGAATCTGAATCTGAATCTGAATCTGAATCTGAATCTTCAGTAGTTCTGAGTAACATGCAATGCTTTTGGCCTTCTCAAAATATTTGGTCCACTTGCCTGCACCTGCAGGCCACTGAACTCCTCATCACGGTTGCACCTTTCTGTGAATCTCTTCAGATTGGTGACCTGGTCAAAACACTTGACATCATCAATTACCACCCCCTTCTCTCCTAGGAACTTGATGCAGGCCTCCACATCATTCCACTCTGGTGGCTCACTCAGATCCATCCACGTGAATGTGGAGAACTCTTCCATGGGAGTCATCCACTTCTCCAGATACTCCAGACATGTACTGTACAGGCCTTGCACATCAGCACAGAACTGGTCATATTCCTTACCAAGTCCATCACTACGCTTTTGTGCCAGTAGTCCCTTAACTTTAAGGGACATGAAGTTGTTGCTCTTGCATTCAAGAAGAATGGTGTGGATGCTGTTCATTATTTTCTTTACCTCCATAATGGAGTTCTTCTCCTTTTCCATGTCTTGAATGTGGGTGTGGAACGCAGACATGAGTGAGTGCATGTGCCAGAGGTAGATCTCACTGAATTCGTTTTCAAAAAACTTCTTGATCACTATGGGTGGTTTTTGCTGAGACAGAAAGAATGCCTTTAAGGCTGCAAACATCTGTATCATCCTCTCAATGCCTGGGAACAATGACAGCCACCTTGTCTTGCTGTGAGAAAGCATCCTTCTGTATTCAATGTCAACAAAATGTGGAAGTGTAAATGTGGAAGTACTGGTAGATTTTGAACATGATATTCTCAAGATCAATATCTATTGTGTCTGCCCCATGATGAACACAATTATTCAATATGTGTGCTGGGCAACCCACACCGATCAGAGTGTTCTTCTGCAGCAACCTCTTCAAATTTGCAAACACATTCTTTCCCCCTTCATCACGTCGGGTTCCTCCAAAGTTTGTGTTGCAATTGTCGCCAGTAAATGCAATGCATTTTTCAGACAAATTGTTTTTTGCCAATGTTTCAATGAGATATTGTGCAATGGTTTCTGCTGTCTCATTTGGTGTGTCTTTAACCTCGATTCATTTTGTTTGCATGCCACCCCTCTTCCAGTCAAAGTACTGGATTATGATTGGGAATATTTTCACTGCTCCGTGGTTACTCCCGTCTGTAGAAACACCACAGTACTGGATTTCTTTGAGTGCTTCATGTGCGACATCAATCGAGTGGGGCGCTATAACACCATTGACAATGGCTTCGGTTTTAGTGCGCGCACTACTGAATTTTTTGGCAGTGTCAGAGTCTGGAAATGCTTTTTTTAGCAAGGCACTTGTGCAATCCATAGATCTGTAGCTGTTGTGATGTTTCACAGTGTGAAATGCAAACGCACCCTCCGCTGCATTTACAGCCCCCTCTGTTTTGCCTGGTCTAACAAAGAAGTCTCACCTTGCACAGCTTTCCTATGTTTGTCTGTGTCCATGTGCGCTTTAAGATCGCCTGCACCTTTATTGGACACACACACGTATGTGCAAGCTTTGCACACGGTGCACTCCGCCTCCCATTTGTTCCGACCGGGTCGGTACATTTGGAATTTCTTCTGCAATTCATCTGTAAAAGCACATTTGCGCTTTGGCATTGTGAATGTGAGCTGCGGTCCGCTCTGTCCCCTTCCTCTGTTTGTGTGTCAGCGTAGTTGTCGAGCCGCCCACAAAGCTTCAGACTCAGGGACTACGTCACACACGCAACAGAGTACCGTAGTATTCTGTGCAATGCGCCAGTCAATTTAAGTACATGCAAACGGTCCGCGAAACCCGGACATTTTCATGAATTTATAAACCCCCCCCCGGACGACCCGGACAGGGCGTGAAAAGAGGACATGTCCGGGCAAAAGAGGACGTTTGGTCACCCTACATAAATGCGGAACGTGAAAAGGGGGCGTGGCTACCTGGACCAGGGCTGTGAAACGCTGGGAGGCAGAACTGCCAATCCTGACAGAATGGGGTTTGAGTCTGACCTCCAGGGCCTGCAGCTGGGCGTTCACCAGGTCCAACTTTCCCAAGCTGGGGAGAGGGAAGCCCTTCCTAAGGCGAACTGTGAAGGGAAACGATGCTCATTATCACAGTTATCAATCACAATGAAGATAATCAAAATACCAGACAATATCTAGTCTCACTAGTGTATGGAAACGTACAATACTGAGACCAATACATTAAAGTAATGTAAAAACGCAAATGTATTTTAGTGATTGCAGTTCTCACCGTTAACAATGGGTAACAGCACCACCTTGAGGACGCTTTGGAGGATGTGGTTAATGGATGTGACCTATAGGGGTATAGCTGCTTAGGAATACCCACTTTCATGAAAACCCCTTCTTTCCAGCAGAAAAATACTTGAATACACCCAGGTCACTGAAATATGTGATTTACTTGTGACTGTTATCGTCATAAAATATGTTCTTAGGAATAGCTGATTCAATGTGAGTGACATTTGATGTACAAGTGGATTAGGAGTTGCCTCACTGCGTAGCAACCTACAACAACATCAGATGACACATCTAGAGCAACCTGTACTTTAGTCTAAGTCTGTGTGCTAGGCTCAATCTCATTGGTCGTGTGTTGCTCAACTGGTAGAGCATGGCATTAACGCTGCCACCATTAAGAGGTTGATTCCCACTGTGCGGGCCGTTCTAAAGACACTTCAGATGTCATTAATGGATCCGTTGAACGGTCCTGGTCCTCACCTGGAAGTCTCCAACGTAGCTTTTCTCCAGGGACATGTCCATCCTGTGACCAGTAGAGAAGGCAGGATGGGACCAACTAGGATCAGTGTCTGGGTGTTGGTTACTAGTGGTTGTATTAGTACTTTGTAACCTACTTACCTGTTTAAGGTGATCTCTCCCGCCACTTTGTTTCCAGTCATGTAGACTCGTGCGCTGACATTAGCGCCCTGTTGCAGGATAACAAATGAGGTTCTTTCAACATGCATTTTTCTTAGAGTGATATTCTTTGTTGGTGGTTGTCATCTCTTAATTATAACATTCACTGATTCTGTTTATAACATTCACTGAAGCATTATTATTTTTTAAATGATATAATATAATTTATTTATTTAAGGTCATCTCAAGAGATAACCTTTTGTGAAAAGCGGTCTGGTTTGGAAACAAGAGACTAGTCAGCTTTGGGAACGTTTCCCACCTGAAAGATTATTGCGGTGGGCCAGACAGTTGAACAAAGTCTCAGCCATAACGTGGTCAGAGCTGCCCAGGCCACCTCCAGCAGGGACAATTATATACAACATATATCGCATAACTCTTTGTGGCAGCACTTTAGAGTGCTGGCACATGTTCATTTGAAGGGATCGTACCATGTTGAGCACAAACAGGGGGGAGAGTGAGGAGTTGGTCTGGACGGCGTAGGCTGTTAGGGAGCTGATGACCTCCAGGGTCACTTTGTCGGCCTCCATGGTGATGAGGGGGTCCTTCACCGCCTTTACCTCCAGTTCCATCTTCAGACCTGGGAACATCTTGGCGATCTAAAACAATAGCCCAGATTGGCACAATAGACTGAGATAACACTTAAAACACATCAAATGTGTGGTTCTTCTCTTACCTGTGGAATGAACACTCCAAACGCCCTGGTGGTCAGTCGAATAGGAGAAATTGCTGGAATCTGTTAGGACAAAGACACACTTTAAGGCAGTTCTGTGTCCTCTCTGGGGGAATGAAAAACAAGACCAAAAAACCCAGATTTCCGAGACTAACAGAATATCTTCATGTCATCTCACCATGTCGTCTGTGATCTTGATGCTCAGAGCGCCGGCCTTGTTGTACACAAAGCAGGCCGAGTTGAGGGTGAAGGCAGAGATCCCAATGTAGAGCATGCGTTGGTCCTGGTAGGGGAGGACGAAGGGCCTCGGGGAGAAGGGGGGCTCCTCGTGGAGGCCTCTGTTGTAGAACTCACCCTGGACAGGAGGAGAGAGAGAGGTGGCTTTACACTTGGCTCTCATGTAGAGTATGAAAGAGGTGTAGTGGAGAAGCATGTGTAGATTCAGCCTATATGTTATGTCTCTGGCAATGTTGTTTTAGCCAATGATATGATTGTGTAGTATACGGGCATGTCTTGCTTATTAATAATTATTTAAATATTAATTAACTACTTGAGTTGAATATGGAAAGTCAAATCTTACCTTTGAAGTTATGCGTCAGTTATGCGTCAGTTATTGCACTAGCGTTGACGGCCTTTAATTGATCTTAATTGATTTTTTCTAAGACTGAGCAGGACTACCTCACCTTCAGACTGAATCCTATGGCGGAGTTTGAAATCTCCGGTGAGGACACCATGGAATATGCAATCTCTGCATATTTGTCCACCGGGGCTAGAACTGCAGTAGAAGGAAACATTCACATCATCCATAACAGCAACTAAATATGTTGTAGATATGGTTGATGTTGTAGATATTGTTGACATTTTATTAGAAATAGTTTACCGTTTATGGATTTCAGGTATTGGTTCAGGTCAGATACAGATTTTGCCACCAGAGGGCATATCTGCAATGCAATGAGCATAAATCTTGCCTGTTTTTCTGTGGCAGGAATGTGTAATGTATGGTATGCCTGTTATGTATGCTGTGTATGTACATCTGAAACATGAGCAGGCTATTACATTTGCAGTGGCAACACTAAAACAAAAAGCCTTAATTTGCCATGATCAACCAACCTTGGGAATGTATTATGTATTAACATGTATTAACATCCAGTTTAGAATGCATCTGAAAGGGGCCACCTAGTGCCTATTTATTTGTATGTATAAGAAGACCTACGCGATGACGATATTACGAGTCATACAGTATCAGAGACCACAAGGTAACGCTGTTCTCACCTGTTTCTGTAATGAAGTGCGTAAGGCCTTCTCAATAAAGCTGGTGAAGAGATTGTACAGCCAGCTGCAAAACATGTCTGGATAATTAACAAAAGCATCACAGGGTAGACACAGTAAACGGCTCCTCCCCTTTCATCTCTCCCCCCCCCCCCTTTGCCTGGATGGTCTAGGGGTGATTGGTCCCAATCTGCTCATGTCAGACAGGGATGGACTGGCATCACCTACAGGCAATGTTGGATCCACAATGACGCCTAAAGCATTTTGTGTATTTCTGGGTTTGTACTGAACTTGCATGAACATGGAACATGTCCATGATCCAAACCAGCGCCACCCAGCTACAGTTAATTTCTACAAGCTATTAATTCTTAGCGACTTACGGTGAATTCAAACACAGGTCATTAATGCGCACATAGGGGCGGGGCATGTGGCTCAAGGTTGCCTACAGATAAGCTGCACACATTCAGGATGGAACCCGCTACCTTTCAGCTGGGAGCCCTCAAACACCCTCAAACCACTACATTATCCTGGCCCTGCCATCCAAAAAACATTCGGCCATTCAAAACACAACCCAGTCCTCCATATGCATAATGAGAAGTGTTGGTTCTCACCTGGCACCTCCGTGGAACTTGATTTTCATCCCACCCTGACTGGAGGTACAGCTAGCAGTTGCCACCGCCGGACGGCCCGTCTCATCGCTGCGGATGGAGATACTGGTGGTGATGGCCAGGTCCTTGACCCCCAGGTCAAATGAGCCGCTGTCCTTTCTGTTCAGAACCAAGAGGGTGGTGCTTTATTGTGTTGTTGAAAGTATATTGAAATGAGCGACAGGAAATTTCTTTCTCTGATTAGAGGATCATGCAGTGTGATGCACTCCCAGCCAAATGGTTCTTCATGACATGTATCTAGGGGTATAAAAGTATCTGCTAAATGACCAAACAGTAAATGGTAGACAAACAACCCCATCTGCCTATTAACCGGTACTGTTCTACTTACATGACTCTGAAGTACTTCACTCTCCATTTTCCATGGAGGCTAAGGAAGGCCTTAGTGATGGACAGGGTGACGCCCGTGCCTGGCGTCAGACGCGTCACCGAGTTAGCTAAAACAAATTTCCCAATACGCATTCTGAAATACACCAGAAAAAAGAGAAGTGACTGTCTCACAACCATCCTGTATCGGTATCAGGCGAAAAGAACAACAGGTCTTGACATGGAACAAAGGATCCAGCATGGTGTTGCAATGGGTTAGGGTGTGTGGTAGAATGGCAAAGGCAAGCAAAGTTGAGTATCCATGGCAACAGCACACAGTGTAGATGTGCAAGCATCTTTGTCTTACTCTGACAAACTGTATTGGACCTTCCCAATGGGCTTCACCCGCTGTGTCCCCGAGATATCTGGCACCTTGATGCTCTTCAGTTTCTCCTGCAGGGATCTCACTACAAGCTCTCTGCCTGGAAGTGAAAAGGAATACAAAGTCTATAAATGGTATGGTGTGTACGGTTACAGTTATGTATAATATTGGCGGGGAACAGCTTGTGTGTAAATGGACTGCAAGGATGATGACTCTAACTCACCAAAATCAAGTCCTTTCTGTGTCAGTTTGACCTTGACCCCTGCATCGGCGCTCAGGGACAGCGGGATGAGAGCTAGCAGAGCCAGCCATCGCCATGGGAACATCTTGACCTCTGTGAGATGCAGAGAAAGAAATACCACATCAAGACGGAGAGGTACAAAAGGGAAATAGTGTCTGCAGGGCTGTGTTTACATACTGATGGGTTTGAAGGCTCCTGCTGTGGAAGTTGACACTTAAGGGTGTGCTCGGTTCAGATCTAATGAACAATCACAGATTTCATGCTAAGGGAATTATCTTTCTAAATATGGAAATGCTCCTGCCTCATTCTCTTCCTCGACTGAAGAAGTGTCTCTTGAGTGTCTCATTTCAGGTCAAACACGTCAGGGTTGTCGGGTTCAAAGAAGCCATGTCCGAGGAGGCCTGGTTGCCCTGTTTATTATGCTGTTCTTAAAGGCCATTTGTTCTATTTGGGTGTTTTATTATTCATGTTGTTGTGGCAATGTGAAGGAGCAGCCTTACGCATTGGGTCACATGACCCACCTCAGCCTTCTCATTGGGTCACATGACCCACCTCAGCCTTCTCATTGGGTCACATGACCCACCTCAGCCTTCTCATTGGGTCACATGACCCACCTCAGCCTTCTCATTGGGTCACATGACCCACCTCAGCCTTCTCATTGGGTCACATGACCCACCTCAGCCTTCTCATTGGGTCACATGACCCACCACAAGTCAGCAGACTTGATTTAAGTTAAATTGAAATTAAGTCTGCTGTAAACAGCCTACTTTTTGATTCGTCCCGCTGACGTTCAGGTCTTTCTTCGAGACTATTTTACCATTTGACTTTGAAAGGCATTTAGAAAGTTGCTTAATTTTGATATGGTTTCCCACAGACGGACAGTGATCATGAGGTTTTTTAAATAATCTTGGTGGGCCCAAAATTCATGTACAAGTAACAATAAAATATAAATTAAAAAAATATTTTTCCACTGAGTACATCATTTGGTTTAATGTTTAGATATCTGATAGCAACATGTTTGAATGGGAAAGTACCAAAGTATGCAATAAGGCAACTTAGGAAATCACAGACATGGGATCTGGGTGTGTACACTATGAGAAAACTGTTTTCATTTGATGAACTTCTGTTGGAAAGCTAGTAAAAGTAAACTAAGACACTTAAAAAATAAACTAAAATTTGAATGTCCTTATATGGTCGTGATAAGTCGACCAGATAAGTCGTGATGGGTCGTGATGACTAGACGCTAAACCTTATTCTTGCACCTTAAGAGAAAAAGACAAGTGATTGTAATACTATAATAAACAACCTAACACCTAACGCTGCACAACAAGAAACTGCACCTACCTGAGCCAGATGCAGAGCGGTGGTCCCTGATGTGTGACTCTAGTCTCCAGGCAGTTTAGTCATAGAGCCTCCACACATGGTCACTCATTTCCTCAACCAGGAAGGGAGTGCCACTGCGCAGAATGGTGAATTCCCATATGTAATCGCTAGAGCTCACACTTCTGCTTATGTGCACACGTTGTACTGAATGAAGGTTAACACACACACACACACACACTCACACACACAAACACACTTTTGATGCCATTTGTTCTTTAGATTTGAGGCAATGCTGTCATTTTTCATACCGACTAAGGCCTCATTTAAAGTTTTGTTTTTCACCGTTGGACCATGTATTAACATCTAATACAGGATGTATTCAGTCTTTAGCAGATTATGAACATAAGAGGTTGCTTTGAGGTAGAGGATAATAAGGAAGTGTGTGTGTGTGTGTTTGTGACCTGCCAGGCTCCAGCTACATGCTAGTAAATAAGGCTCCTATTGCCCTCTTTGATGTTTACTAAAATAGCTTTAGACCAGTAACACACATATGCGAATAGTTTCAACATTTTCTAAGAAACCTTTGAGAGATATGGTAAATGGACAT